>CM062292.1:493208451-493762973 GCA_031216915.1 Pictodentalium vernedei | reverse complement strand
CCTCGGGGGGGGGGGGGGGGGGGGGAGGCAGAATAAATTGTGTTCGAGTCGGGTCCCTGGGTTAGTGTTTGGTCTCTCTATTGGAGCTTAAAGTTTAACTTAGTGCAATATGAGGAAATTTCATTAAACATCTTCTTCAGACCCACCAGACAGAATCCTTTCATATTTGATATACACCATCTCTAGGAGAGCAAGATTTCAGGGTTTTTTTTTAAATCGAGTTCCTGGGTTAATGTTTGGGGTGCCTATGGGAGCCCAGATGTTAAGTTAGTAAGATATGAGGGAATTTATTTAAAAATCTTCTTCTCCAGAACGATCTATCAGAATCTTTTGATATTGACTACTCAATAAATACCACAACACTTGGGTAACATGGAAAATGTCTTTTGCTTCTGACAGACCGGCAGTTTATTGAAGCAATCCAAAAAATACAAAAAACAATTATTTGCCACCCCCTTTGACTGTAATCTTTATTTGTCACCTCCTTTTGATTATTATCATTATTTTGCTCCCCTTTTGATTATTATAGTCCTATGACACCCCTTTCAGTAGTATATTCATTTGCCACCCCCTTTTCCTTGTTATCATTATTTGCCACCCCTTTGACTATAGTCTTTATTTGTCATCTCCTTTTTATTATTACCATTATTTGGCACCACTTTTGTTTATTATTGTATTTGCCACCCCCTTTTCAGTATTATGTTTATTAGCCACCCCTTTTTATTGCTATCATTATTTGTCACCACCTTTGACTATAATCTTTATTTGTCATCTCTTATTAATTATTACCATTATTTGGCATCACTTTTGAGTATTATAGTTATTTACAACCCCTTTTCATTATTATCTTTACTTGCCACCCCCTTTAATTGTTATCATTATTTGCCAACCCTTTTGACTAAAATCTGTACTCGTCATCTCCTTCTGATTATTACCATTATTTGACACCGTTTTTGGTTATCATAGTTATTTGCCACCTCAGTTCATTATTATCTTATTTTCCACCTTTTTCCATCGCTATTATTATTTGTCATCCCCTTTGACAAAAATCTCGTTTCCTCTTCTCCTTTTGATTATTATCATTATTTGGCACCACTTTTGATTATTATATTTATTTGCCACCCCCTTTTCAGTATTATCCTATTTGTCACCCCCTTTTCAGTATTATCTTATTTGCCACCCCCTTTTAATTCTTTTTCTTACTTGCCATCCCCTTTGACTCTAATGGTTCCTGTTTTGATCATTATAGTTATTTGTCAACCCCCTTTCAGTATTACTCTATCTTGCCACACCCTTTTCATTGCTATCTGTATTTGCCATCTCCCCTTGACTACAATCTCTGTTCATCATCTCCTTTTGATTGTTACCATTATTTGGCACCACTTTTGTTTAGTATTGTCATTTGCTACTCCCTTTTCAGTATTATGTTTATTTGCCATCCCCTTTCAATGTGATCATTATTTGCCTTCCCCCTTTGACTATAATCTTTATTTGTCTTCTTTTCATTATTACCATTATTTGGCACCCATTCTGATTATTACAGTTATTTTCCACACCTTTTTCAGTATTGTCTTCACTTGCCACCCCTTTCAATTGTTACCATTATTTGCCCCCCCCCCCCCCCCCCCCCCCCCACACACACACTTGACTATAATCGTTATTTGTCATCTCCTTTTGATTATTGCCATTATTTGGCTCCACGTTTGATTATTATAGTTTTTTGCCACCCCTTTTTCAGTATTATCTTATTTTCCATCCCTTTTTGAGTATTATTTAATTTTCCAATCCCTATGAATTGATATTCTTATTTGCCATCCCCTTTGACTATTATGGCTCCCACTTTGATCATTGTAGTTATTTGCCACCCCCTTTTCAGTATTACCATATCTTGCCAGCCCCTTTTCATTGTTATCATTATTTTCCATCCCCTTTGACTATAATGTATATTTGTCATCTCCTTTTGATTATTACCATTATTTGGCACCACGTTTGTTCATTATTGTTATTTGTCACCCCCTTTTCAGTATTATATTTATTTGCCACCCCCTTTTCATTGCTACCATTACTTGCCTTCCCCCTTTGACAAAAATTTCTTTTTATTTTGCACCTCTTTTGATTATTATACTTATTTGCCACCCCTTTTTCAGTATTATCTTATTTGCCGCCCCCTTTTCAGTATTATCTTATTTGCCACCCTCTTTTAATTGTTATTCTTATTTGCCGTTCCCTTTGACTATAATGGCTACCATTTTGATTATTGTAGTTATTTGACACCCCGTTTTAGTATTACCTTATCTTGCAACCTCCTTTCCATTGTTATCATTATTTGCCATCCCCTTTTGACTTTAATCTTTATTTGTCACCTCCTTGTGATTATTCTCATCATTTGGCACCACTTTTGTTTATTATTGTTATTTGTCACCCTCTTTTCCGTATTATGTTTATTTGCCACCCCCTTTTCATTGCTATCATTATTTGCCATCCCTCTTTGACAAAAATCTCTTTTCTTCATTTCCTTTTGATTATTACCATTATTTGGCACCACTTTTGTTTAGTATTTTTATTTGCCACCCCCTTTTCAGAATTATCTTTATTTGCCATCCATTTTTCATTGTTATCATTATTTGACACCCCCTTTGACTATAATCTTTATTTGTCTTCTTTTGATTATTACCATTATTGGACACCCATTCTGATTATTATAGTTATTTCTTACCCGTTTTTCAGTGTCTTGCCACTACTTATAATTGTTATCATTATTTGCCACCCCCCTTTGACTATAATCTTTATTTGTCATCTCCTTTTCATTATTACCATTATTTGGCAGCACTTTTGTTTATTATTGTTATTTGTCACCACCTTCTCAGTAATATGTTTACCTGCCACTCCTTTTCATTGCTACCATCATTTGCCATCCCCTTTGACTATAATCTTTATTTGTCATCTCCTTTTGATTATTGTCATTATTTGGCATCATGTTTGTTCATTATTGTTATTTGTCACCCCCTTCTCAGTATTAAGTTTATTTGCCACCCCCTTTTCATTGCTATCATTATTTGCCATCCCCCTTTGACAAAAATCTTTTTTCATCATCTCCTTTTGATTATTACCATTATTTGGCATCGCTTTTGATTATTATACTTATTTGCCACCCCCCTTTCAGTATTATCTTAGTTGCCACCCCCTTTTCAGTATTATCTTATTTGCCACCCCCTTTTAATTGTTATTCTTATTTGCCATCCCCTTTGACTATAATGGTCCCATTTTGATTATTATAGTTATTTGCCACCCCCTTTTCAGTATTATCTTATCTTGCCACCCCCTTTTCATTGCTATCATTATTTGCATTGCTTCTTGACTATAGTCTTTATTTGTCATCTCCTTTTGATTATTGCCATTATTTGGCACCACTTTTGTTTATGATTGTTATTTGTCACCCCCTTTTCGGTGTTATGTTTATTTGCCACCCCCTTTTCATTGCTATCATTGTTGCCGCCCTCCTTTGACAAAAATCTCTTTTCATCATCTCCTTTTGATTAGTACCATTATTTGGCACCACTTTCGTTTAGTATTGCTATTTGCCACCATTTTTCAGCATTATCTTTATTTGCCATCCCCTTTTCATTGTTTTCATTATTTGCCATCCTCCTTTGTTTACCATCTTTATTTGTCATCTTTCGATTATTACATTTGTTTGGTACCCATTCTGATTAATAGAGTTATTTGCTATCCCCTTTCAGTATTAGCTTTTCTTACCACCCGCTTTTAATTGTTTTCATTATTTTCCATCCCCCTTTGACTGTAATCGTTATTTCTCATCTTTTGATTATTACCATTATTTGGCACCCATTCTGATTATTATAGTTATTTCCCACCCGTTTTTCAGTATTGTGTTTACTTGCCACCCCATTTAATTGTTATCATTATTTGCCACCACCCTTTCACTATAATCGTTATATGTCATCCCCCTTTGATTATTACCATTATTTGGCATCACTTTTGATTATTGTACTTATTTGCCATCCCCTTTTGAGTATTATCTTCTTTGCCACCCCCTTTTGAGTATTATTTTATTTGCCACCCCTTTTAATTGTTATTCTTATTTGCCACCTCTTTTCACTATAATGACTCCCGTTTTGATTATTATAGTTATTTGCCACCCCTTTTCAGTATTACCTTATCTTGCCTGCCCTTTTCATTGTTATCATTATTTGCCATCCCCTTTGACTATAATCCTTATTTGTCATCTCATTTTGATTATTACCATTATTTGGCACCACTTTTGTTTGTTATTGTTATTTGTCACCCCTTTTCAGTATTATGTTTATTTGTCACCCCCTTTTCATTGCTATAATTATTTGCCAACCTCTTTGACTATAATCTTTATTTGTAATCTCCTTTTGATTTCTTCTATTATTTGGCACCACGTTTGTTTATGATTGTTATTTGTCACCCCCCCTCTTTCAGTATTATGTTTATTTGCCACCCCCTTTTCATTGCTATCATTACTTGCCATCCCCCTTTGACAAAAATTTCTTTTCATCATCTCCTTTTGATTATTACCATTATTTTGCACCTCTTTTGATTATTACTTTTTGCCACACCCTTTTCAGTATTATCTTATTTGCCACACCCTTTTCAGTATTATCTTATTTGCCACCCTCTTTTAATTGTTATTCTTATTTGCCATCCCCTTTGACTATAATGGCTACCATTTTGATTATTATAGTTATTTGCCACCCCTTTTTAGTATTACCTTATCTTGCAGCCCCCTTTTCATTGTTATCATTATTTTCCATCCCCCTTTGACTGTAATCTTTGTTTGTCACCTCCTTCTGATTATTGCCATTATTTGGCACAACTTTTGTTTATTATTGTTATTTGTCAGTATTATGTTTATTTGCCACCCCTTTTCATTGCTATCATTATTTGCCATCCCCCTTTGAAAAAAATTTCTTTTCATCACCCCCTTTTGATTATTGCCATTATTTTGCACCACTTTTGTTTAGTATTGTCATTTACCACCACTTTTCAGAATTATCTCTATTTGCCATCCCCTTTTCATTGTTATCATCACCCCCCCCCCCGCCCCCCTTTGACTATAATCTTTATTTGTCTTCTTTTCATTATTACCATTATTTGGCACCCATTCTGATTATTATAGTCATTTCCCACCCCTTTTCTGTATTGTCTTTACTTGCCACCCCTTATAATTGTTATCATTATTTGCCACCCCCCCTTGACTATAATCATTATTTGTCATTTCCTTTTGATTATTACCATCATTTGGCCCCTCTTTTGATTATTATACTTATTTGCCACTCCCTTTTTAGTATTATCTTATTTTCCACACCCTTTCAACTGATATTCTTATTTGCCATCCCCTTTGACTAGTATGGCTCCCACTTTGATTATTATAGTTATTTGCCACCCCTTTTTCAGTATTACCTTATCTTGCCAGCCCCTTTTCATTGTTAACATTATTTGCCACCCCCCTCTCCCCACCCCATTGACCTTATCTTGCAGCCCCCTTTTCATTGTTATCATTATTTTCCATCCCCCATTGACTATAATCTTTATTTGTCATCTCCTTTTCATTATTACCATTATTTGGCACCACTTTTGTTTATTATTGGTATTTGTCACCCCCTTTTCAGTGATATGTTTACCTGCCACTCCCTTTTCATTGCTATCATCATTTGCCACCACTCCCACCCCCCTTTGACTATAATCTTTATTTGTCATCTCCGTTTGTTTATTGCCATTATTTGGCACCATGTTTGTTCATTATTGTTATTTGCCACCCCCTTCTCAGTATTATGTTTATTTGCCACCCCCCTTTCATTGCTATCATCATTTGCCATGCCCCTTTGACAAAAATCTCTTTTCATCATCTCCTTTTGATTTTTACCATTATTTGGCACTGCTTTCGGTTATTATACTTATTTGCCAACTCCTTTTCAGTATTATCTTATTTGCCACCCCCTTTTCAGTATTATCTTATTTGCCACCCCTTTTAATTGTTATTCTTATTTGCCATCCCCTTTGACTATAATGGTTCCAATTTTGATTATTATAGTTATTTGCCACCCCCTTTTCAGTATTACCTTATCTTGCCACCCCCTTTTCATTGCTATCATTATTTGCCATCCCCCTTGACTATATTCTTTATTTGTCATCTCCTTTTGATTATTGCCATTATTTTGTTTATTATTGCTATTTGTCACCCCCTTTTCGGTGTTATGTTTATTTGCCACTCCCTTTTCATTGCTATCATTATTTGCCACCCCCCCCCCTTTAACAAAAAACTCTTTTCATCATCTACTTTTGATTAGTACCATTATTTGGCACCACTTTTGTTTAGTATTGTTATTTGCCACCCCTTTTCAGAATTATCTTTATTTGCCATCTCCTTTTCATTGTTTTCATTATTTGCCATCCCCCTTTGTTTGCCATCTTTATTTGTCATCTTTTGATTATTACATTTGTTTGGTACCCATTCTGATTAATAGAGTTATTTGCTATCCTCTTTCAGTATTACCTTTTCTTACCACCCGCTTTTAATTGTTTTCATTATTTTCCATCCCCCTTTGACTGTAATCGTTATTTCTCATCTTTTGATTATTACCATTATTTGGCACCCATTCTGATTATTATATTTATTTCCCACCCTTTTTCAGTATTGTGTTTACTTGCCACCCCATTTAATTGTTATCGTTATTTGCCACCCCCCCTTTGACTATAATCTTTATTTGTCATTTGTCATCTCCCTTTGATTATTACCATTATTTGGCATCACTTTTGATTATTATACTTATTTGCCACCCCCTTTTGAGTATTATTTTATTTGCCAGCCCCTTTTTGAGTATTATCTTATTTGCCACCCCCTTTTAATTGTTATTTTTATTTGCCATCCCCTTTGACTATAATGGCTCCCGTTTTGATTATTATAGTTATTTGCCACCCCCTTTCAGTATTACCTTATCTTGCCTGCCCCTTTTTATTGTTATCATTATTTGCCATCCCCCTTTGACTATAATCCTTATTTGTCAACTCCTTTTGATTGTTACCATTATTTGGCAACACCTTTTTTATTATTATTTTTTGCCACCCCCTTTTCAGTATTATGTTTATTTGCCACTCCCGTTTGATTGTTACCATTATTTGCAACCCCCTTTGTCTATAATCTTTATTTGCCACCTCCTTTTGATTGTTTCCATAATTTGGTACACTTTTTTGTGTATTAGAGTTATTTGCCACCACTTTTTCAGTATTATCTTTATTTTCCACTCCCTTTCTGTTGCTATCATTATTTGCCACCCACCCCCCTTTGACGATATTCTGTTTTCGTCGTCTCCATTTGAGTATTACCATTATTTGGCACCACTTTTTATAATTGTTATTTGCCACTCCTTTTCAGTATTATCTTTATTTGTCACCCCCATTTCATTGTTATCATTATTCGCCGTCTCCCTTTGAATATAATCTTTATTTCTCATCTCCTTTTGATTATTACCATTATTTGGCACCCCTTTTGATTATTATAGTGATTTTGTGCCCCCTTTTCCGTAGTATCTTTATTTGCCACCCTTTTTCCATTGCTATCATTATTTGTCACTCCCTCTGAATTTAATCTTTCTTTGTCATCTCCTTTTGATTATTACCATTATTTGACACCCCTTTGGATTATTACTATTTGCCACCCCCTTTTCAGTAGTATCTTTATTTACCATTCCCTCCCCCTTTCATTGTTATCATTATCTGCAATCTGCCTTTGATTAATTTGTCATCTCCTTTTGATTGTTTCCATCATTTGACACCCATTTTGATTATTGCCACCCCTTTTTCATTATTAATTGCATTTGTTATCCCCTTTCGACTTGCCACCCCTTTGATTACTACACTTATTTTTTATTTGTCCTCATTGATTGCTTTTATTATTTGCCATCTGTTTTGATTGTTATCACTTGGCCACCCCCTTTTCATTTTTAGGTACATTTGCTAACCCCTTTTGATTTTTATCATAGTTTACCACCCCTTTCTATTACTATTGTTATGGTGTTCATTATTGTTATTTGCCACCCCCCTCTGATTGAAATCACTATTTGCCATCGTGGTGGTAATTAGCTTAAATAATGAGAAATAGTTATCTGCCACCCAGGTGCCAAATAGGTTAAATAATGAGAAATGGGTATTTGCCACCAGGGTGGTAAATAGTTTAAATAATGAGATATAGATATTTACCACTGGGGTGGTAAATAGTTTAAATAATGAGAAATAGTTATTTGCCACCCAGGTGGCAAATAGTTTAAATAATGAGAAATAGTTATTTGCACCGAGGTGGTAAATAGCTTAAATGATGAGAAATAGTTATTTGCCACCCAGACGGTAAATAGCTTAAATAATGAGAAATAGTTGTTTGCCATCCCGGCGGTAGATAGCTTAAATAATGAGAAATAGTTATTTGCCACCCAGACGGTAAATAGCTTAAATAATGAGAAATAGTTGTTTGCCACCCCGGCGGTAGATAGCTTAAATAATGAGAAATAGTTATTTGCCACCCGGGTGGTAAATAGCTTAAATAATGAGAAATAGTTTTTTGCCACCCGGGTGGTAAATAGCTTAAATAATGAGAAATAGCTATTTGCCACCCGGATGGTAAATAGCTTAAATAATGAGAAATAGTTATTTGCCACCCGGGTGGTAAATAGCTTAAATAATGAGAAATAGTTATTTGCCACCCGGGTGGTAAATAGCTTAAATAATGAGAAATAGCTATTTGCCACCCGGGTGGTAAATAGCTCCTGCCTTTCCCTAGATCACAAATTGTACTGACTGCACCTTGGATGGACGAGTGCTGGACTGATTTGAAATCCTGCCCCATGTTATTGTTAATCAAGTCGCCGTGTCGAAATGAGGGATGGTGGATTATACGGAATTCCCCTGACATCTTCTTTGGGACGACTCCGAATGGGGATGTCCAGGAAAAAAGGTCTTGCTATTATAACTAGTTGGACTGGAGAAACCCTCCGGACTTGGTGAAACCTGCATGGGGTGTTGCTGTGAGCACCGGAACAGTTGTGCGAATAGCTACAAGCCATGTACACTGCTGATTTGAATAAAATTTTCTACGAAATCCCATGGGAATGTAATGGCCTCCCCTGTCTGAACGTGCGGTTGAGTTAGATGTTTAGTTGAAGGAAACCCGGGCCATAGGATTCCATATAAAACTGCCAGTGGGTTTGGTCCCATCGTAAGATAGGGTCGTACTGAAGGAGGGTCCTGAACTATTGGTCATGTTACACACAGTCGTAGCCATCGGGAGATAATTCCTAATTTTTTATTTATAGGCCAACAGGGCCTGAATCTTGCTAAGGAACTTTTCGAATTAGATTGCTATACGGGTTTCAAAGACTGTAATCCACCACTGTAATCTACCCACTGAGCCACCACACCCCCACATCTAATTACGTACATTGGCACCAACTAACCGTTGCGATGATTGGTGGTGAGTGAATCACTAGAAGCCAGAACTGTTTGAGTTGAGTTGATGTCCCCAGTGAGATTCGTGGCCCGTCGCCTCTAAAAGGGCTAAGGGAAGGTACATGAAAGGGTTGGTCTAATGTATTTGTAAGTAAATTCCGGTTACCTGATGAGAGTCCTGCCATGGCTGAAAACACTGCTCGAGTGAATGTTTCCTGCAAAACTAATTGGTTACGCACTGGCATCCATGGACCTATCAAGGTCATCATGCCTGGCAATGGAGCCAGATGTGGAGCTGACGCGCCCTGTTTGGAGGTGGTAAATATAGGGTCTGCCTCATTTAGAAAAGGCTATTGAATCCTCTGAAAATACCACTAGACAACGATGGGTGAACTGGTAGAGGGTGACAAGTGCTAAAATTGTGAATAGAGGGCTGCTTTGATGTCCTCTGTAATGCAGGTGGTGGTGATGTTTCGAAATCCCAGGGGTTGCCACGTGGCACCTTGCCGTCTATGGAAACGAACTGCGCAGGTTGTGGGATAATAGCCTGGTGGTGAACTCGCTGGTCAGGGTGCAGGTTGTGGGATAATAGCCTGGCGGTGAACTCGCTGGTCAGTGTGCAGGTTGTGGGATAATAGCCTGGCGGTGAACTCGCTGGTCAGTGTGCAGGTTGTGGGAAGTAGTATGTCTCGTATGTTTGAGGTCTAGGTTGCAGGATCTCATTGCAGGATCTCAAATGACGTCTTAGTCACGTGACCCAGTGGCGCCATGTTGTGTTGCCATGGTAACCCGCGTGAGCGGCCATGTTGTGACGTCATCTCCATAGTGATACGTGATGTGAGTGCGCATGCGCAGCGCGTGTTGTTAGGGTGATACGTGTTTCCGTCGTCCATTTTGTTTACTAGAGGCCGCCATCTTGGTTTCTATGGTAGCACGTGGTTGCTATGTTACCCAATTGTTCTGCAATAAGACGGGGTATGTTCGGAGGGTATGTTCGATTGAATAGGAATATTTTCCCGATTCGTAGAATTACCACAAACAACCCGACAAGTTGTATTATTTCGAATTCTTTCAGAACCCTATTTAGGACCGCCATTCTTTTGGCTTATAATAGTAGTACGTAGTGCTATAGTACCGAGGGGTGGTTCGATTAAACTAGAGTATTTTTCTGACTTACAATTCTCCCAGAATTCTCGAAGAATTACCCAAATAGACCCGACCACCCTTACAGACCACCAAAATCTCCACCAAACCACCGAAATTGACTTTATTTGCTACGGATTTCCCATTGTATCGGTGTAGTGCTGTAGTACCAAGGGGTACAGGGGTTATGTTCTATTGAATAGGAGTACAGGGCCTGATTTTCCCAGAATTCCATTTTAATGCCTATTGCATATGTTTTTCTATCACTAACAGTCTATCCAGTCCAAACTATCTCTGGTTCTCTCGTCCAAGTCTTATAATTACCAGTGCTTGATTTCCCATAATGTAGTTATCTCCCTTCTGTATACTAAAAGACTATATCCAATGGCCATATCCCATGGAATCCCTTTTTTGAAAACACCTGTGGCTATGGAATCCCTTTTTGTCATATGTGCCTATGTGAAAAGCACAATGTGACACAATGTGCCCTAGCACAAAGGCACATGCTTTATGTGCTTATGTGAAAAGGCACAATGTGGCACAATGTGCCCTATCCCATAGGCACATACGGGTATTTGAGGATACCTTTGTCCTGGTATTGTATTATTTGAGGATACCTATCGGGGATACCTACTGGAGAATCCCTTTTTGTTATATGTGCTTATGTGAAAAGGCACAATGTGACACAAAATGCCCTATCACATAGGCACATACGGGTATTTGAGGATACCTATGACCTGGTATTGTATTATTTGAGGATACCTATCGAGGATACCTACTGGAGAATCCCTTTTTGTCATATGTGCTTATGTGAAAAGGCACAATGTGACACAATATGCCCTATCACATAGGCACATACGGGTATTTGAGGATACCTATGGCCTGGTATTGTATTATTTGAGGATACCTATCGAGGATACCTACTGGAGAATCCCTTGTTGTCATATGTGCTTATGTGAAAAGTCACAATGTGACACAATATGCCCTATCACATAGACACATACGGGTATTTGAGGATACCTATGGCCTGGTATTGTATTATTTGAGGATACCTATCGGGGATACCTACTGGAGAATCCCTTTTTGTTATATGTGCTTATGTGAAAAGGCACAATGTGACACAAAATGCCCTATCACATAGGCACATACGGGTATTTGAGGATACCTATGACCTGGTATTGTATTATTTGAGGATACCTATCGAGGATACCTACTGGAGAATCCCTTTTTGTCATATGTGCTTATGTGAAAAGGCACAATGTGACACAATATGCCCTATCACATAGGCACATACGGGTATTTGAGGATACCTATGGCCTGGTATTGTATTATTTGAGGATACCTATCGAGGATACCTACTGGAGAATCCCTTTTTGTCATATGTGCTTATGTGAAAAGTCACAATGTGACACAATATGCCCTATCACATAGACACATACGGGTATTTGAGGATACCTATGGCCTGGTATTGTATTATTTGAGGATACCTATTGAGGATACCTATCGAGGATACCTTTTGGAGAATCCCCTTTTTTGTCGCATTAGGCTATGTAAAAGCCCTCAATGGGTCTAATGTGGTCTTACCAACCGCTTCCATCTTGTCGCCAAAGCTCCAAGGCCATTACAGGGCTATGGTCTATCTGTCCTATCATTAGCTTCTACAACAGTCTTGTTCCATTGCGGCCTTGTACCAGTACTATTGGCTTCTGTTATTCTGCCCCATATCTCATCCATTACTTCCTAGCTATACATATCTCAGTCTGGACTATAACATTGATCAAGGTTGAATCAGATTTCCCCTGTATACATATAAGGCATTCCGTTATTGAGATTCCTAGCCGAGTCCGTAAAATTTGGATTCCGTGTTTTAACATCAACACTCGAGGGTATTCCCCTTCCCTGTTAGAAGAATTCAGTTGAATTGGGTTGTAGTCCATTCAGTAAAAATTCAGATCACCTTCGTTATATTTTCATTAAGTTTAAAAATTCAGTCAGTTCAAAAAGGTGTTAATATTTATTTATATTATATATGTTTCATTCATTCAGTTCAAAGGGGTTTTAATTATATAAAGTTCATTCAGTTGAAAACTTTGTTCAGTTCAAAGGGTTCATTCAGGTTTGTTCAATTTAAGGGGTTAACATTGGGTTATATTTAGGGATTATAGTTCATTCAGGTGAACACTTTGTTATGGTCAATTCACTTCGATCTTGGTTCTGTTGGAGCTTTGTTCACTTCATTCGAACAGGTGTCTTGTATCTGTTGATAAATCAGTTCTGTTCACTTCGATCTTGGTTGTGTTGGATTTTTGTTCACTTTGTTCTGTTCAGTCTGTCCAACTTGTTCGATCAATCTGACTAGTTTGACATTCTTTCAATTAGTTATGTTTACTTCGTTGTTTTGTAGTGACTGGTTGAATCTTTTCAGAGTCTTGTAGTAATTGTTGAATTGGTTGTTATCAATCCCTTTCCATACCCTCGAGTGGACGATGTTAAAACACGGAATCCAAATTTTACGGACTCGGCTAGGAATCTCAATAACGGAATGCCTTATATGTATACAGGGGAAATCTGATTCAACCTTGATCAATGTTATAGTCCAGACTGAGATATGTATAGCTAGGAAGTAATGGATGAGATATGGGGCAGAATAACAGAAGCCAATAGTACTGGTACAAGGCCGCAATGGAACAAGACTGTTGTAGAAGCTAATGATAGGACAGATAGACCATAGCCATGTAATGGTCTTGGAGCTTTGGCGACAAGATGGAAGCGGTTGGTAAGACCACATTAGACCCATTGAGGGCTTTTACATAGCCTAATGCGACAAAAAAGGGGATTCTCCAAAAGGTATCCTCGATAGGTATCCTCAATAGGTATCCTCAAATAATACAATACCAGGCCATAGGTATCCTCAAATACCCGTATGTGCCTATGTGATAGGGCATATTGTGTCACATTGTGCCTTTTCACATAAGCACATATGACAAAAAGGGATTCTCGAGTAGGTATCCCCGATAGGTATCCTCAAATAATACAATACCAGGCCATAGGTATCCTCAAATACCCGTATGTGCCTATGTGATAGGGCATTTTGTGTCACATTGTGCCTTTTCACATAAGCACATATGACAAAAAGGGATTCTCCCGTAGGTATCCTCGATAGGTATCCTCAAATAATACAATACCAGGCCAAAGGTATCCTCAAATACCCGTATGTGCCTATGTGACAGGGCACATTGTGTCACATTGTGCCTTTTCACATAAGCACATATCGGCACATAAAGCATGTGCCTTTGTGCTAGGGCACATTGTGTCACATTGTGCTTTATCACACAGGTGTTTTCAAAAAAGGGATTCCATGGGATATGGCCATTGGATATAGTCTTTTATTATACAGAAGGGAGATAACTGCATTATGGGAAATCAAGCACTGGTAATTATAAGACTTGGACGAGAGAACTAGAGATAGTTTGGACTGGATAGACTGTTAGTGATAGAAAAACATATGCAATAGGCATTAAAATGGGATTCTGGGAAAATCAGGCCCTGTACTCCTATTCAATAGAACATACCCCCTGTACCCCTTGGTACTATAGCACTACACCGATACAATAGGAAATCCGTAGCAAATAAAGTCAATTTCGGTGGTTGGGTGGAGATTTTGGTGGTCTGTAAGGGTGGTCGGGTCTATTTTGGTAATTCTTCGAGAATTCTGGGAGAATTGTAAGTCAGAAAAATACTCTAGTTTAATCGAACACACCCCCAGGGGACCCCTCTGTACTATAGCACTACGTACTACTATTATAAGCCAAAAGAATGGCGGTCCTAAATAGGATTCTGAAAGAATTCGAAATAATACAACTTGTCGGGTTGTTTGTGGTAATTCTACGAATCGGGAAAATATTCCTATTCAATCGAACATACCCTCCGAACATACCCCGTCTTATTGCAGAACAATTGGGTAACATAGCAGCCACGTGCTACCATAGAAACCAAGATGGCGGCCTCTAGTAAACAAAATGGACGACGGAAACATGTATCACCCTAACAACACGCGCTGCGCATGCGCACTCACATCACGTATCACTATGGAGATGACGTCACAACATGGCCGCTTACGCGGGTTACCATGGCAACACAACATGGCGCCACTGGGTCACGTGACTATGACGCCACATGAGATCCTGCAATGAGATCCTGCAACCTAGACCTCAAACATACGAGACATACTACTGTGGGGTAATAGCCTGGCGGTGAACTCGCTGGTCAGTGTACAGGTTGTGGGATAATACCCTGGAGGTGACCTCGCTGGTCAGAAACGTCTTGTATCGTAGTCTGGTTCACTATAGTACTTGGCACGGTGGTTGTGACAGAAATTGTGTGTTGTGACTGCCCTTGTGCCTCGGACTATCAGAGCCAAGGGTTCAACCTCACTCTGGGAATCGGGAGACTGTGTGAACTGCCTCCTTAGAGCTTGGCTGCTTTTTCTGCTACTTTGTTGATGGGCATTAAACTGATCATCCTGGAGCTGGGCCCTTCTGCTCTTGAGTGGAATTGCTTTACGCACAAAAGAAATGAGGGACAAAGGAGTTTATTGAGAACTAAGCGAGCGAAAGAGACGGAAAATCGGTTGTAGTAACCAAATATTAAAGCAGTTAAGTAGCTTTATATAAACGGCCTACCAAATTAGGCCAGGACCACCAAATTAGACCCTAAGATGATAAAACACAGTCTACCAAATTAGGCACAGGCTTATAAAAAGCCAGAACAATTGTGAGAATCAAATACACAAAGTGTTCATAGATAGTATGAAAAACGAAGCATCTGGTAACAGTACTCACCAGGTAACAGTACTCATCAGGTAACAGTACTCATCAGTAACAGTACTCATCAGGTAACAATACTCATCAGGTAACAGTACTCATCAGGTAACAATACTGATCAGGTAATAGTACTCATCAGGTAGCAGTACTCATCAGGTAACATTACTCATCAGGTAGCAGTACTCATCAGGTAACAGTACTCATCAGGTAACAGTACTCATCAGGTAACAGTACTCATCAGGTGGTGAGTGGTTTGTTTTTGTTTTTGATCAGATTAGACTGAGCAGTACAAGCTACGTTTTGCCTGTTTAGGTGTACCGGTACCCTCAGACTATGGCCAGATCGATAGATCGAAGGGAATAAGGAAATTGAAAATCACGGCATTGAAGCCTCGGTGCTGTTAACGAAATTGCTCGACGTAGTATAACACACACCGCTATTGTATGACGTGAGTCATAAAAGACTGACGGGTTTTCTGTGAGGGGTTAATTTAAAAGAATTTATTTTAAGAGAGATGGTTAAGACAAAATAAGATTGCTCCACGGATACTGCGGATGTATTTGCTCAGCCGTTGGCAATTCAAATGTATTACATCGATCAGCATGTTCCGGGCACTGCTGTGAAGCCGTTTATCATTCTTGAAAACAATGTTTGAAGAACGGTCTGGCAGTACAAATGAGGTGTATTTGCTGAAAACACCGACACCCTTGTTGTATTGTTCGTCCGACTTACAATAGAACCCTCACTTGAGTGCGGTAAAAGGCACGACAAACAACCACGTTCGTCACGCCGTAATCGGCAAGCAGAATACCCGTAAGTTTGTCTAACTTAAAGCGCACCGTCTCTGGACGCACGACTGAAGGATCATTGCCTCCGATCTAAAGCACTACATTGTGGGAAGAAAATGTTTCAAAAAGGCAACTTTTGCTGGAGCTTGTCTATGGTAGCCCTTGATTTGCCAAAACTCCGAACGACTACACGACAGGGTATTTATTTATTTACTGGTATTTAAAGTCACATATTTCTGCACAATGGCTAATCATGACCACGGTAGTTTTACGGGCGGAGTACCCTGAGAGAACCAGCGAGCAACGGCGAGCAACTGTCAGCTCCCCAACATACTAACTCCACACAAGCATGGTTAACACTGGTTGAAGGCAAGTGCACCATCGATGTGCAGTTCGCCTTAGTACACAACGCAACCGTGCCCCCACGTGGGTAGTGGGGTGAAGTGGCTTGCCCAAGGACACAACGCGGTTGAGCAGTTGGGATTCGAACAGAGGACCTCTCGGCTTGCAGCCTGCACCTCTTCCTACTGAGCCACGACGTCGTAGGTACGCAATTAAGTTTAGTTCTGGGACACACTTATAATGTGGACTCAGTAGCTGATAGAAGCTTTTTATGTGATTTGTGCAGGCAGGAGGTGGCAGGCCAACCTGTTGACGAAAAGTAGTTAGCATATAGTCCCATCTTCCCTTTCTGCTGGAGCAGGAGCGGAGCCGATGACGTCATTTTAATTTTTGCAAGTTTTTTGGTTGTTTTCTATTTGTTTTTCTAAATTTTTTAATTGGTTTTAAATTAGTTTTAATTGCTTTTTCGGGGAAATTCCAGAAGACGTTCACCTAAGGTCGCATTTCGGGTCAGGGTAATTAGACACCTGTACGATAGTGTTCCGAGTTTTGTTTATCAAACCTATCAATCATCAGCACCTGCCTTTATATAATCGCCGGGCTATTTATATATCTGTCATCACCCACACTCGAACACACGTGTCATCTATCAAGGGAATATGCCGTCGATATGCTGTCTCACAGCGAAACATCGCTGATTGGTTGAGCAGAGCAGAGAAGGGAACACCCCTTCAGGTAACTGAGCAGATCAATATTTCATTTGTAATTTTTATTCCCAAAGCGATCTTCAACCAAGCAGGCTGTCTTTGATTAATATATCTTCGTGCAACGACGTTATAATCGGATTTGTGAGTAGCCTTCTTATGCTGATGAAGATTACATTTCTTTGTGAAAATCTTCTGGCACTCTTCACAGGTGTGACGTGAAGCCTTTGCTGGTCTGAAGCAAAATAATGAAGTTGTGGTGGTATCGTCTCCTTTATACACTGCGAAATGGATTGACCAGATATCCTCAGATAAGTATCCCTAATAGGTGTCCTCAACAAGTATCCTTAAATAGTACATCGTCATGCCAAATGTCGTATGAGATCATGAGGGCCATGAGAAAATTTACCACCCCTCTTATCCATATCCCGAGATTTAAGGATACCCATGACATGGCGAGGCAGCATTGGGGATCACCTCACACAACATAACTTTGCACTAGAGGACAACCCAACCTACGCAATATAACATTAGTGAACATCCCAACCGTAATATAACAACATAGAACATCCCTTACAACATAACTTAGCACTAGAGGACATCTCAGTCTACATAATATAACAACATAGAACATCCCTCACAACACAACTTAGCACTAGAGGACATCTCAACCCACATAACATAGTACAAAATAACCTCTACCACAACATAATTTATCACTAGAGATAATCTCAGCCTACATAACATAGTACAAAATAACATCTACCACAACATAACTTATCACTAGAGATAATCTTAGCCTACATAACATAGTACAAAATAACCTGTACCACAACATAACTCATCACTAGAGATAATCTCAGCCTACATAACATAGTACAAAATAACCTCTACCACAACATAACTTATCACTAGAGATAATGTCAGCCTACATAATATAGTACAAAATAACCTCTACCACAACATAACTTATCACTAGAGATAATGTCAGCCTACATAACATAGTACAAAATAACATCTACCACAACATAACTCATCACTAGAGATAATCTCAGCCTACATAACATAGTACAAAATAACCTCTACCACAACATAACTTATCACTAGAGATAATGTCAGCCTACATAATATAGTACAAAATAACCTCTACCACAACATAACTTATCACTAGAGATAATGTCAGCCTACATAACATAGTACAAAATAACCTCTACCACAACATAACTTATCACTAGAGATAATCTCAGCCTACATAACATAGTACAAAATAACATCTACCACAACATAACTTATCACTAGAGATAATCTCAGCCTACATAACATAGTACAAAATAACCTCTACCACAACATAACTTAGCTCTAGAGATAATGTCAGCCTACATAATATAGTACAAAATAACCTGTACCACAACATAACTCATCACTAGAGATAATCTCAGCCTACATAACATAGTACAAAATAACCTCTACCACAACATAACTTATCACTAGAGATAATGTCAGCCTACATAATATAGTACAAAATAACCTCTACCACAACATAACTTATCACTAGAGATAATCTCAGCCTACATAACATAGTACAAAATAACATCTACCACAACATAACTTATCACTAGAGATAATCTCAGCCTACATAACATAGTACAAAATAACCTCTACCACAACATAACTTAGCTCTAGAGATAATGTCAGCCTACATAATATAGTACAAAATAACCTGTACCACAACATAACTTATCACTAGAGATAATCTCAGCCTACATAACATAGTACAAAATAACCTCTACCACAACATAACTTATCACTAGAGATAATGTCAGCCTACATAATATAGTACAAAATAACCTCTACCACAACATAACTTATCACTAGAGATAATCTCAGCCTACATAACATAGTACAAAATAACATCTACCACAACATAACTTATCACTAGAGATAATCTCAGCCTACATAACATAGTACAAAATAACCTCTACCACAACATAACTTAGCTCTAGAGATAATGTCAGCCTACATAACATAGTACAAAATAACATCTACCACAACATAACTTATCACTAGAGATAATCTCAGCCTACATAACATAGTACAAAATAACATCTACCACAACATAACTTATCACTAGAGATAATCTCAGCCTACATAACATAGTACAAAATAACCTCTACCACAACATAACTTATCACTAGAGATAATCTCAGCCTACATAACATAGTACAAAATAACCTCTACCACGACATAACTTATCACTAGAGATAATCTCAGCCTACATAACATAGTACAAAATAACATCTACCACAACATAACTTATCACTAGAGATAATGTCAGCCTACATAACATAGTACAAAATAACCTCTACCACAACATAACTTATCACTAGAGATAATGTCAGCCTACATAACAGAGTACAAAATAACCTCTACCACAACATAACTTAGCTCTAGAGATAATGTCAGCCTACATAACATAGTACAAAATAACATCTACCACAACATAACTTATCACTAGAGATAATCTCAGCCTACATAACATAGTACAAAATAACCTCTACCACAACATAACTTAGCTCTAGAGATAATCTCAGCCTACATAACATAGTACAAAATAACCTCTACCACAACATAACTTAGCTCTATAGATAATGTCAGCCTACATAACATAGTACAAAATAACATCTACCACAACATAACTTATCACTAGAGATAATCTCAGCCTACATAACATAGTACAAAATAACCTCTACCACAACATAACTTATCACTAGAGATAATCTCAGCCTACATAACATAGTACAAAATAACATCTACCACAACATAACTTAGCTCTAGAGATAATCTCAGCCTACATAACATAGTACAAAATAACCTGTACCACAACATAACTTATCACTAGAGATAATCTCAGCCTACATAACATAGTACAAAATAACCTGTACCACAACATAACTCACCACTAGAGATAATCTCAGCCTACATAACATAGTACAAAATAACCTCTACCACAACATAACTTATCACTAGAGATAATCTCAGCCTACATAACATAGTACAAAATAACCTCTACCACAACATAACTCATCACTAGAGATAATCTCAGCCTACATAACATAGTACAAAATAACATCTACCACAACATAACTTATCACTAGAGATAATCTCAACCTACATAACATAGTACAAAATAACATCTACCACAACATAACTTAGCTCTAGAGATAATCTCAGCCTACATAACATAGTACAATATAACCTCTACCACAACATAACTTAGCTCTAGAGATAATCTCAGCCTACATAACATAGTACAAAATAACATCTACCACAACATAACTTATCACTAGAGATAATCTCAGCCTACATAACATAGTACAAAATAACATCTACCACAACATAACTTAGCTCTAGAGATAATCTCAGCCTACATAACATAGTACAATATAACCTCTACCACAACATAACTTAGCTCTAGAGATAATCTCAGCCTACATAACATAGTACAAAATAACATCTACCACAACATAACTTATCACTAGAGATAATCTCAGCCTACATAACATAGTACAAAATAACATCTACCACAACATAACTTAGCTCTAGAGATAATCTCAGCCTACATAACATAGTACAAAATAACCTGTACCACAACATAACTTATCACTAGAGATAATCTCAGCCTACATAACATAGTACAAAATAACATCTACCACAACATAACTTAGCTCTAGAGATAATCTCAGCCTACATAACATAGTACAAAATAACATCTACCACAACATAACTTATCACTAGAGATAATGTCAGCCTACATAACATAGTACAATATAACCTCTACCACAACATAACTTATCACTAGAGGACATCTGAACCTACGTAATATATAACAATATAGAACATCCCTTACAACACAACTTAGCATTGGAGAACATCTCCGCGTACATAACATAGTACAAAATAACCTCTACCACAACATAACTTAGCTCTAGGGAACATCTCAACCTTCTCTGCTTGAGGTTTTATTTCAGTATCGATCGATAGAACATGAAAATAAACGTTCTAATATTATAATAGTACTAGAGTACATCTCGCTCAACCGAACTTAGCAATAGAGGACACTTGGTCCAAACAAACAACAAAAAGCGTCTCATACATCATAACGGAGCCCCAGAGAACATGTAAACCGATATAACATACCAAACAACATACATCGTCATCGGAGAAAATCTCACACAGCATACGATAGCACTAGAGAATAACTCACATAACACACATTATCATCGCAGAACGTTCTCACACAACATACGTTAGCACTGGAAAACATCTCGCACAACAGAGATCATCATCATCGGGAACATCTCTTGCAACATACGTTAGCACCAGAAAAATCTCATACAACATACATCATCGTCGGAGAACATCTCATGTAACATACGTTAACACTGGAGAACATCGCACACAACATACATCATCATCGGAGAACATCTCATGTAACATACTTTAGAACTGGAGAACATCGCACACAACATACATCATCATCGGAGAACATATCATGCAACATACTTTAGAACTGGAGAACATCGCACACAACATACATCATCATCGGCGAACAGCCCACACAACACACTTCAGCACTGGTGGACATCTCCCACAACACATCCCACTCCCAGAGAACAACTCAACCTACATAACATTAGAGAATATCTCGCACAACATAACTTTGCACCAGAGAGAATAACCAGCGTAACATAACTTAGCAAGAGAGAATATCTTACCCATGCATATATAGCACTGGAAAACATCTCACCGTACATAACGTAACACTAGAGAACATCTCACCGTACATAACATATCACATAACTTGGCACCACAGAAGTCTCACATAACATAACTTATCTCTAGAGAACATCTCACACCACATGATTTGGCTATAGTTAACATCTCATATCACATAACTTGGCACCACAGAAATGTCACATAACATAACTTACCTCTAGAGAACATCTCACACCATATAACTCAGCACTAAAGAGAGCTCGCACAACATAAGTTAACACTAGCGGATGTTTCACACACACAATAACTTAGCACTAGAGAGCAACTTCTCTTTCTGAGACAAGTACCATATCATCTGACACAAGTACCATATCATCTGCGAGGAATAGCCTTGGGAACCACAAGTCCCAAACTGCCCCCTCGTCGCTGTGCAGACGTTCGTCTCCTAAATCTTTGATGTACAGTGCAAAACGAATTGGCGAGGGATGCAACCCTGTTTCAGGCCTATCTCCATAGGCACACGTTTTGTTGTTATGTTACCCGGGCTTATTTCACTTTTTTCGTTTTCTATAATGCTTTCGGAATTCCCCAGAACTCATCTTCCAGGCCCAAGGAATCGAGCTTCCGTCACGTACCCTCACTCCAATAC
Source organism: Pictodentalium vernedei (assembly GCA_031216915.1). NCBI lineage: Eukaryota > Metazoa > Mollusca > Scaphopoda > Dentaliida > Dentaliidae > Pictodentalium > Pictodentalium vernedei. The sequence goes on along the minus strand of CM062292.1, from coordinate 493,740,265 downwards.
TCTATGTTATGCCTTTTTCACATCCAGAAAGGCCAGAAACATATTTTTTCTTTTGAGTTTCACAGATTCTATCATTTGGGACAGCGTGAAAAATGGTAAGTGACTATCCTTCCCTTCCTGAATCCATTCTGGATTTCTCCCAAACACCTTTTCTATTCGATCACATCCTCTGATCTTTCATACATGACTTTATAGAAAACCTTTTCAATGTTGAACAAAAATGTTGTGGCTTACGAAGGATTTCCGTAATATAAATTTGAGGGAATCCAAAAAATTCCGAAAATGTTGAAAAACAATAAAATAAAACCTGCTCAGTAAGCTAGATAAAAAATCGGGATCGATGTTACTAACTTTCTGAATCTCATAATAAAAATCAAAGTCTAAACAATAGAAAATGTTTATTTCGTGTTATATTTCAAAAACCTTATAATATTACAAACACATAAAGTTATATTCACAATAATAGTTATGAGGAGTCAAAGATATTCTTTAGAACGTTTACCTTTGTAACTCCTACTCCACCAATATTTATTAGTTATTTATATAATTATTTATTATTGATTTATTTACTTTATATTTTTTATTGGAAATGCTATTTTAAGCGTACACAACATCTAATAGTTATATAATACCCTTGTCATTGTATTTTGCAAAATTCATTTTATTTCTTCAACAGTGGATCGGAAACAGTGGATCGGAAATACTTGGATTGCACTGTGTCCAAATTACAATAAAAAAAGAAAAAAAATAAATAAATAAAAAAAAAATAACACTGAATATATTTGCTAAGGTATGTTTTGTAATTGGCTAGGTTTGTATCATCTCCAATATGAGTTGGGATATTGTGTATATTCCATTGTTTGGTTGATGGTGGTATGAAAGATGATTGGTAGTTTTGAATGCCAAACGTGGGGACACAGAGGTTGCGACTGAAACACAGGTTGTGAGTTTGATTTGCTAAGACTGAAAGTGAAACTTTGTTGATATAGGCCGGTAGTAAATTAAGGTACAACTGAAAGAACAGAATCAATGTATGCGCATCATTTGCTCCTTGTGCTGAACATTTCCCAATACGTGGCTGTGTAAAAAACGACCTTTGCTGAAACTTACAGAAGCGCGAGTGATACATCGAGCAGTAACAATATCGGCTTTATATTCAAGATTTGTTTCAAGATATGTCGTTCCAAAAAAAAAATTGTTTACGCATCATATCAAGTCGAACTCACGCGTTAGAACTTACATGATTGAAGGGATTGTCTCAGCATCATATCAAGTGAAACTCACGCGTTAGAACTTACACGATTGAAGGGATTGTCTCAAGTTCTATTTAAGTTGACACCCAGGTATTTTCGCTGACAAACAATTAAAATATAAGACAAAGGGAGCCCAGGAGGACGTTCAAATACAGGACATACCACAAAGGGAGCCCAGGGGGACGTAGGAGTTGAGTATTCTTACTGTCTGACAGTTAAAATATAGGACATACCACAAAGGGAGCCCACTAGGACGTAGGATTTGAGTATTATTACTGTCTAGCCGTTCAAATACAGGGCATACCACAAAGGGAGCCAAGGGGGACGTAGGAGTTGAACATTATTACTGTCTGACTGTTCAAATACAAGACATACCACAAAGGAAACCCAGGAGGACGTAGGAGTTGAATATTAATACTATCTGACCGTTCAAATACAGGACATACCACAAAGGGAGCCCACTAGGACGTAGGAGTTGAGTATTATTACTGTCTGACCGTTCAAATACATGACAAACCACAGAGGGTGCCTAGGAGGACGAAGGAGTTGAGTAGTATTACTGTCTGACCGTTCAAATACAGGACATACCACAAAGGAAGCCCAGGAGGACGTAGGAGTTGAGTATTCTTACTGCCTGACCGTTCAAATACAGGACATACCACAGAGGGAGCCCAGGAGGACGTAGGAGTTGAGTATTATTACTGTCTGACCGTTCAAATACAGGACACACTGCAAAGGGAGCCACGGATGACGTAGGGGTAGAGTATTATTACTGTCTGACCGTTCAAATACAGGACATACCACAAAGGGAGCCCAGGAAAACGTAGGAGATGAGTATTATTACTGCCTGGCCATTCAAGTACAGGACATACCACACAGGGAGCCCAGGAAGACGTAAGAGTTGAGTATTATTACTGTCTGGCCGTTCAAATACAGGACATACCACAAGGGTACCCTCAAAGGGCGCAGGTGTTTAGTATTACTGTCTCACCCTTTAAATAGAAGGCAAACAGCAAAGGCTCCCAAAGGGCATAAGATTACAGTTTCAATGACTCACAATTCAATTATAAGACAGATCCTTCAGATACAAGACAGATCCGAAGGAAAGCCCTAAAGGGCGTCGGAGTTCAGTATTACCGACCGAGGCGTAGGACTAGAGCATTGCTGTCTCACACATTAAATACAAGACAAAGGACAAGGGGAGTCACAAAGACGTTGGATTATAGATTTACGTACTCATCCTTCAAACACAAGACAGACCACAAAAGGAGTCCCAAAGGCGTAGGACTAGAGCATTGCAGTCTCGTCCGTTATATACAAGACAAACAACAAGGGGAGTCCCGAGTGCATTGGGTTATAGATTTACTGACTCATTCTACAAATATTAGACAGACCACAAGGGAAGCCTCAAAGAGTGTAGGACTAGAACATTGCTGTCTCATCCGTTGAATACAAGACAAAAAACAAGGAGAGGCCCGAAGGTGTTGGGTTATAGATTTACTGACTCATTCTCCAAATATTAGACAGACCACAAGAGTATACTCCAAAAGTGTAGGATTATAATATTACGTACGCATCCTTCAAATATAAGACGGACCACAAGGAGCGCCCCAGTGGGCGTAGGATTACAGTGGCACTGTCTCACTATCCAAATACGAGACAGACCACAAGGAGCGCCCCAGCGTGCGTAGGATTAAACTATTACGTACTTATACTTTAAATATACGACAGACCACAAGGACAGCCCCAACGGGCGTAGGATTTACACTATTACGTACTTATTCTTCAAATATAAGACAGACCACAAGTGGAGCCCTGAAGTCGTAAGATTACAGTAGTACCGCCTCATCATCCAAATACAAGGCCGACCGCAAGGAGAGTCCCAAAGGGCGTAGGGCTACAGTCGTATTGTCTCACCATCCAAATACATGACAGACCACAAGGAACGCGCCAATAGTACGATTACAGTGTTACTGTTATCACAGGGTTAATATCAGTGAAATTTATCAGTAACTGACAGCTACAAACTTGACCACATGTGTGACTTGCTATATGGAGATAACGTTACATCATGTCCTTCTAATCAGCCTTCCATGTAATAGCCTTGGGCCAATTCCATTTATCAATTCAACAATCCTATGACAAATAATAAGTAATATTAGACTAGATTACCCATAACCAATTATATAATATATGTATGTATATAATGTTTGTGAAAAGACACGACTGCAGTTTGGTTTCCAGCTCTGTACGAATTAGTAGCCAGTACGCCCGTAGTATGGAATATCCGACTTCGGCGCGAGTCATGTTTTGTTCTACACTGGAATCTAGTAATTGTGTAAATAAATGTTGATCGTAAAAGTTCTTACTATATTTATTCAGCAAGTAACATCCCGGTTGAAAAAAGCTTTATGATACTTCTCCCCCTTCAAATACAAGACATATCATAAGGGGGCGGGGCAGAAGGGGTATGATTACAGTAGTACTGCATCACCCAAATATACAATAGATCACAAGGAAAGGTCCCCAAAGCGTAGGATTACAGTAGTACTGTCTTACCATTCAAATACAAGACAGACCACAAGGAAAGCCCCAAAGGGCGTAGAATTACAGTGGAATTGTCTCACCCTTCAAATACAAGACGGACCATAAGAGGAACCCCAAAATGCGTACGATTACAACAGTACTGTCTCGCCCTCAAATACATGACAGACCACAAGGGAAGCCCGATATCAGAAGGGTTGCCGTAAAACTGATGTAAACCATTAAAAGTATTATTTTCTGTAATTTCGTCCGACGCGCAAACATGTTAATAATGTTTCTGTTTGGCAACATTTCCGTTTGAAACTGATAGAATGAGACGAGCAGTATTTCAGATCAATGAATTATGAAATATGTCAAAGCACTCCCATATTAATAAAACATAGACCACACCCCACAAAGTGAGAAGAATTACAGACAGAACACACCCCACAAAGTGAGAAGAATTACAGATAGACCACATCCCACAAAGTGAGAAGAATTATAGGCAGACCACACTCCACAAAGTGAGAAGAATTACAGACAGACCACACCCCACAAAGTGAGAAGAATTACAGATAGACCACATCCCACAAAGTGAGTAGAATTATAGGCAGACCACACTCCACAAAGTGAGAAGAATTACAGACAGAACACACCCCACAAAGTGAGAAGAATTACAGGCAGACCACACCCCACAAAGTGAGTAGAATTACAGACAGACCACACCCCACAAAGTGAGAAGGATTACAGACAGACCACACCCCACAAAGTGAGAAGAATTATAGGCAGACCACACCCCACAAAGTGAGAAGGATTACAGACAGAACACACCCCACAAAGTGAGAAGGATTACAGACAGACCACACCCCACAAAGTGAGAAGAATTACAGACAGAACACACCCCACAAAGTGAGAAGAATTACAGATAGACCACATCCCACAAAGTGAGAAGGATTACAGACAGACCACACCCCACAAAGTGAGAAGAATTACAGGCAGACCACACTCCACAAAGTGAGAAGAATTACAGATAGACCACATCCCACAAAGTGAGAAGAATTACAGACAGAACACACCCCACAAAGTGAGAAGAATTACAGATAGACCACATCCCACAAAGTGAGAAGGATTACAGACAGACCACACCCCACAAAGTGAGAAGAATTACAGACAGAACACACCCCACAAAGTGAGAAGGATTACAGACAGACCACACCCCACAAAGTGAGAAGAATTATAGGCAGACCACACCCCACAAAGTGAGAAGGATTACAGACAGAACACACCCCACAAAGTGAGAAGGATTACAGACAGACCACACCCCACAAAGTGAGAAGAATTACAGACAGAACACACCCCACAAAGTGAGAAGAATTACAGACAGAACACACCCCACAAAGTGAGAAGGATTACAGACAGACCACACCCCACAAAGTGAGAAGAATTATAGGCAGACCACACCCCACAAAGTGAGAAGGATTACAGATAGACCATACCCCACAAAGTGAGAAGAATTACAGGCAGACCACACTCCACAAAGTGAGAAGAATTACAGACAGAACACACCCCACAAAGTGAGAAGAATTATAGGCAGACCACACTCCACAAAGTGAGAAGAATTATAGGCAGACCACACCCCACAAAGTGAGAAGGATTACAGATAGACCATACCCCACAAAGTGAGAAGAATTACAGGCAGACCACACTCCACAAAGTGAGAGGAATAACAGACAGACCACACCCCACAAAGTGAGAAGGATTACAGATAGACCATACCCCACAAAGTGAGAAGAATTACAGATAGACCACATCCCACAAAGTGAGTAGAATTATAGGCAGACCACACTCCACAAAGTGAGAAGAATTACAGACAGACCACACCCCACAAAGTGAGAAGAATTACAGATAGACCACATCCCACAAAGTGAGAAGAATTATAGGCAGACCACACTCCACAAAGTGAGAGGAATAACAGACAGACCACACCCCACAAAGTGAGAAGGATTACAGATAGACCATACCCCACAAAGTGAGAAGAATTACAGGCAGACCACACTCCACAAAGTGAGAGGAATAACAGACAGACAACCCACAAAGTGAGAAGAATTACAAACAGACCACACTCCACAAAGTGAGAAGAATTACAGACAGACCACACCCCACAAAGTGAGAAGAATTACAAACAGACCACACTCCACAAAGTGAGAAGAATTACAGACAGACCACACCCCACAAAGTGAGAAGAATTACAGATATACCACACCACACAAAGTGAGAAGAATTACAAACAGACCACACTCCACAAAGTGAGAAGAATTACAGACAGACCACACCGCACAGAGTGAGAAGAATTACAGAAAGACCACACCACCAAAGTGAGAAGAATTACAGACAGACCACACTCCACAAAGTGAGAAGAATTACAGACAGACCACACCCCACAAAGTGAGAAGAATTACAGATATACCACACCACGCAAAGTGAGAAGAATTACAAACAGACCACACTCCACAAAGTGAGAAGAATTACAGACAGACCACACCGCACAGAGTGAGAAGAATTACAGAAAGACCACACCACCAAAGTGAGAAGAATTACAGACAGACCACATCCCCAGAAAGTGAGAAGAATTACAGACAGACCACACCCCACAAAATAAGTTGCTGCATAAATGCCCGAAGTACAAAGGTTGGTGCTAACGAGGCAACGTGTTTTGATAGAGATGAAAGAAAATATCTAGAGGTCACCCCAGACACGCAAGTTTCAAAGCAATCTATTCATAAATGTGCTCTTTACGGCGTGCCAAATAAATATGTTGATGCACAAATTCATCAAGTTCAAAAGCCGTTGCTTCGACAATTTTTTTTTTGATGAACCTGAACCCAGTTTCAAAGCAATCCATTCATAAATGTGCCCTGTAGTGCACTACCTTGACAAAATCAGTCGAGTGTGTGCACTACCTTAAAAAAATCAATCGAGTGTGTGCGCTACCTTGATGAAATCAATCGAGTGTGTGCACTACCTCAACGAAATCAATCGAGTGTGTGCACTACCTTGACGAAATCAATCGGGTGTGTTCACTACCTTGACGAAATCAATCGAGTGTGTGCACTAACTTAACGAAATCAATCGAGTGTGTGCACTACCTTAAATAAATCAATCGAGTGTGTGCACTACCTTGACGAAAGCAATCGAGTGTGTGCACTACCTTGACAAAATCAATCGAGTGTGTGCACTACCTTGACGAAATCAATCGAGTGTGTGCAATACCTTGACGAAATCAATCGAGTGTGTGTACTACCTTGACGAAGTGTGTGCACTACCTTGACGAAATCAATCGAGTGTGTGCACTACCTTAACAAAATCAATCTGGTGTGTGCGCTACCTTGACGAAATCAATCGAGTGTGTTCACTACCTTGACGAAATCAATCGAGTGTGTGCACTACCTTAACGAAATCAATCGAGTGTGTGCACTGCCTTGACGAAATCAATCGAGTGTGTTCACTACCTTGACGAAAGAAATCGAGTGTGTGCACTACCTTGACGAAATCAATCGAGTGTGTGCACTACCTTGACGAAATCAATCGAGTGTGTGCAATACCTTGACGAAATCAATCGAGTGTGTGTACTACCTTGGCGAAGTGTGTGCACTACCATGACGAAATCAATCGAGTGTGTGCACTACCTTGACAAAATCAAATAGTGTGTATACTACCTTGACGAAATCAATCGAGTGTGTGCACTACCTTGACGAAATCAGTCGAGTGTGTGCACTACCTTGACGAAATCAATCGAGTATATGCGCTACCTTGATGAAATCAATCAAGTGTGTGCACTTCCTTGACGAAATCAATCGAATGTGTGTACTACCTTGACGAAATCAATCGAGTGTGTGCACTACCTTGACGAAATCAATCGAGTGTGTGCACTACCTTAACAAAATCAATCTAGTGTGTGCGCTACCTTGACGAAATCAATCGAGTGTGTTCACTACCTTGACGAAATCAATCGAGTGTGTGCACTACCTTAACGAAATCAATCGAGTGTGTGCACTACCTTGACGAAATCAATCGAGTGTGTTCCTACCTTGACGAAAGCAATCGAGTGTGTGCACTACCTTGACGAAATCAATCGAGTGTGTGTACTACCTTGACGAAATCAATCGAGTGTGTGCACTACCTTGACGAAATCAATCGAGTGTGTGCAATACCTTGACGAAATCAATCGAGTGTGTGTACTACCTTGGCGAAGTGTGTGCACTACCTTGACGAAATCAATCGAGTGTGTGCACTACCTTGACGAAATCAATCGAGTATGTGCGCTACCTTGATGAAATCAATCAAGTGTGTGCACTACCTTGACGAAATCAATCGAATGTGTGTACTACCTTGACGAAATCAATCGAGTGTGTGCACTACCTTGACGAAATCAATCGAGTGTGTGCACTACCTTGACGAAATCAATCGAGTGTGTGCACTACCTAGACGAAATCAATCGAGTGTGTGCACTACCTTGACGAAATCAATCGAGTGTGTGCACTACCTTGACGAAATCAATCGAGTGTGTGCACTACCTTGACGAAATCAATCGAGTGTGTGCATTACCTTGACGAAATCAATCGAGTGTGTGCACTACCTTGACGAAATCAATCGAGTGTGTGCACTACCTTGACGAAATCAATCGAGTGTGTGCGTTACCTTGACGAAATCAATCAAACACTACTACTATGATTGCATTTTACGACAATATGGACACTTGTGGATTACTACCTGATCACACAGTACGTCCCTTGAGTTCCAACGTGTTCTACGTGCCAGTAGGCTGCAATAATGAAGAAGAAGCAATAATGGCGGCACGTTGATGGTCCATCGTGTTATGACTTGAACAGAAAGTGAGTTGTGGGGGTTTGGCGATATGATCTCAGACTTGTTTTGATTTGTATGTTTTTCTGGTAATCTAGTCTTCACAAATGTGCAATAAGCCGAGGCCTTGAATTAACAGATCCTGAGTGTTTAGCGGTTCATCATCAGAGTATAATTCAGCTCGCCTATTTTCGACTTATTCCCGATCAAGTTGTGTTGTTGTGCATCATCAAAATCATTTGTGACATTATGTTATTATTATTATTATGATTTTATGAGAGTCCTCTCTTTCGTCTTGGTCAAACTTGGAGTTTTGGAAACTTGAAGAACTTGAAAAACACTATGGTATTTTGATATTGTAACAGTTTCCTTTTTCATGTTGGTCGAACTTGGAGTTTAAAAATCTGATAAAAAAACTTTAAAAACTTGAAATAAATTGTCCAACCAAGAATTATGACAGAAGCGCCTGAAAACGCAACAGCATTCGATTCCGAGTCCTTGTCTCAGAAACCTAAATCCTCATTAAAGAGAAAGAATCCAGAGAATCGTTCTCCTAGTGAACCCAGGACACTCCCACGAAGAAATTCCTGCGGTGACCTATCCAACATCGAAGAAGTAAGGATGGGAAGAATTGGTAAAGGTCATAGTCTTACTCAATTGATCACATCAACTGTAACTAGTCCTGAGTTTATTGAGACTACCATACCACTAATCACCCCTCATATCACCCCACATTTCATGCCTGTTATAAATGATGTTGTCACCACCGAACTGAGAACGCAAGTTCGCTCTGTGTTGAAAGACGAAGTCTACTCTGCTCTTCGTGACATTATTTCTGCACATATTGAACCTGAATTAAAACAATTAGCTATTGATGTCAACAAAACAAGAACACAAATACACTCTGAACTTGAGACTGTCAAAAAGGAAAATCAGGAACTTAAGCAGGAGATAGGAAACCTCAAATCCCAGCTCAACAAGTGTCAAACTGATCAAGAGGAGGCAGACCAGTACTCCAGGAGAAACTGTCTCATATTTCACAATGTGCCACTCCAGTCTGATAGCCCCCCTGCAGAAACTGATAAAATTATTATTGATCTGTGTAGAGATAAGTTGAGTGTAGGTGTAAAGCCTGAAACCATCAGCAGGTCTCACCCTTTGGGAAGAGTCCGAATAGTTCCACAAACTGAAAATGCTTCCTCAAATCCCTTAAAAACTGCCAGTATTATTGCAAGATTCACAACATATAACATCAAAAGTGAAATCTATAGATCAAAAAAGGCTTTGAAAAACACAGGGAATGGTGTATTTATTACAGAGGCCCTTACCAGCTACAGATATGATATAATCAAAACCCTTAATTCCCTCAAAAGAGATCACAAAATCCACACCTTTTGGACACTTGATGGAAGAATCTTTGCAAAGAAGTCTCTCACAGGCCCCAAAATTCTTGTAAAGAGCAAAGATGATTTACAAAATATCTAAACGGTAAACCCATCCCCAACCCCTACCTTAAACTTACACCAATTGATATTAAACCAAACTACCCCTGTGTGCACCTTGTGGATTGAATTGTAAACAATTGTACTTAAACATTTTATATGTACCTGACAACATCCCAAGTTATCAACATACGTTCCTTATAGACTCATCCTTTGTATGGAAATCTGGGTTCATGTGTCTATGTGTGTTACATGTATATGTTGACATACATATACAAGTGACCCCTGTTCGAATTATGGTTAATACGGATGCAGTGAATTCACACCCGAGACTCCCCTCCTACTGATAAATATATCAGATAATCATAATGTTCACAGATGTAATAAGATATCCTTTTCACCCCCCCCCCCCCCCCCACATAATAGCTCTATTCCCATCCCAGTAAATATACCATATAACCCAAATGTCTATATCTAAACGGTAAACTCATTCCCAACCCCTACCTTGAAACTTACACCAAATGACATTAAACCAAACTACCCCTGTGTGCACTTGTGGATTGAATTGTAAACAATTGTACATAATTATTTTATATGTACCTGACGACACCCCAAGTTATCAACATATGTTCCAGACTCTACAGTTGTATGGCAATCTCGGTTCATGTGTCTATGTGTGTTACATGTATATGTTGACATACATATACAGGTGACCCCTGGTCGAATTATGGTTAATACAGATGCAGTGATTTCACTCCCAATACCCCCCTCCCACTCAGAAAGACATCATACAATCATAAGGTTCACAGAATAATAAGATATACTTTTCACCCACTCCCCCACACTCAAAATAGCTCTATTCCCACCCCAGTAAATATACCATATAATCCAAATGTTCAACAACAAGAAAACCGATATACATTTCAACCCCCCCCCCCCCCCCCCACACACACACACAAATAGTCTTACACCCACCCACGGTTGGGCTGACCCTAATCTTAATCCACTGGCTAATTGGCGAATACTTTAGAAAACAACCAGTTTCAACCTAGTTTATTTTCATCTCAGAAATGTACATTTGTCATACAGAAATCTGGGTACACATGTTTATTTTGCTGCTCATATTTAGATGACCATAGCCTTGATCATTCCTTAAACGTATTCTAAGACGATATCCTTAGTCAAACTGGTGATCTGACTGGCCTGCAAGCAGACAACAATCAATCTACAACAAACGTTTTACACACCACAGCCTGCAATAAATTTGTTGCGTGGAAATCTAGGTTAAAATGTTTAATTTGATATATGTATATATGTGTGTATGCATGTGTATATGTATGTATCTGTACATATATGTGTATATATGTATATGTGCATGTCACAAAGGTATATAAATTTATGTATGTGTATGTGGGTATATATTGTATATGTATATATGTGTGTATATTTATATATATTTATATGGATGTATATGTGTATATATGTTCATATGTTGTACTTAGCATACATGCATGGATGAAGGTACATTTAAGTTGCGTATCTGGTGTATAGAAATCTTGGGTTAAGAGTCTGTGTGTGTTACGTATATTTGTATATGTCAAACATACATATGTAATAACCCAAAATACACCTGAAATTATCCCATCTCTCTCCTACAATGACAACTGGCCATTTTACCAGCTCTATCCCCCCCCCCTCCCCGCCGGAAGGTTGGGCTAACCAACATTTTAACCCGCAGGTTAACGGTATAGAGCTTAAGACAAACCAGCTTCAAATGTATACTCATATTATAAACCCACCTTTGTGTATTGGAAATCTGGGCACACATGTGTTATCATAATATATCGTCCCAACGATGTTGATCCATTACAGACGACGCATTGTTCCACAAAGGCGACGATATTACCCATTTTGTTTACGCCCCCTCCCCCCCCCCCCCCACCCACCAACCCTTTTCACCCCATGGTTTGGCTGACCCATAATACATTCCAACTTAAACCTGCCGTATGGTGGAGAGAAATTAACAAGAAGCCAATCGTACTAAATTCCACATACGTATATACTAATCATTACAAATTTTATATCTGTCGCTCTGAACATACGCATGAATGTAGTCTCGTTTTCGCAAAATTTGATTTGAAATGTTATCCTAGGGACATTAATGATATCTGTAAGCTTATTGTGTGCATTTCTAGTAGATATCTTAAAACTACAATTTTCCACTATAACTCAATCCTTAGGCCACCTCCCCACCCCAACCCCCGCTTCCTCATCATCCTCCATCTCCATCATGCCCATTATCCACGATACTCGTGTCACCCCATAAAATGTAATATTGCCTATTCCCAAGCCCCCCCCCCCCCCCCCGCTCCTGCCCACCTGATCAAATAATGCTGTCTATTGTTACTCCATGTGTCCTCGTGGCTTGCCCATACTCGTCAAGTTTGCCTGGCTATTTTGTGGTAATCGCCCGATACAACAATGATTACCTGTAAACTACTTATATACCTTTCGTTCTCCAGACCAGCATTATCGCTTAATGGAAAGGACGATATTTTTTAATCTCTAGAATCCAGGAATATCTGATACTAAAATCCTTGTCACAACCAGTATCCAGCGCGCCTTGTTCCGCCACCCTTTACTCAATGTTTTCTTCTTTTTTTTCTTTCTACGAAAGTTTGTTTTTAACACGTCAATTCGGGTCAAACCACCTATCCCGATTCACGAGATCCCGAGCACCAGTGTACAAAACCGAAAGATTTCATATTTTCCATGGTTCAATAACTGGGTTGGTATGCCAAGCACATGCAAGCTCATGCAACAGCACAAGATCTCACAAGGCGAAGGAATAATTGTAATAATTGTTTGTTTCCTCGCAGGTAACTCAAAACGACACTCGTCCCCATAAAACTCTTTTCCGATGTGAATCGTCGACATAATTATAATAAATTTTTCATCTTTTTATGGAATCATATGTGGCTTTCGGTCCCACTGGAAGGAGCTCAAGGAGCTCTCTCCGATGCGTGGTCGAGGCAATACATATCTGTGACAAGTAATAAACAATTTTAATAGTGACCTAACGAGAATCCCGGTAGGAAATTCTCAGTGAGCCTCCACATAAATTAATTAAGGGCTACTACTAGCCACTCTCCATATTCTAATCTGTAATGACTCCTTACCGAAAAGTCAACTTTATGTATACTCACGGCTTTCAGATTTCAGACTATGCCCATTCCAACGATATATGCTACCTAGTACCAAATATGCCAACCCCCACTACAAACCATCACTCACCCACTATACCAATGCTTGTTCTTTGTTCATTGTACAAATGTTCGTTTTTCATTTTACTCGTTCAAGTTTGCTTCTCTGCTTTCTCTATATGTCTTCACTTCCATTCAAGAGATCAAGAATTGCCGTTGTCTAGCTTTAAAAACACTCCTCATGACGAGGTAAATCTTATAACCTATATCCTCATCTCGCCTAGTAATTATACTTTTAGCCTCCAGTTAAGCGCCTTTCTCAAGCCTTACCTGCTGACCTCCGTTGAGGGTCCCTTTGGATGTATTTTAATAATGTATCTCCTCCGTTTCGAAACACAATGGGGATAAATATAGAGCAGTATCGAATATCCATCGGGACTTTCGGCGGAGGTAGCGGGCGTGCTTGTGCCATAATTTCTAATGTTCTACATAATGCGAGGCTCTCTGTCCGTCTCTCATTTCTAAGCCTGTTGTTTCTGTTCGTCACTTGCCTTGTATGTTGTGGCGATATAGAACCGAACCCTGGCCCAACCGATAACTCTCACGAAAACCTCCAGAGGTCCCTATCCATTTTCCACTACAATATACGTAGTATCCGAACAAAATTAAGCAAAATCGAAGATATAGTTCAAGAATATGATGTGGTTTGTTTTACCGAGACACATCTACAGAGTAGTTACAGTTCCACCAATATCCTCATTCCAAATTTTTCGGCCCCAGTTCGCAACGACAGAAACCACTCTGGTGGAGGAATAGCCGTTTATTTCTCGAAAAGACTAAACTACAATCGTAAGACCGAGCTGGAATTTGATGATTCCATAATGTGGTTCGAGATTTCTTCGAAATCCAGCACAATCTTGATGTCAGTAACCTATAGATCCCAACAATTTGCTAATCCCGAATATTGGGAACTGTTAGATGCTTCAATTGAGAATGCCCTAATTGTCCAACAGGCTATAGTAATAGTAGGAGACTTAAACTCTGACCTAAGAAATCCGCTCTCCAAACTAAATGAAATAATAAATCGCTACAACCTCCGTAATGTTATCGATAAGCCAACAAGAGTTACGCCAACCTCCCAGACACTTCTTGATCCAGTAATCATTAGTGAAACAGTGAACCTTGTTGAGGTTGATACGCTTGACTTGGGCATGTCCGATCATTATGCAGTTTATATCTATGTCTCATTCGAACTTGACAATAGGCAGGCTTTCTATCGTACCGTTCGAAATTATAAAAAGGCAAATTTTAAACGAGCAAACGAACTGATCTGTCAGAAAGACTGGAAATCAATAATAGATGACCACGCAGATGTTAATGTGTCCCCAAAAAAATTCTGTGAACATTTTATGGAGATAATGAACACCACAGTCCCAAAATCAACAGTCCAAATACGCCCTAATGACAAACCGTGGTTTACTTCGGAACTCCGACTCGAGATTAGGCGTAAAGACCGTTTCAGACGAAGAGCTCTAAAAACAAAGGAGCCACACCATTGGAACTTGTACAAACATTCACGAAATACTGTAAATAACATGAAAAAACACGTAAAACAAATTTACGAAGATAACATCCAAGACAGATTATCGAACGCCCCCAGCCCCAGAGATTTTTGGCATATTATTCGAAATTTGTTAAACAAAACTGACGAAAAAATAATCCCGCCCCTTTATCGTGGTGATAGCCCCGATCCATCCGTTTTAACAACGGACGACCTAGAAAAAGCTGTAATTCTGAACGAAACTTTTATAAAAAACAGTACAATTGATGATGAAAACACCCAACTTCCAAACTTTCCTACAAAAAGTCACGTTATCCTTTCGAGCATTCTCTTTGATATAAAAGATATTACAGATGTTATTAAGTCGCTAAATGCAAACAAGGCCCATGGCCATGACGAGATCAGCATTAAAATGCTGAAGGGGACTGTCGATACCATCGCAGCACCATTGAGTATGCTCTTTCAAAAAAGTTTCGATACCGGAACATATCCAGACGAATGGAAGAAAGCCAATGTAATCCCCATCTTTAAAAAATTAGATCCCGCGGACAAAAACAACTATCGGCCGATCTCCCTTTTACCAATCTTAGGGAAAATCTGTGAAAAAGTGCTCCTGAAATCGGTTTTTACTCATTTTCATCAGAATAATCTTCTATATAAATATCAGTCCGGCTTCATCCCTGGCCACTGCACTACTTTTCAACTTCTTGAACTATATCATTCGCTATGTCAGTCACTAGATGAACGACTGATGACTTGTGCTATCTTTTGTGATATCTCAAAGGCCTTCGAGAGGGTATGGCATAAAGGTCTTCTCTATAAATTAGAGCAATATGGAATCTCAGGTCCTCTGTTAACATGGTTTGACAGTTACTTGAAAAATCGTAAACAACGAGTATTGGTAAATAACACACACTCTCCATACAAGCTAATACAAGCTGGTGTTCCTCAAGGATCTGTCCTGGGACCTTTCCTCTTTTTAGTCTATATCAACGATATTGCAGACAATTTAGAATCCCTTACGAGATTGTTTGCTGATGATACATGTCTCACTAACGGTAAAAGCTCCAGTTCTGAACTAATAACCATTTTGAATAATGAGCTGGCCAAAATATACTCCTGGTCTCAGAAGTGGCTGGTGTCCTTCAACCCATCTAAAACGCAAGCTGTCTACTTTTCTCGAATCCCTAATCATAACCATCCAGATTTGTTCTTTAACGAAACTCCGATAAATTTCTCCGATTCACATAAACATCTTGGTTTAATCCTGCAGTCAAACTTGAAATGGGATCGCCAGATAGCGGAAATTTGCAAAAAAGTTAATGCACGCTTGTCCAATCTGAGAAAACTCAAGTATAAACTTGGGAGGAAAACTCTGGAACAAATATATTTCTCATTCATCCTGCCACTCATTGATTACGGTGATACCGTCTGGGACTGTGCTCCTAAGCTTCTTCTAATGAAACTAGACCGACTACACCACGATGCAGCAAGAATAGTGTCTGGTCTCACACGATCTGTTTCATCCGAGCGTATACTCTTGGAACTTGGATGGCGCTCACTCTATGAGAGAAGGCACCATCATAAACTGTGTGCTTTTTTTAAAATATCTAATAACGATGCTCCAGATTACCTTGTTGAATTATTACCTCGTACTGTAGGTGAAACAGCAAATTACAATTTACGTAATTCTAACAACTTAACCATGTACCAAGCGCGAACAGAACAATTTTCAACTACATTCTTCCCTTCATCTTCCAAAATTTGGAATGAGCTCCCAACTAATACCAAAACTGCGTCAACACTTTCTGTTTTTAAAGGTAATCTTGCTAAACTGAACCCTTCCGTTAAACCACCTTCATATTTCTATACAGGAACCAGGAAAGGAAACGTTCTCCATTGCAAACTACGAAACTGTTGCAGTGATTTAAACCACGACAAATTTAACAATTTTATCTCCTCTACCCCACAATGTACCTGTGGCAATCCCCAAGAAGATGCACACCATTTCTTCTTTCAATGCCCGAACTACCACCCTCAAAGATTGACCTTTTTTAATGCTGTTATCACGCTCAATATATCTAATGTTGACGAGCTACTTTATGGAATAATCGGTTTAACAACAAAGCAAAACGAACTTTTATTCAGGAAAGTTCAAACATTCATCCTTGCGACTGGCAGATTTGAATAAGATCACCTGAACCCAAACGATGCATATTGCACCCTTGGTTGTGTACTAGCGTGCGTTGAGACAACCGAGGCGTGCTGAGGAACTGCATTTTAATTTTAATTTTAATTTCCACCAATTTGTTCTTAACTTACACGCTCTCTTTTTCTAAAGACAATAGAGATCCAACAATGCAAAAGTCAGCAGGCGAGCCTAGACAACGGCAATCCTTCACTCTCTAATCCTATAACTCTTTAACACCTCGAGCCCCGGTGGCCCTTTTCGGACAAAGCCAGTGGAACACCCCGTTTTCCGTGACAAAATAATGTTAAATATATAAGTAGTACAGACCAACCACTGTTTCCAACGTGTGGCCCCAAGGCTCCTCGTTGGAAATACTGATTGGTCAGCTCTAAAATATTGAAAATATTGAAAATAGACCCTTCTAGCTAATTCAAGTGAACTGATGTGGAAGATACCACCGGAGCTCAAAACGGTTAAAACATTATCTCTCTAAATCTCCAATCTTCAACCCTTTAGCTGATGACTACACTAATTCTTAGTATTTCTATATTGTATATAATTGTGCCGCAAATGTTTAATTATTCTTGTTTAAGGAGAGGAGTTTTTGTAAGTTGTGATAACTTGTTCTCCGATCCTTTTTGCTGTATATAGTGGCAAATAAAATATGTTTAAACTAGTAGGCTGCCAGTAGTCACATAGAACACATTGGAACTCAGGGGACGAGTAGATTTTCACCCATCTCATTATGTCTTTTTGTAAAAGTAGTTAGGAATCACTAGAATACTTTCATCAGATGGAACACCGTGTTAAACCATGTGATTCATGTTCTGAAAATTTACCAAAGCTCTTAGTTCGTTTTCAAAAAAATTGTAAATACTTTTCGGATACGTTCACTTCGCAATAGCTGTTGTGGTAATAGACTCGACCAAACCATTGTAGTTTAGTAACACCTTTACCCGAATAAAAGGCGATACTTGCCAAAAAAGAAAACTTACCAAAATTCTTTTTAAAAATCTTGAATAACAATATTTTCATATTTTCTCAAAAACATATGTTTAAGATCCATCATTGGAACGAACTCAGCAAAGAGTGGTATGAAACTATGCTTTGCAGACAAACAATTTTTAAAAAACCTCAAATACGATTTTTCGCATTGCACTAAACCATTTTCTCAGTAGCGTTTATTATATAAATCATAAATCTTTATTTAACAAAACCAGAGTAGAGGGGAATTCTAGTTAACTAGTTATTTAATTGAACTAGGGGTATGGATAAATTCTAGTTAACTATTTAATTATACTGGGGTAGAGATGACTTTTTGTTAACTACAAACACCCGAATACTCTCCACCAAGAGTTAATTATACTGGGTAGAAATGAATTCTAGTTAACTAATTATTTAATTGTACTGGGACAGAGATAAATTCTAGTTAACTATTTTTTAAATTGCACTGGGATAGAGATGGAATCCTGTTAAATAATTATTTAATTATTTTGAAGTAAAGGAAAACTCTAGTTAACTATTTATTTAATTATACTGGGGAAAAGATTAATTCTAGTTTTCTATTCAAATAATTACACGAGGTTAGAAATGAATTCTAGTTAAGTACAAACACTTGTATACTCTCCACCCAGAGTTAATTGTAATGGGGTGGAAATCAATTCTAGTTAAGTACAAACACTTGTATACTCACCACCCAGAGTTAATTATACTGGGGTAGAAATGAATTCTAGTTAAGTACAAACACTTGTATACTCTCCACCCAGAGTTAATTATAATGGGGTAGAAATCAATTCTAGTTAAGTACAAACACTTGTGTACTCTCCACCCAGAGTTAATTATAATGGGGTAGAAATGAATTCTAGTTAAGTACAAACACTTGTATACTCTCCACCCAGAGTTAATTATACTGGGGTAGAAATGAATTCTAGTTAAGTACAAACACTTGTATACCCTCCACCCAGAGTTAATTATACTGGGGTAGAAATCAATTCTAGTTAAGTACAAACACTTGTATACTCTCCACCCAGAGTTAATTATACTGGGGTAGAAATGAATTCTAGTTAAGTACAAACACTTGTATACTCTCCACCCAGAGTTAATTATACTGGGGTAGAAATCAATTCTAGTTAAGTACAAACACTTGTATACTCTCCACCCAGAGTTAATTATACTGGGGTAGAAATGAATTCTAGTTAAGTACAAACACTTGTATACTCTCCACCCAGAGTTAATTATACTGGGGTAGAAATGAATTCTAGTTAAGTACAAACACTTGTATACTCTCCACCCAGAGTTAATTATAATGGGGTAGAAATCAATTCTAGTTAAGTACAAACACTTGTATACTCTCCACCCAGAGTTAATTATACTGGGGTAGAAATGAATTCTAGTTAAGTACAAACACTTGTATACTCTCCACCCAGAGTTAATTATACTGGGGTAGAAATGAATTCTAGTTAAGTACAAACACTTGTATACTCTCCACCCAGAGTTAATTATACTGGGGTAGAAATCAATTCTAGTTAAGTACAAACACTTGTATACTCTCCACCCAGAGTTAATTATAATGGGGTAGAAATCAATTCTAGTTAAGTACAAACACTTGTATACTCTCCACCCAGAGTTAATTATACTGGGGTAGAAATGAATTCTAGTTAAGTACAAACACTTGTATACTCTCCACCCAGAGTTAATTATACTGGGGTAGAAATGAATTCTAGTTAAGTACAAACACTTGTATACTCTCCACCCAGAGTTAATTATACTGGGGTAGAAATCAATTCTAGTTAAGTACAAACACTTGTATACTCTCCACCCAGAGTTAATTATAATGGGGTAGAAATCAATTCTAGTTAAGTACAAACACTTGTATACTCTCCACCCAGAGTTAATTATACTGGGGTAGAAATGAATTCTAGTTAAGTACAAACACTTGTATACCCTCCACCCAGAGTTAATTATAATGGGGTAGAAATCAATTCTAGTTAAGTACAAACACTTGTATACTCACCACCCAGAGTTAATTATACTGGGGTAGAGATGAATTCTAGTTAAGTACAAACACTTGTATACTCTCCACCCAGAGTTAATTATACTGGGGTAGAAATCAATTCTAGTTAAGTACAAACACTTGTATACTCTCCACCCAGAGTTAATTATACTGGGGTAGAGATGAATTCTGGTGAACTATTTATTTATTTTTTCTGGGGTAGAGATGAATTCTAATTAACTATTTATTTAATTGTACTGGAATAGAGATTAATTCTAATTAACTATTTATTTAATTGTACTGGGGTAGAGATGAATTCTAATTAACTATTTATTTATTATATTGGGATAGAGATTAGTTCTAATTAACTGTTTATTTAATTATACTGGGGTAGAGATGAATTCTAATTAACTATTTATTTAATTATACTGGGATAGAGGTGAATTCTAATTAACTATTTATTTAATTGTACTGGGGTAGAGATGAATTCTAATTAACTATTTATTTAATTCTACTGGGGTAGCGATGAATTCTAATTAACTATTTATTTAATTAAACTGGGATAGAGATGAATTTTAATTAACTATTTATTTAATTGTACTGTAGTAGAGATGAATTCTAATTAAGTATTTATTTAATTATACTGGGGTAGAGATGAATTTTAATTATCTATTTATTTAATTGTACTGTAGTAGAGATGAATTCTAATTAAGTATTTATTTAATTATACTGGGGTAGAGATAAGTTCTAATTAACTATTTATTTAATTATACTGGGGTAGAGATGAATTCTAATTAACTATTTATTTAATTGTTCTGTGGTAGAGATGAATTCTAATTAACTATTTATTTAATTATACTGGGGTAGAGATGAATTTTAATTAACTATTCATTTAATTATACTGGGTAGAGATGATTTCTAATTAACTATTTATTTAATTGTACTGATGTAGAGATGAATTGTAATTAACTATTTATTTAATTGTACTGTGGTAGAGATGAATTCTAATTAACCATTTATTTAATTATACCAGGGTAGAGATGAATTCTAGTTACCTATTTATTTAATTATACTGGGGAAAAGATGAATTGCCGTTAACTATTTATTTCATTGTATGGGGTAAAGATGAATTCTAGTTAACTATTTATTTAATTACACTGGGGTAGAGATGAATTCAAGTTAACTATATTTTTAATTATGGTGGGGTAGAGATGAATTCTGGTTAACTATTTTTTTTTAATTATACTCGGGAAGAGATGAATTCTGGTTAACTAATTTTTTAATTATACTGGGGTAGAGATGAAGTCTAGTTAACTATTTTTTGATTATATTGGAGTAGAGATGAATTCTAGTTAACTATTTTTTAATTATACTGGGGTTGAGATGAATTCTAGTTAACTAATTTTTTAATTATACTGGGGTTGAGATGAATTCTAGTTAACAAATTTTTTAATTACACCGGGGTAGAGATTAATTCTAGTTAACTATTTTTTTTAATTATACTGGGGTAGAGATGAATTCTGGTTAACTATTTTTTTTAATTATACTCGGAAAGAGATGAATTCTGGTTAATTAATTTTTTAATTATACTGGAGTATAGATGAATTCTAGTTAACTATTATTTAATTATACTGGGGTAAAGCTGAATTCCAGTTAACTATTTATTCAATTATTCTAGAATAGAGATGAATTCTAGTTAACTATTTTTTTAATTGTACTGGGGTAAGAATGAATTCTAATTAACTATTTTATTTAACTATTATTCTACTATACTGGGGAAAAGATGAATTCTGGTTAACCATTTTTTAAAATTATACTGAGATAGAGATGAATTCCATTTAAGTATTTTTCTAATTACACTGGAGTAGAGATCAATTCTGGTTAACTATTTATTTAATTATACTGTGGTTGAGATAAATTCTTGTTAACTAATTTTTCAATTATACTGGGGTTGAGATGGATTCTAGTTAACTATCTTTTAATTACACCGGGGTAGAGATGAATTCTAGTTAACTATTTTTTAATTATACTGGGGTTGAGATGAATTCTAGTTAACTAATTTTTTAATTATACTGGGGTTGAGATAAATTCTAGTTAACTATTTTTTAATTACACTGGGGTATAGATGGATTCTAGTTAACATTTTTTTTAATTATGCTGGGGTAGAGATGAGTTCTGGTTAACTATTTTTTCTAATTATGCTCGGAAAGAGATGAATTCTGGTTAATTAATTTTTTAATTATACTGGAGTATAGATGAATTCTAGTTAACTATTTTTTTAATTATACTGGGGTAAAGCTGAATTCCAGTTAACTATTTATTCAATTATTCTAGAATAGAGATGATTTCTGGTTAACTATTTTTTTAATTGTACTGGGGTTGAGATAAATTCTAGTTAACTATTTTTTTAATTACACCGGGGTAGAGATGAATTCTAGTTAACTATTTTTTTTAATTATACTGAGGTAGAGATGAATTCTGATTAACTATTTTTTTAATTATACTCGGAAAGAGATGAATTCTGGTTAACTAATTTTTTAATTATACTGGAGTATAGATGATTTCTAGTTAACTATTTTTTAATTATACTGGGGTAAAGCTGAATTCCAGTTAAATATTTATTCAATTATTCTAGAATAGAGATGATTTCTGGTTAACTATTTTTTTAATTGTACTGGGGTAAGGATGAATTCTAATTAACTATTTTATTTAACTATTATTCTACTATACTGGGGAAAAGATGAATTCTGGTTAACCATTTTTTAAAATTATACTGAGATAGAGATGAATTCCAGTTAAGTATTTTTATAATTACAGTGGGGTAGAGATCAATTCTGGTTAACTATTTATTTAATTATACTGCGGTTGAGATGAATTCTGGTTAACTAATTTTTTAATTATACTGGGGTAGAGATGAAGTCTAGTTAACTATTTTTTGATTATATTGGAGTAGAGATGAATTCTGGTTTACTATTTTTTAATTATACTGGAGTAGAGATGAATTCTAATTAACTATTGTTTTAATTATACTGTGGTAAAGATGGATTCCAGTTAACTATTTATTTATTTATTCTGGGGTAGAGGTGAATTCTAATTAACTATTTATTTAATTATACTGAGGTAGAGATGAATTCTAGTTAACTATGTATTTAATTATACTGGGGTAGAGATGAATTCTAATTAACTATTTATTTAATTGTACTGGGGTAGAGATGAATTCCAGTTAACTCTTTATTCAATTATACTGGAATAAAGATGAATTCTGGTTAACTATTTATTTTATTATACTGGGGTAGAGATGAATTCTAGTTAACTATTCATTTAATTATACTGGGGTAGAGATAAATTCTAATTAAGCATTTATTCAATTATACTGGGGTAGAGGTGAATTCTAATTAACTATTTATTTAATTAAACTGGGATAATATGAATCCCTGTTAACTGCTTACTTAATTGTACATGGGAAGATAATTAATTCTAGTTAACTGTCATAGAATTGTAATAGGGTAGAAATGAATTCTAATTTGTTTTTTATTATTTTATACTGGGGTAGAGATTAATTCTAGATAACTATTTATTTAATTATACAATGGTAGAGGTGAATTCTAGTTAAGTACATACACTCGTACACTGTCCACCCAGAGTTAATTGTACTGGGGTAGAGATGAATTCTAATTAATTATTTATTTAATTATACTGGGAGTAAAGATGAATTCTAGTTACTACAAGCACTCGAACACTCTCCATTCATAGTTAATTATAGTAGATTAGAGATGAATTCTGGCTAACTACAAGCACTCTCAACCGTCTTATATTCCATACATGTATTCTTCTCCAAAGGATAGGAAAACAAGAGCAGCAATTCACCGAGAACAGGTCCACCCTCGTTTTCATGAAATTGTGATATTTTCTAAAGCATTTGAGAAACGCAGAATGTCCACCAATGGCATTTTCAGCTTTTTCTCCAGGCAGTTATAGAAAAACTCAGGAGCCTGAAATGATACAACAATATATCAGGGTTAAAATATATCAGGGTTTGTTTCTAAATGCAGTTGCTGTATCTCAGTAGTAAAACATAAATTGCAGATGATTTGATAATTGAAAACCTACTGAATACTCAAAGCGTCAAGATACTGAGAAGCTGCTTGTCATTCCGAGAGGTGTTTATCAATCAGTGCCCTGCAGTGTATGAATTACGGGGGTGGTCAGCCAATGGTCAGTCAATGGACAGTCAATGGACAGTCAATGGACAGTAGTGGAGTGTGTCAGAATTGCAGGAATATCTTACAGTTATTAGAGAGGTGTGTTGGGTTCGAGCGGAAAGTTGCGGAGCTGACGAGGGTAGGGGAGGGGCGGTGAGGAGGACAGGTACAGATAGGTGTGGTGACCTCGATAAAAGTTACGAGGCTGAGGCGGACTGGTATAAATAACGGGGGCGACCTCGGTAAAAGTTACGACGCTGAGGAGGACTGGTATAGATATCTGGGGTGATCTCGGTAAAAATTACGAGGCTGAGGAGGACAGGTATAGATAGCTGGGGTGATCTCGGTAAAAGTTGCGAGGCTGAGGAGGACTGGTATAAATAGCGGGGGTGATCTCGGTAAAATTTACGAGGCTGAGGAGGACTGGTATAGATAGCTGCGGTAATCTCGGTAAATATACAGAACCACATTTATGTTTGAATGGGTTAACGATTACTGGACTCGAGCGTGTGGCGCTGGGATAACCACTCGAGCCTACCGGCTCTCGTGGTATCCCTGCGCCACTCGCTCTCGTCCAGTAATCGTTAACCCATTCAAACATAAGTGTGGTTCTGTATTTATTACACACCCAACCATGAAAAAGAATTTACTGTAATTAATCGATAATTTAATTAAATAATCGACAATTTGAACGGTTGAAAGAATTTTAGAGAGAAACGGGAAATTTTGTATGAGAACCAGTCTTAAGTCTTTGACCTTGCCACCTGTAGAATCGCTGCTGATTCATTTTATTCGCCAAAAAATGTCGATCCGAAAACTCAAAAGATTGCGTTCAGCATATAAGACGTCACAAATTATGAGGTCTGAAATGTGTTTTCAAAAGTGTGTGTGCAGGCATCATTATATCTGGAGGATGGAAAATGTACAAGGATTTTAATTTGAATACGGTGCGAACTGGCCGCTCTGTTCAATTTTCGTGCTTTTTCAAGTTTTTAAACTAAAAACATAAGTTTGAACTCGGCTTGACTATACATACACTACTGCCACTAGGCTATCGCATGTGGACATCGGTCGTTTCTGTTCTGCACTGTAACAAACGTACACACTGGACGAGAAAAGACATTTTGTGCAATAATTAACCTTCCGGGGCATTCATTCGATCGTTCGGAGTAACTGAGCCTGAGGCAGTTTGAGATTCCATTCTGACTCTGAGTGAACTCTGCAGTCTTGGTAAGTTTGCACTTTATTTTTCAACATTATAAAGTTTCTGACTTGAAATTTAGCCTTCTTTTCATTTTACCTCAAGTCGATAACTTTAGTTTGAAATGGGCTGCACTTACAAATAAAAGCTTTAGGCTGTCCGCATAATACTACTGATACACAAAGGGAGAAATATATTGCATGATAACTGCAAGAAAATGCCATGTCTTGTCTCCACAAGTAATTTAGTTTGTACACCTTTTTTAACAAACCCTCCACCCATCTCTAAGCTGACAGCATTTCTCGAAAGCTCACGACATGAGTATCCAACAGTCTTAGTCAGAGGCTGAAAGAGAAATATGTGGTGTGTGTGGGGGGGGGGGGGGATTTCTTCTCACCAGTAAGCTCCAACTTATTTTGGTTGATAATATTTTCAAAGATTGATTAATGTTTACATTATTTTGTACTAGTAATACTATACTTCACCAGTTTGTTATCTGAACGGTTCTGTCAATATTTTTTTCTTGGTATCTGGTTCAAAACAAAAATTTGTATGTGTCTGCTCCAATATCTTGTCAGTCTTAAATTTGGAATTTGGTATTCTGAATTTGCATTTAGTAAGTAATTTTAATGATGACTGATAGAATGTGGCTAAAATGATAGGCTTTTGGAGAACATTTTCTTGGGGATGGGGGCTAACCAATCAAACTGACATGAACTTTTGTTCCAAACTCAAAATTCAGGCCCTTGCCTCGAATTTGTCTATGAAAATGCTCTTCCCACTGCCCTGATATTTGCCAAAATTATAAAAATACCCCCTCCCTCTGAACAATCTGTTCTGAAAATACCAGTCCCTTTCAATGAAAACTGAAAATTATTGGTGAATAGGGGGGGGGGGGGGGGTGAGAGTGCCTCAACCCCCTCCCCATCTCATACACACATGTAACTAAGTCATATAGGTGGCATTCGATTTAAGTTTTGTTGTTGAGAATTAAAGCAAAATAATATACTTGTATAAAACAGAAATACTAGCAAAAATCCTTAATTAGTCATTTAAAGTACACATCAATCTGTGTCTGGAAAATATTGTCATATTGTCTATGTTTTAAATATTCTAATAATTATTTTTGAATTTCATGGAAGTCATCTCATAAAACTGACAATATACTGCATTCATCAGACCACATGAATTTACCACCCATCCCCTCTTCATGGTCTCATTCCCACCCTACTCAAGACTTTTCAGAATTCCTGTAGTGGGTAGCTGGTAACAGTTTTTAATTTCCCCAGTACAAACTCCAGAAAGTCATATTTGAGCAATACTATATCCCCCTAAAAAGGCCCTTCCCCCTCCCCCCACAAAAAAATTAAATAAAATAAACCTGTTGCCCCAACATCCACTAGCACGTAAAAAAACATTGGTTCCACAAATGCAAACTACCGCGTTTTTCTTATAAAACCAGGCTTTTCATTCTTCCGAATTTATTTTCTGTATTCAGCTAGTGTGCGGCGGTAACTAGTAAGGGTGGAATTGGAGATAGTTAATTAGTAACTGCATGTACTAGCTGTCAAACATCTCCAGGCGCTGTCGGCGTGTCGCCGTCTGTTTTTTCCGCTTCATGGTAACCAGTATTCAAGATTCATTTAGTCTTGCTTCCTGAGAAATACTTCAACTTAACAATAACATGCTCTTCAAAGCATGTTTGCATTGGCAAACGTGCTGCTTCATTGCCGAACTGTGAATCGAATAGGATTACAGTTGCACAGCAGGCCTCGTGTCGACTCGTCAGTTGCACGCAGCGGTGAGGGTAACATTGTAACAAAGTTTTATAGGAACTGTACTTGTGGCTGGCTGCAATATCGAACCCAATTGGACTGTTTGACCTAAAATTAATTAAGTTTTCCTCGATTTTCAATAACGAAAGCAAAGGTTGAGTTTCACTGTTCAATTTCTTCGCAGAGATCATGTGTCTTTCAACAGTTTTTAGCATAGTTGTACATCAAACATTTTGTAATGAGTATCGGTAATTCCGACTGATAAATTAAGCCGATGGTTCTCATTGGTTATATTCCACTGAACGCTGCAAACTATAAGAACCAGTCTAACGAGAGAACTTGTGCACGCGAAGGGTACTTTTTATCGGATTGCACTAGAGCTTTCTGGTTAAAATTACCGCATGCCCCTAAAATCCATGTGATCGTGACAAATACAGTTACGGGTGTGTAATAAAAGTTTCGAGGCTGAGGAGGACAGGTATAGATAGCTGGGGTGATCTCGGTAAAAGTTACGAGGGTGAGGAGGACTGGTATAGATAGCGGGGGTCATCTCGGTAAAAGTTACGAGGCTGAGGAGGACTGGTATAAATAGCGGGGGTGATCTCGGTAAAAGTTACGAGGCTGAGGAGGACAGGTATAGATAGCTGGTGTGATCTCGGTAAAAGTTACGAGACTGAGGAGGACTGGTATAAATAGCGGGGGTGATCTCGGTAAAAGTTACGACACTGAGGAGGACTGGTATAAATATCTGGGGTGATCTCGGTAAAAGTTACGAGGCTGAGGAGGACTGGTATAGATATCTGGGGTGATCTCGGTAAAAGTTACGAGGCTGAGGAGGACTGGTATAGATAGCTGGGGTGATCTCGGTAAAAGTTACGAGGCTGAGGAGGACTGGTATAAATAGCGGGGGTGATCTCAGTAAAAGTTATGAGGCTGAGGAGGACTGGTATAAATAGCGGGGGTGATCTCGGTAAAAGTTACGAGGCTGAGGAGGACAGGTATAGATAGCTGGGGTGATCTCGGTAAAAGGTGCGAGGCTGAGGAGGACTGGTATAAATAGCGGGGGTGATCTCGGTAAAAGTTACGACACTGAGGAGGACTGGTATAAATAGCGGGGGTGATCTCGGTAAAAGTTACGAGGCTGAGGAGGACTGGTATAGATAGCTGGGGTGATCTCTGTAAAAGTTACGAGGCTGAGGAGGACTGGTATAGATAGCTGGGGTGATCTCGTTAAAAGTTACGAGACTGAGGAGGACTGGTATAAATAGCGGGGGTGATCTCGGTAAAAGTTACGAGGCTGAGGAGGACTGGTATAAATAGCAGGGGTGATCTCGGTAAAAGTTACGAGCCTGAGGAGGACTGATATAAATAGCGGGGATGATCTCGGTAAAAGTTACGAGGCTGCGCAGGACTGGTGTAGATAGCTGGAGTGATACGATGGTGAGTTGGAGGGTTGGTAGAAGGTGGTTGTGGATTCAAAAATGTAGTGGGTGGAGGAAACATACTCTTCTTCCTCTTGACCGTTCTTCTCACCCTATCTACCCTATCAACATCAAAAACCACTCCCTCTCTATTGTCTTCTCCCTCATCCTCTCCCAAGGTGCATCAGAATCTAAGACACTGAATCTATTGTAACGAAATGCCCTCCATGGAACACGTAGGGTTAATATAATTTCACTTGGGAGTCTTGGTTCCCTAAGTGTTAATAAGAGTGGCCAAGTCCTACTTGGTAATAATTCTCTGGCGAATAAACTTTAATAAATATGAAAGCTGTTTCCAAGTTCTTGTTAAAGGGGCAGTTGTGCTATAAACTATTTTACAATATTCGATATTCATGATATGGAAATTCTCTTAAAGGCATGACTATGCAGTCATGGTATTTTACTGATATTCCTATTCTAATTGAAATTACGTAATAGTATCTAACAAGTGCAAACGACCTAGACGATCGATTCTCACACTCGGCACGTATGGCGCAGAAATCGAGACATAGTCTGACCTGCCGTAACTTCATCAAAATGCTTTTGACAGAATTTAGTATTATAAACCTGACCCGGCCTAACCTCAACACACCCAGAATAGTTTTTAGCCCTGAGAAACTGCGCAGATAGCACGTTCGATTGACGTCATAGAGTGACTCCCTAACCTTGAGAATAAATTTGGACAAACTAGATAAATGTAAACCAACAGCATGCCAGCGTCATTTTAGTGTTAGAATACATACTGATAGCACAGGATGCCCCCGCTGTCCCGGAATGGAGGAGAGGGGTTATGAAACACCTCTCCACCATCTTGGGGTATAGGTGGCGTTTTGTGGCGTCATGTGGCGTAAGCCTTCACCTTATGCCGTGGTGTACGTGATTAGATACGAACGGAAAATCACGTTCCCAACAGAATATAAACCGGCGGAAAGACCCGAGAACTTCACTTCTCTCTGGGCTTCCAACACGTACAGAAGTCACTCTCCTATTTTCGTGGAAGAACGCTGCCGAACGCTGCCAGGCCAGATAACAGTTTTACATGAAGGACGCGATGAGAGTGATGCGATAGTTTCGACTTAGTCTCATTTCGTAACTTATATTTTGATATTATTACCAGAGAGAGAAATTAGTTTAATTTGTAGGAATTTTAAATTAGGGCTTGAATAAAATAGAAAACTGGAAGTACATTTTATGTGTTTTGAATTCACCCATTCACTGCGGCTGCAGTACTTCAAGAACTTTTGCAGACTCCACAGAAGCTGGTTGCCTTCTTGATTGAACTCTTCAAATTGTCCTGTGGCTAATTGCCACGATTGAAGTCCTAACCCAAATCCACTAGACGAACATTTTTACGGGGTACTTAACCCTGCTTCGCCACACTATTTCCTAAGCACCGCTTAGTAGCCTTTGTATCCCTACGCTGGTTCTAACCTACTGTCTCTACCTGTGAAGAGGAAGAGTGTGAATCAAACCATGCAAGCTGCAAATGATGATGTAGCGTCTGAGGAGAGGAGTTAGAAAGAGCATAAAAGAAAGTTAGTTGTAGCAGGTAGCCACATTGTGCGCGGAATTGATAAGGTTGTCTGTGGTCCTGACAGCTCAAATTGGACTGTTTTCCTGGGACGAAGGTCGAAGATATAAGGGACCATCGGCGGGATCATCGTCGAATCCGGTAGTGGTGGTTCATGTGGGGTTCAACAACATCAGTGAGAGGAGCTCAGTGAGTCTGGTAGAGATGTACAGGGATTTAGTTATTAAACTGTTCAGCAGAAATGCAAAGGTAGTGGTATCAAGGGTCCTTCCCATCCCAGGGTGTGGGAACAAGCGGAATTCAAGAATTATGGCAATGAATGAGGAATTGGAGGAGTAATGTGCTGATTGGGATATTACTTTATTAATTAACACGTTACACGTTTTGGGGTAAGGGAGCATGTGCAGTTGAGACGGGCTGCACCTTATCAAGATGGCAAATGTTGGGTGAACAAAATTCAATAGGTAGCAGAGCCTTGTGTGGAAACGAGCGGAGTTGAAGACCAGAGGCAATAACAAAAGTGGACACAGATGGGATGAACAAGAGCGAGGGGAAGAGAACGACACTATCGAGGTTACCGTCAGGAAACAATAGAATCAATAGAGGATGTCATGGCATTCCATCACGCTAAAAGTGAGATGCAGCAGAAAGTAAGTGAAATGTCATGGGCTTAAGTGAAACGTGGTTAAGACATGAGGAACGGGGAGACCAAGTTAAAGGATGCGTGTGGATAGGTGTAGGATGAACTGAAGGTCAGAAAAAAGATGGAGGGGGTAGGCATGTACATAAAAGAGGATTTAAAACCGTCGATGATCACAGATCTGGCAGATGTCAGTTCCTCAGCTGATGTATCTAAAGAAATCGGATGGGTAATGGATAATCTGAAAAACGAAAGTGTTGCCACTGGGACTGCGAACTGTGCGGTCGAGGGAAGCAAACCTGAGTGGAATGACTCAATATACTCAATACTTTGGTCCAATATCACGGAATTCGAAAACAGGGGACTCGGTATAATTCTGATGGGAGACTTTAATGTAATTAGAAAACAGGGGACTCGGTATAATTCTGATGGGAGACTTTAATGTAATTAGAAAACAGGGGACTCAGTATAATTCTGATAGGAGACTTTATTGTAATCAGAATACAGGGGACTCGGTATAATTCTGATGGGAGACTTTATTGTAATTAGAATATAGGGGACTCGGTATAATTCTGATGGGAAACTTTAAGTAATCAGAATATAGGGGACTCGGTATAATTCTGATGGGAGACTTTAATGTACACACAGGTAGCACAGAAAGCAAGGAACTCGGTATTATTCTGATGGGAGACTTTAATGTACACACAAGTAGCATAGAAAGCAAGGGACTCGGTATAATTCTGATGGGAGACTTTAATGTAATCAGAATACAGGGGACTCGGTATAATTCTGATGGGAGACTTTAATGTACACACAGGTAGCATAGAAAGCAAGGGACTCGGTATAATTCTGATGGGAGACTTTAATGTAATCAGAATACATGGGACTTGGTATAATTCTGATGGGAGACTTTAATGTACAGCAAGGGACTCGGTATAATTCTGATGGGAAACTTTAGTGTACACACAGGTAGCATAGAAAGCAAGGGAATCAGTATAATTCTGATGGGAGATTTTAATGTACACACAGGTAGCATGGAAAGCAAGGGACTCGGTATAATTCTGATGGGAGACTATAATGTAATCAGAATACAGGGGACTCGGTATAATTCTGATGGGAGACTTTAATGTACACACAGGTAGCACAGAAAGCAAGGGACTCGGTATAATTCTGATGGGAGACTTTAATGTAATCAGAATACAGGGGACTCGGTATAATTCTGATGGGAGACTTTAATGTAATTAGAATACAGGAGACTCGGTATAATTCTGATGGGAGACTTTAATGAAATTAGAAAACAGGGGACTTAGTATAATTCTGATGGTAGACTTTAATGGGTGACAAGGAAGAAGGCACCCAAGGCGGGGATAAGAAAGTCCACAGGAATCTAAGGAAGCTGTTGGACTTCACAAGTAAGCTCAGTCTGAAGACTCTGTGTAGGAATGCGAGGTGTATGGGGAATGGACCTGGAGAGGAGCAACAGAAGAACAATAATCGACTATACTCTCACAGATATCGATTTATGTAGGGACGTGATAGTGATAGAAGTGGACGATGGGGGTAAAGGGGAGTTGGGGTGGAACCTCAATTTGATTACAGCTGTGATCACGGGCACAAAAGCCAGTAAGAAACAAAAGAAGCTTCAAAGAGATTTGGGGACCCAGAAAGGATGCTGACTAGGTGAAGTTTATGGAAACATTGAAACCAAAGCTTGTAAATGTACACAAGGAGACCAGGGTCCAGACAATGGCTGATGCCAAAGCTGTGAGCTTAATGGAGGCAGGGAAGGAAAGTATTGGAAAGATTAGGATGTCAGTACGGGAACATAAGTACAGAGTGAATGAGGAACTGAAAAAGCCATAAAGAGCGGAAAAGTCAAATATGCTGCATACAGGAGGAGTAGAAAACTCAAGGGGGTGGAAAACAACGAAGCCAGGGTATTAAAAGAAGAAAACCAACAGGCACAAAATAAAGTAAATAAGATTAAAGGCGATAACCGGAGAGTGCGAAACTGCAATCTTATTAGGACGATAAGAATGAAAGGGGGTTCGAGTTCAAATGTCTTTTGGAAACGAGCGAATAAAAGAAACAAAGGAAGTAATTCACATCGGCCCTTTACCCAACGTTACGGCCAAAACCGACCAGAGCTCTTCACAAATATCACCATTCGATTTTCAAAAAAGAAAGAATAATAAACTTCGAGGAACAATTTTTTGGTATTATCGACTTTAATCCCAAACAAATTATTGTTAATTCTTATTTCGAGTCTAGCTGTATGAATTTGCATACTTTCATGTTCTTATTGTTGCCAGCGTCACGTCAGGACATCGCTGTTCAGACATGGGGTGAAATGAAAAGTTCACACATGCAGTCAATAACGTGTATGTCCACCGTTTGTCTCCCTGTTGTATTGTGTTCCACTACTGCCTTAGAACACCACGTAAATCGCATAACGTCTGAAGATCATTAAGTCATACCCGAGGGTGCAATTGGTCATAAAGATGCTCGATTGGCGACAAATCTGACGGAAGTGGGGGTCAGGGAAGAAGTTCGATGCTTTACTCCTCAAGAAAATCACGACAGATACGCGCCACGTGACATCGGGCATTGTCTTGCTGGAATAACTGTAATTCGACGTTAGTGTTGAACAACGGGACAACAACAGCGTTAAGAATTTCGTCCCTATATTGCTATCCATTCAGATTACCATCGATGAAGATCAACTGCGTTGGATGGTGCAAGAAAATTCCTGCCCACACCATTACACTAGCCCCGCCGAAACTGTCGCATTCCCGCACGCAAGCATCAGAAAACCGTTCTCCTCGTCGGCGATACACTCTAAAGGCCGTTTCACACAGCGGCGACACGATTTGTGGATGCGACACGACAAAAAAGCGCTCATTAGAAACTATAGTAATTTCATGATTCTGTTCAGATAGTGTGTGATGCGACAGAGCGATAAGGCGACAGAGCGACGATTCCCGAAGCGACTGGTGCAGCGATTTTTGTAAACGTTTTTGGAGGAGACATCGCCTGGCGACAAACCTTCAATTGACCAATCAGAGAACTGATAAATGGGGAATCCCCTATTCATGACATTCTACCTTCAGTGTATTTTCCACACAAAAAAGAACGAGAAACATGGAAGGCGAACTGATACACTTGGTGGAAGACCATCCAGTGCTGTATGATAAGTCCAGATCAGATTACAAGGACGCTGAAAAGCAGTAGTGGTCATTCGAAAGTATTGCGTGAATCGACCCGAATCAAGCCTCAGCCCAGCTACCAGACGACAGAATTCTCCAAAAGACCTCCTGTTTTGGTTAATTGGGTGTGTCCAATGTATTCTGTGTTTTATCTTTTGCTTTTGCAGTAAAAGCAACAAAAGAAGTTCTTCTTCATCAAAATCCATCGTCAAAAATGGAGATTAAAAATGATTATTCACGTCCGTGTGTATTGTCCACCCCGTGCCATTTGTACAGCCCATCTGCGCATAGAATCGCTGCGTTTTTATGTCGCGAGAGATCGCCCTGTTCGTGTGAAACGGCATTTACCCTACCATCAGCCCGCCGTATACAACATCGTGATTCATCACTAAAAAGAACAGTGCTCCAACGCTGCTGAGTCCAGCGAACACGCTGACGTATCCATTCCACTCTGACGGTACGAAGACGTTGGGTAAGGAATGGTCCGTGGTATGGACGTCTACTTCGGATGCCGTGTTCAGCGAGTCTGTTGTGGACAGTTTGTGCACTAATTCTATTGTTAGTTCTACCAGGAGTAACTGCTGCTGTCCTCGTCGCCGGAAGGAAGCGATCCCGCAAGTGAGACGTCCTGATGTGTCGGTCTTGTGCAGAGGTCGTAACTCTTGGTCGACCTGAACGCGGTCGGTCGGTAGAAGATCCAGTGGTTCTATACCTTCCAATGAGACGGTAAATAGTGGCCACAGTGACTCCGAACTTAACAGCGAGCTCATCTGGAGGTATCCCAGCCTCGTGCATACCAATGGCACGCAACCTCTGATTTTCGGTTAACCTTGGCATTTTTTAAAATATCGGAAGACAAAAACTAGAGTGTTTACTCAACATTCAGGCTCTCTAGCACAATATAACACAAAGAAAACCGTCTGCCAACCATTCAATTTGACATTCTCGGGTAGCACGTGCTATTTTGAAATCCGTAGCAAAATTGTATACGGATGGGTGGACAACAACAGAATGTCATTAAACTCTTTGCGCGACTTCTTGTCCACAAACATGCAACATTAGAACTATTGTATTTCAATCTTTATGCCACGTTTTCACATTTGTTTCTATTGTACTTTCTTTTTTGACTCAGTATATTTTCATTTTTTGTCTCAAAAACAGAGCTCGTACCAATCAGGGCTCATAAGCGAACGTTTTTGACGCAAAAAGTGAAAAAGATTAGTTATTCAAGAATTTTATTTGCAAGTGTTGTCTGCTTTTCGTGTTGGATAAAGGGTTAAAGCATTAAAGTATAGGGCAGAAATACCGACGACCAAATCGAATCAAAGGGAATACCTAGTTGTAAGTGGTGAATGCCTTGTTACTTTATCGGAGGGTAATACCTAGTTGTAAGGTAATACCTAGTTGTAAGTGATGAATGCCTTGTTACTTTATGGGAGGGTAATACCTAGTTGTAAGGGAATACCTAGTTGTAAGTGATGAATGCCTTGTTACTTTATAGGAGGGGAATACCTAGTTGTAAGGGAATACCTAGTTGTAAGTGATGAATGCCTTGTTACTTTATCGGGGGGTAATACCTAGTTGTAAGTGGTGAATGCCTTGTTACTTTATCGGAGGGTAATACCTAATTGTAAGTGATGAATGCCTTCTTACTTTATAGAAGGGGAATACCTAGTTGTAAGAAAATACCTAGTTGTAAGTGATGAATGCCTTGTTACTTTATCGGAGGGTAATACCTAGTTGTAAGTGATGAATGCCTTGTTACTTTATCGGAGGGTAATACCTAGTTGTAAGTGATGAATGCCTTGTTACTTTATCGGAGGGGAATACCTAGTTGTAAGGGAATACCTAGTTGTAAGTGGTGAACGCCTTGTTAATTTATCGGAGGGTAATACCTAGTTGTAAGTGATGAATGCCTTGTTACTTCATCGGAGGGTAATACCTAGTTGTAAGTGATGAATGCCTTGTTACTTTATCGGAGGGGAATACCTAGTTGTAAGGGAATACCTAGTTGTAAGTGGTGAACGCCTTGTTACTTTATGGGAGGGTAATACCTAGTTGTAAGTGATGAATGCCTTGTTACTTTATCGGAGTGTAATACCTAGTTGTAAGTGATGAATGCCTTGTTACTTTATCGGAGGGGAATACCTAGTTGTAAGGGAATACCTAGTTGTAAGTGGTGAACGCCTTGTTACTTTATGGGAGGGTAATACCTAGTTGTAAGTGATGAATGCCTTGTTACTTTATCGCAGGGTAATACCTAGTTGTAAGTGATGAATGCCTAGTTACTTTATAGAAGGAGAATACCTAGTTGTAAGAAAATACCTAGTTGTAAGTGGTGAACGCCTTGTTACTTTATGGGAGGGTAATACCTAGTTGTAAGTGGTGAACGCCTTGTTAATTTATGGGAGGGTAATACCTAGTTGTAAGTGATGAATGCCTTGTTACTTTATCGGAGGGTAATACCTAGTTGTAAGTGATGAATGCCTTGTTACTTTATCGGAGGGGAATACCTAGTTGTAAGGGAATACCTAGTTGTAAGTGGTGAACGCCTTGTTACTTTATCGGAGGGTAATACCTAGTTGTAAGTGATGAATGCCTTGTTACTTTATCGGAGGGTAATACCTAGTTGTAAGTGATGAATGCCTTGTTACTTTATCGGAGGGGAATACCTAGTTGTAAGGGAATACCTAGTTGTAAGTGGTGAACGCCTTGTTACTTTATGGGAGGGTAATACCTAGTTGTAAGTGATGAATGCCTTGTTACTTTATCGGAGGGTAATACCTAGTTGTAAGTGATGAATGCCTTGTTACTTTATCGGAGGGGAATACCTAGTTGTAAGGGAATACCTAGTTGTAAGTGGTGAACGCCTTGTTACTTTATGGGAGGGTAATACCTAGTTGTAAGTGATGAATGCCTTGTTACTTTATCGCAGGGTAATACCTAGTTGTAAGTGATGAATGCCTTGTTACTTTATAGAAGGAGAATACCTAGTTGTAAGAAAATACCTAGTTGTAAGTGGTGAACGCCTTGTTACTTTATGGGAGGGTAATACCTAGTTGTAAGTGGTGAACGCCTTGTTACTTTATGGGAGGGTAATACCTAGTTGTAAGTGATGAATGCCTTGTTACTTTATCGGAGGGTAATACCTAGTTGTAAGTGATGAATGCCTTGTTACTTTATCGGAGGGGAATACCTAGTTGTAAGGGAATACCTAGTTGTAAGTGGTGAACGCCCTGTTACTTTATCGGAGAGGAATACACAGTTGTAAGGGAATACCTAGTTGTAAGTGATGAATGCCTTGTTACTTTATCGGAGAGGAATATACAGTTGTAAGGGAATACATAGTTGTAAGTGATGAATGCCTTGTTACTTTATCGGGGGGTAATACCTAGTTGTAAGGTAATACCTAGTTGTAAGTGATGAATGCCTTGTTACTTTATCGGAGGGTAATACCTAGTTGTAAGTGATGAATGCCTTGTTACTTTATCGGGGGGTAATACCTAGTTGTAAGGTAATACCTAGTTGTAAGTGATGAATGCCTTGTTACTTTATCGGAGGGTAATACCTAGTTGTAAGGTAATACCTAGTTGTAAGTGATGAATGCCTTGTTACTTTATAGGAGGGGAATACCTAGTTGTAAGGGAATACCTAGTTGTAAGTGATGAAAGCCTTGTTACTTTATCGGAGGCTAATACCTAGTTGTAAGTGATGAATGCCTTGTTACTTTATCGGGGGGTAATACCTAGTTGTAAGTGATGAATGCCTTGTTACTTTATCGGAGGGTAATACCTAGTTGTAAGTGATGAATGCCTTGTTACTTTATCGGAGGGTAATACCTAGTTGTAAGGTAATACCTAGTTGTAAGTGATGAATGCCTCGTTACTTTATAGGAGGGGAATACCTAGTTGTAAGGGAATACCTAGTTGTAAGTGGTGAATGCCTTGTTACTTTATCGGAGAGTAATACCTAGTTGTAAGTGATGAATGCCTTGTTACTTTATCGGAGGGGAGTACCTAGTTGTAAGGGAATGCCTAGTTGTAAGTGATGAATGCCTTGTTACTTTATCGGAGAGTAATACCTAGTTGTAAGTGATGAATGCCTTGTTTCTTTATCGGAGGGTAATACCTAGTTGTAAGGTAATACCTAGTTGTAAGTGATGAATGCCTTGTTACTTTATCGGAGGGGAATACCTAGTTGTAAGGGAATACCTAGTTGTAAGTGATGAATGCCTTGTTACTTGATCGGGGGGTAATACCTAGTTGTAAGGGAATACCTAGTTGTAAGTGATGAATGCCTTGTCTCTTTATCGGAGGGTAATACCTAGTTGTAAGGGAATAGCTAGTTGTAAGTGATGAATGCCTTGTTACCTTATCGGGGGGTAATACCTAGTTGTAAGGGAATACCTAGTTGTAAGTGATGAATGCCTTGTTACTTTATCGGGGGGTAATACCTAGTTGTAAGGTAATACCTAGTTGTAAGTGATGAAAGCCTTGTTACTTTATCGGAGAGGAATACCTAGTTGTAAGTGATGAATGCCTTGTTACTTTATCGGGGGGAGGGGGGGGGGGGGGTAATACCTAGTTGTAAGTGATGAATGCCTTGTTACTTTATGGGAGGGTAATACCTAGTTGTAAGTGATGAATGCCTTGTTACTTTATCGGGGGGTAATACCTAGTTGTAAGGGAATACCTAGTTGTAAGTGGTGAATGCCTTGTTACTTTATCGGAGGGTAATACCTAGTTGTAAGTGATGAATGCCTTGTTACTTTATCGGGGGGTAATACCTAGTTGTAAGGTAATACATAGTTGTAAGTGATGAATGCCTTGTTACTTTATGGGAGGGTAATACCTAGTTGTAAGTGATGAATGCCTTGTTACTTTATCGGGGGGTAATACCTAGTTGTAAGGGAATACCTAGTTGTAAGTGGCGAATGCCTTGTTACTTTATCGGAGGGTAATAGCTAGTTGTAAGTGATGAATGCCTTGTTACTTTATCGGGGGGTAATACCTAGTTGTAAGGTAATACCTAGTTGTAAGTGGTGAATGCCTTATTACTTTATCGGAGGGTAATACCTAGTTGTAAGTGATGAATGCCTTGTTAATTTATCGGGGGGTAATACCTAGTTGTAAGGGAATACCTAGTTGTAAGTGATGAATGCCTTGTTACTTTATCGGAGGGTAATACCTAGTTGCAAGTAATGAATGCCTTGTTACTTTATCGGGGGGTAATACCTAGTTGTAAGTAATGAATGCCTTGTTACTTTGTCGGGGGGTAATACCTAGTTGTAAGGTAATACCTAGTTGTAAGTGATGAATGCCTTGTTACTTTATCGGGGGGAGGGGTGGGGTGGGTAATACCTAGTTGTAAGTGATGAATGCCTTGTTACTTTATCGGGGGGTAATACCTAGTTGTAAGGGAATACCTAGTTGTAAGTGATCAATGCCTTGTTACTTTATCGGGGGGTAATACCTAGTTGTAAGGTAATACCTAGTTGTAAGTGATGAATGCCTTGTTACTTTATCGGAGGGTAATACCTAGTTGTAAGTGATGAATGCCTTGTTACTTTATCGGGGGTAATACACAGTTGTAAGGGAATACCTAGTTGTAAGTGATGAATGCCTTGTTACTTTATCGGAGGGTAATACCTAGTTGTAAGTGATGAATGCCTTGTTACTTTATCGGAGGGTAATACCTAGTTGTAAGTGATGAATGCCTTGTTACTTTATCGGGGGGTAATACCTAGTTGTAAGGTAATACCTAGTTGTAAGTGACGAATGCCTTGTTACTTTATCGGAGGGTAATACCTAGTTGTAAGTGATGAATGCCTTGTTACTTTATCGGGGGGAGGGGGGGGGGGGGTAATACCTAGTTGTAAGTGATGAATGCTTTGTTACTTTAACGGGGGGTAATACCTAGTTGTAAGTGATGAATGCTTTGTTACTTTAACGGGGGGTAATACCTAGTTGTAAGTGGTGAATGCCTTGTTACCTTATCGGAGGGTAATACCTAGTTGTAAGTGATGAATGCTTTGTTACTTTATCGGGGGGAGGGGGGGGGGGGGTAATACCTAGTTGTAAGTGATGAATGCTTTTTTACTTTAACGGGGGGTAATACCTAGTTGTAAGTGATGAGTGCCTTGTTACTTTATCGGTGGGTAATACCTAGTTGTAAGTGATGAATGCCTTGGTACTTTATCGGGAGGTAATACCTAGTTGTAAGTGACGAATGCCTTGTTACTTTATCGGAGAGGAGTACACAGTTATAAGGGAATACCTAGTTGTAAGTGATGAATGCCTTGTTACTTTATCGGGGGGTAATACCTAGTTGTAAGGGAATACCTAGTTGTAAGTGATGAATGCCTTGTCTCTTTATCGGAGGGTAATACCTAGTTGTAAGGGAATACCTAGTTGTAAGTGATGAATGCCTTGTTACTTTATCGGGGGGTAATACCTAGTTGTAAGGGAATACCTAGTTGTAAGTGATGAATGCCTTGTTACTTTATCGGGGGGTAATACCTAGTTGTAAGGTAATACCTAGTTGTAAGTGATGAAAGCCTTGTTACTTTATCGGAGAGGAATACCTAGTTGTAAGTGATGAATGCCTTGTAACTTTATCGGGGGGAGGGGGGGGGGGTGGGTAATACCTAGTTGTAAGTGATGAATGCCTTGTTACTTTATGGGAGGGTAATACCTAGTTGTAAGTGATGAATGCCTTGTTACTTTATCGGGGGGTAATACCTAGTTGTAAGGGAATACCTAGTTGTAAGGGGTGAATGCCTTGTTACTTTATCGGAGGGTAATACCTAGTTGTAAGTGATGAATGCCTTGTTACTTTATCGGGGGGTAATACCTAGTTGTAAGGTAATACCTAGTTGTAAGTGATGAATGCCTTGTTACTTTATGGGAGGGTAATACCTAGTTGTAAGTGATGAATGCCTTGTTACTTTATCGGGGGGTAATACCTAGTTGTAAGGGAATACCTAGTTGTAAGTGGCGAATGCCTTGTTACTTTATCGGAGGGTAATAGATAGTTGTAAGTGATGAATGCCTTGTTACTTTATCGGGGGGTAATACCTAGTTGTAAGGTGATACCTAGTTGTAAGTGGTGAATGCCTTATTACTTTATCGGAGGGTAATACCTAGTTGTAAGTGATGAATGCCTTGTTAATTTATCGGGGGGTAATACCTAGTTGTAAGGGAATACCTAGTTGTAAGTGTTGAATGCCTTGTTACTTTATCGGAGGGTAATACCTAGTTGCAAGTAATGAATGCCTTGTTACTTTATCGGGGGTAATACCTAGTTGTAAGTAATGAATGCCTTGTTACTTTGTCGGGGGGTAATACCTAGTTGTAAGGTAATACCTAGTTGTAAGTGATGAATGCCTTGTTACTTTATCGGGGGGTGGGGTGGGGGGGGGGGGTAATACCTAGTTGTAAGTGATGAATGCCTTGTTACTTTATCGGGGGGTAATACCTAGTTGTAAGGGAATACCTAGTTGTAAGTGATCAATGCCTTGTTACTTTATCGGAGGGTAATAGCTAGTTGTAAGTGATGAATGCCTTGTTACTTTATCGGGGGGTAATACCTAGTTGTAAGGTAATACCTAGTTGTAAGTGATGAATGCCTTGTTACTTTATCGGAGGGTAATACCTAGTTGTAAGTGATGAATGCCTTGTTACTTTATCGGGGGTAATACACAGTTGTAAGGGAATACCTAGTTGTAAGTGATGAATGCCTTGTTACTTTATCGGAGGGTAATACCTAGTTGTAAGTGATGAATGCCTTGTTACTTTATCGGAGGGTAATACCTAGTTGTAGGTGATGAATGCCTTGTTACTTTATCGGGGGGTAATACCTAGTTGTAAGGTAATACCTAGTTGTAAGTGACGAATGCCTTGTTACTTTATCGGAGGGTAATACCTAGTTGTAAGTGATGAATGCCTTGTTACTTTATCGGGGGGAGGGGGGGGGGGGGGTAATACCTAGTTGTAAGTGATGAATGCTTTGTTACTTTAACGGGGGGTAATACCTAGTTGTAAGTGATGAATGCTTTGTTACTTTAACGGGGGGTAATACCTAGTTGTAAGTGGTGAATGCCTTGTTACCTTATCGGAGGGTAATACCTAGTTGTAAGTGATGAATGCTTTGTTACTTTATCGGGGGAGGGGGGGGGGGGGTAATACCTAGTTGTAAGTGATGAATGCTTTTTTACTTTAACGGGGCGTAATACCTAGTTGTAAGTGATGAGTGCCTTGTTACTTTATCGGTGGGTAATACCTAGTTGTAAGTGATGAATGCCTTGTTACTTTATCGGGAGGTAATACCTAGTTGTAAGTGACGAATGCCTTGTTACTTTATCGGAGAGGAGTACACAGTTATAAGGGTATACCTAGTTGTAAGTGATGAATGCCTTGTTACTTTATCGGGGGGTAATACCTAGTTGTAAGGTAATACCTAGTTGTAAGTGACGAATGCCTTGTTACTTTATCGGAGGGTAATACCTGGTTGTAAGTGATGAATGCCTTGTTACTTTATCGGGGGAGGGGGGGGGGGGGTAATACCTAGTTGTAAGAGATGAATGCTTTGTTACTTTAACGGGGTGTAATACCTAGTTGTAAGTGATGAGTGCCTTGTTACTTTATCGGTGGGTGATACCTAGTTGTAAATGATGAATGCCTTGTTACTTTATCGGGGGGTAATACCTAGTTGTAAGTGACGAATGCCTTGTTACTTTATGGGAGAGGAATACACAGTTATAAGGGTATACCTAGTTGTAAGTGGTGAATGCCTTGTTACTTTATCGGAGGGTAATACCTAGTTGTAAGGTAACACCTAGTTGTAAGTGATGAATGGCTTGTTACTTTATCGGAGAGGAATACCTAGTTGTAAGTGATGAATGCCTTGTTACTTTATCGGGGGCGGGGGGGGGGGGGGGTAATACCTAGTTGTAAGTGATGAATGCTTTGTTACTTTATCGGGGGGTAATACCTAGTTGTAAGTGATAAATGCCTTGTTACTTTATCGGGGGGTAATACCTAGCTGTAAGTGACGAATGCCTTGTTACTTTATCGGAGAGGAATACACAGTTATAAGGGTATACCTAGTTGTAAGTGGTGAATGGCTTTCACTTTATCGGAGAGGAATACACAGTTGTACGGGAATACGTAGTTGTAAGTGACGAATGCCTTGTTACTTTATCGGAGAGGAATACACAGTTGTAAGGGAATACCTAGTTGTAAGTGACGAATGCCTTGTTACTTTATCGGAGAGGAATACACAGTTGTACGGGAATACCTAGTTGTAAGTGATGAATGCCTTGTTACTTTATCGGAGAGGAATACACAGTTGTAAGGGAATACCTAGTTGTAAGTGACGAATGCCTTGTTACTTTATCGGAGAGGAATACACAGTTTTAAGGGAATACCTAGTTGTAAGTGATGAATGCCTTGTTACTTTATCGGAGAGGAATACACAGTTGTAAGGGAATACCTAGTTGTAAGTGATGAATGCCTTGTTACTTTATCGGAGACGAATACACAGTTGTAAGGGAATACCTAGTTGTGAGTGGTGAATGCCTTGTTACTTTATCGGAGGGTAATACCTAGTTGTAAGGTAATACCTAGTTGTAAGTGATGAATGCCTTGTTACTTTATCGGAGGGGAATACCTAGTTGTAAGGGAATGCCTAGTTGTAAGTGATGAATGCCTTGTTACTTTATCGGAGAGGAATGCACAGTTGTAAGGGAATACCTAATTGTAAGTGATGAATGCTTTGTTACTTTATCGGAGGGGAATACCTAGTTGTAAGGTAATACCTAGTTGTAAGTGATGAATGCCTTGTTACTTTA
Organism: Pictodentalium vernedei; assembly: GCA_031216915.1. NCBI lineage: Eukaryota > Metazoa > Mollusca > Scaphopoda > Dentaliida > Dentaliidae > Pictodentalium > Pictodentalium vernedei. The sequence continues at coordinate 493,696,351 of CM062292.1, read as the reverse complement.
TCGGAGAGGAATACACAGTTATAAGGGTATACCTAGTTGTAAGTGGTGAATGCCTTGTTACTTTATCGGAGGGTAATACCTAGTTGTGAGGTAATACCTAGTTGTAAGTGATGAATGGCTTGTTACTTTATCGGAGAGGAATACCTAGTTGTAAGTGATGAATGCTTTGTTACTTTATCGGAGGGGAATACCTAGTCGTAAGGTAATACCTAGTTGTAAGTGATGAATGCCTTGTTACTTTATCGGAGAGGAATACACAGTTGTAAGGGAATACCTAGTTGTGAGTGGTGAATGCCTTGTTACTTTATCGGAGGGTAATACCTAGTTGTAAGGTAATACCTAGCTGTAAGTGGTGAATGCCTTGTTACTTTATAGGAGGGTAATACCTAGTTGTAAGGGATACCTAGTTGTAAGTGATGAATGCCTTGTTATTTTATCGGAGGGTAATACGTAGTTGTAAGTGATGAATGCCTTGTTACTTTATCGGAGGGTAATACCTAGTTGTAAGTGATGAATGCCTTGCTACTTTATCGGAGAGGAATACACAGTTGTAAGGGAATACCTAGTTGTGAGTGGTGAATGCCTTGTTACTTTATCGGAGGGTAATACCTAGTTGTAAGGTAATACCTAGTTGTAAGTGGTGAATGCCTTGTTACTTTATAGGAGGGTAATACCTAGTTGTAAGGGACACCTAGTTGTAAGTGATGAATGCCTTGTTACTTTATCGGAGGGTAATACGCAGTTGTAAGTGATGAATGCCTTGTTACTTTATCGGAGGGTAATACCTAGTTGTAAGTGATGAATGCCTTGTTACTTTATAGGAGGGGAATACCTAGTTGTAAGGGAATACCTAGTTGTAAGTGATGAATGCCTTGTTACTTTATGGGAGGGTAATACCTAGTTGTAAGGGAATGCCTAGTTGTAAGTGGTGAATGCCTTGTTACTTTATCGGAGAGGAATACATAGTTGTAAGTGGTGAATGCCTTGTTTCTTTATCGGAGGGTAATACCTAGTTGTAAGGTAATACCTAGTTGTAAGTGATGAATGCCTTGTTACTTTATAGGAGGGTAATACCTAATTGTAAGGGAATACCTAGTTGTAAGTGATGAATGCCTAGTTTCTTTATCGGAGGGTAATACCTAGTTGTAAGGTAATACCTAGTTGTAAGTGATGAACGCCTTGTTACTTTATCGGAGAGGAATACACAGTTATAAGGGAATACCTAGTTGTAAGTGGTGAATGCCTTGTTACTTTATCGGAGGGTAATACCTAGATGTAAGTGATGAATGCCTTGTTACTTTATCGGAGGGGAATACGTAGTTGTAAGTGATGAATGCCTTGTTACTTTATGGGAGGGTAATACCTAGTTGTAAGGGAATGCCTAGTTGTAAGTGGTGAATGCCTTGTTACTTTATCGGAGAGGAATACATAGTTGTAAGTGATGAATGCCTTGTTACTTTATAGGAGGGGAAAACCTAGTTGTGAGGGAATGCCTAGTTGTAAGTGGTGAATGCCTTGTTACTTTATAGGAGGGTAATACCTAGTCGTAAGGGATACCTAGTTGTAAGTGATGAATGCCTTGTTACTTTATCGGAGGGTAATACGTAGTTGTAAGTGATGAATGCCTTGTTACTTTATAGGAGGGGAATACCTAGTTGTAAGTGGTGAATGCCTTGTTACTTTATAGGAGGGTAATACCTAGATGTAGGTGATGAATGCCTTGTTACTTTATCGGAGGGTAATACGTAGTTGTAAGTGATGAATGCCTTGTTACTTTATAGGAGGGGAATACCTAGTTGTAAGTGGTGAATGCCTTGTTACTTTATAGGAGGGTAATACCTAGTTGTAAGTGATGAATGCCTTGTTACTTTATCGGAGAGGAATACACAGTTATAAGGGAATACCTAGTTGTAAGTGGTGAATGCCTTGTTACTTTATCGGAGGGTAATACCTAGTTGTAAGTGATGAATGCCTTGTTGCTTTATAGGAGGGGAATACCTTGTTGTAAGGGAATGCCTTGTTGTAAGTGGTGAATGCCTTGTTACTTTATCGGAGGGTAATACCTAGTTGTAAGTGATGAATGCCTTGTTACTTTATCGGAGGGTAATACGTAGTTGTAAGTGATGAAAGCCTTGTTACTTTATCGGAGGGTAATACCTAGTTGTAAGTGATGAATGCCTTGTTACTTTATCGGAGGGTAATACGTAGTTGTAAGTGGTGAATGCCTTGTTACTTTATAGGAGGGTAATACCTAGTTGTAAGGGATACCTAGTTGTAAGTGATGAATGCCTTGTTACTTTATCGGAGGGTAATACGTAGTTGTAAGTGATGAATGCCTTGTTACTTTATAGGAGGGGAATACCTAGTTGTAAGTGATGAATGCCTTGTTACTTTATGGGAGGGTAATACCTAGTTGTAAGGGAATGCCTAGTTGTAAGTGGTGAATGCCTTGTTACTTTATCGGAGAGGAATACATAGTTGTAAGTGATGAATGCCTTGTTACTTTATAGGAGGGTAACACCTAGTTGTAAGGGATACATAGTTGTAAGTGATGAATGCCTTGTTACTTTATCGGAGGGTAATACGTAATTGTAAGTGATGAATGCCTTGTTACTTTATAAGAGGGGAATACCTAGTTGTAAGTGATGAATGCCTTGTTACTTTATAGGAGGGTAATACCTAGTTGTAAGTGATGAATGCCTTGTTACTTTATCGGAGGGTAATACGTTGTTGTAAGTGATGAATGCCTTGTTACTTTATAGGAGGGTAATACCTAGTTGTAAGGTAATACCTAGTTGTAAGTGATGAACGCCTTGTTACTTTATAGGAGGGGAATACCTAGTTGTAAGGGAATGCCTAGTTGTAAGTGGTGAATGCCTTGTTACTTTATCGGAGAGGAATACTTAGTTGTAAGTGATGAATGCCTTGTTACTTTATAGGAGGGTAATACCTAGTTGTAAGGGATACCTAGTTGTAAGTGATGAATGCCTTGTTACTTTATCGGAGGGTAATACGTAGTTGTAAGTGATGAATGCCTTGTTACTTTATAGGAGGGGAATACCTAGTTGTAAGTGATGAATTCCTTGTTACTTTATAGGAGGGTAATACCTAGTTGTAAGTGATGAATGCCTTGTTACTTTAACGGAGGGTAATACGTAGTTGTAAGTGATGAATGCCTTGTTACTTTATAGGAGGGTAATACCTAGTTGTAAGGTAATACCTAGTTGTAAGTGATGAACGCCTTGTTACTTGATAGGAGGGGAATACCTAGTTGTAAGGTAATACCTAGTTGTAAGTGATGAATGCCTTGTTACTTTATAGGAGGGTAATACCTAGTTGTAAGTGATGAATGCCTTTTTACTTTATTGGGGGGGGGGGGGGGGGGGGGTAATACCTAGTTGTAAGTGATGAATGCCTTGTTACTTTATCGGAAGGTAATACCTAGTTGTAAGTGATGAATGCCTTGTTACTTTATCGGAGGGTAATACCTAGTTGTAAGTGATGAACGCCTTGTTACTTTATAGGAGCGGGATACCTAGTTGTAAGGGAATGCCTAGTTGTAAGTGATGAATGCCTTGTTACTTTATGGGAGGGTGAAACCTAGTTGTAAGGGAATGCCTAGTTGTAAGTGATGAACGCCTTGTTACTTTATAGGAGGGGAATACCTAGTTGTAAGGGAATGCCTAGTTGTAAGTGATGAATGCCTTGTTACTTTATGGGAGGGTAAAACCTAGTTGTAAGGGAATGCCTAGTTGTAAGTGATGAACGCCTTGTTACTTTATAGGAGGGGAATACCTAGTTGTAAGGGAATGCCTAGTTGTAAGTGGTGAATGCCTTGTTACTTTATCGGAGAGGAATACACAGTTGTAAGGGAATACCTAGTTGTAAGTGATGAATGCTTTGTTAACTTTATGGGAGGGTAAAACCTAGTTGTAAGGGAATGCCTAGTTGTAAGTGATGAACGCCTTGTTACTTTATAGGAGGGGAATACCTAGTTGTAAGGGAATGCCTAGTTGTAAGTGATGAATGCCTTGTTACTTTATGGGAGGGTAAAACGTAGTTGTAAGGGAATGCCTAGTTGTAAGTGATGAACGCCTTGTTACTTTATAGGAGGGGAATACCTAGTTGTAAGGGAATGCCTAGTTTTAAGTGATGAATGCCTTGTAACTTTATGGGAGGGTAAAACCTAGTTGTAAGGGAATGCCTAGTTGTAAGTGGTGAATGCCTTGTTACTTTATCGGAGGGTAATACCTAGTTGTAAGTGATGAATGCCTTGTTTCTTTATCGGAGGGTAATACCTAGTTGTAAGGTAATACCTAGTTGTTAGTGATGAATGCCTTGTTTCTTTATGGGAGGGTAATACCTAGTTGTAAGTGATGAATGCCTTGTTACTTTATCGGGGGGTAATACCTAGTTGTAAGTGATGAATGCCTTGTTTCTTTATCGGAGGGTAATACCTAGTTGTAAGGGAATACCTAGTTGTAAGTGATGAATGCCTTGTTACTTTATCGGAGAGGAATACACAGTTGTAAGGGAATGCCTAGTTGTAAGTGATGAATACCTTGTTACTTTATAGGAGGGGAATACCTAGTTGTAAGGGAATGCCTAGTTGTAAGTGATGAATGCCTTGTTACTTTATGGGAGGGTAAAACCTAGTTGTAAGGGAATGCCTAGTTGTAAGTGGTGAATGCCTTGTTACTTTATCGGAGGGTAATACCTAGTTGTAAGTGATGAATGCCTTGTTTCTTTATCGGAGGGTAATACCTAGTTGTAAGGTAATACCTAGTTGTAAGTGATGAATGCCTTGTTACTTTATGGGAGGGTAATACCTAGTTGTAAGTGATGAATGCCTTGCTAGTTTATCGGGGGGTAATACCTAGTTGTAAGTGATGAATGCCTTGTTTCTTTATCGGAGGGTAATACCTAGTTGTAAGGGAATACCTAGTTGTAAGTGGTGAATGCCTTGTTACTTTATCGGGGGGTAATACCCAGTTGTAAGATAATACCTAGTTGTAAGTGGTGAATGCCTTGTTACTTTATTGGGGGGGGGGGTAATACCTAGTTGTAAGGTAATACCTAGTTGTAAGTGATGAATGCCTTGTTACTTTATCGGGGGGTAATACCTAGTTGTAAGTGATGAATGCCTTGTTACTTTATCGGAGGGTAATACCTAGTTGTAAGGGAATACATAGTTTAAGTGATGAATGCCTTGTTACTTTATCGGGGGGTAATACCTAGTTGTAAGTGATGAATGCCTTGTTACTTTATCGGAAGGTAATACCTAGTTGTAAGTGATGAATGCCTTGTTACTTTATAGGAGGGGAATACCTAGTTGTAAGTGGTGAATGCCTTGTTACTTTATAGGAGGGTAATACCTAATTGTAAGGGAATACCTAGTTGTAAGTGATGAATGCCTAGTTTCTTTATCGGAGGGTAATACCTAGTTGTAAGGTAATACCTAGTTGTAAGTGATGAACGCCTTGTTACTTTATCGGAGAGGAATACACAGTTATAAGGGAATACCTAGTTGTAAGTGGTGAATGCCTTGTTACTTTATCGGAGGGTAATACCTAGTTGTAAGTGATGAATGCCTTGTTACTTTATCGGAGGGGAATACGTAGTTGTAAGTGATGAATGCCTTGTTACTTTATGGGAGGGTAATACCTAGTTGTAAGGGAATGCCTAGTTGTAAGTGGTGAATGCCTTGTTACTTTATCGGAGAGGAATACATAGTTGTAAGTGATGAATGCCTTGTTACTTTATAGGAGGGGAAAACCTAGTTGTGAGGGAATGCCTAGTTGTAAGTGGTGAATGCCTTGTTACTTTATAGGAGGGTAATACCTAGTTGTAAGGGATACCTAGTTGTAAGTGATGAATGCCTTGTTACTTTATCGGAGGGTAATACGTAGTTGTAAGTGATGAATGCCTTGTTACTTTATAGGAGGGGAATACCTAGTTGTAAGTGGTGAATGCCTTGTTACTTTATAGGAGGGTAATACCTAGATGTAGGTGATGAATGCCTTGTTACTTTATCGGAGGGTAATACGTAGTTGTAAGTGATGAATGCCTTGTTACTTTATAGGAGGGGAATACCTAGTTGTAAGTGGTGAATGCCTTGTTACTTTATAGGAGTGTAATACCTAGTTGTAAGTGATGAATGCCTTGTTACTTTATCGGAGAGGAATACACAGTTATAAGGGAATACCTAGTTGTAAGTGGTGAATGCCTTGTTACTTTATCGGAGGGTAATACCTAGTTGTAAGTGATGAATGCCTTGTTGCTTTATAGGAGGGGAATACCTTGTTGTAAGGGAATGCCTAGTTGTAAGTGGTGAATGCCTTGTTACTTTATCGGAGGGTAATACCTAGTTGTAAGTGATGAATGCCTTGTTACTTTATCGGAGGGTAATACGTAGTTGTAAGTGATGAAAGCCTTGTTACTTTATCGGAGGGTAATACCTAGTTGTAAGTGATGAATGCCTTGTTACTTTATCGGAGGGTAATACGTAGTTGTAAGTGGTGAATGCCTTGTTACTTTATAGGAGGGTAATACCTAGTTGTAAGGGATACCTAGTTGTAAGTGATGAATGCCTTGTTACTTTATCGGAGGGTAATACGTAGTTGTAAGTGATGAATGCCTTGTTACTTTATAGGAGGGGAATACCTAGTTGTAAGTGATGAATGCCTTGTTACTTTATGGGAGGGTAATACCTAGTTGTAAGGGAATGCCTAGTTGTAAGTGGTGAATGCCTTGTTACTTTATCGGAGAGGAATACATAGTTGTAAGTGATGAATGCCTTGTTACTTTATAGGAGGGTAATACCTAGTTGTAAGGGATACATAGTTGTAAGTGATGAATGCCTTGTTACTTTATCGGAGGGTAATACGTAATTGTAAGTGATGAATGCCTTGTTACTTTATAGGAGGGGAATACCTAGTTGTAAGTGATGAATGCCTTGTTACTTTATAGGAGGGTAATACCTAGTTGTAAGTGATGAATGCCTTGTTACTTTATCGGAGGGTAATACGTTGTTGTAAGTGATGAATGCCTTGTTACTTTATAGGAGGGTAATACCTAGTTGTAAGGTAATACCTAGTTGTAAGTGATGAACGCCTTGTTACTTTATAGGAGGGGAATACCTAGTTGTAAGGGAATGCCTAGTTGTAAGTGGTGAATGCCTTGTTACTTTATCGGAGAGGAATACATAGTTGCAAGTGATGAATGCCTTGTTACTTTATAGGAGGTTAATACCTAGTTGTAAGGGATACCTAGTTGTAAGTTATGAATGCCTTGTTACTTTATCGGAGGGTAATACGTAGTTGTAAGTGATGAATGCCTTGTTACTTTATAGGAGGGGAATACCTAGTTGTAAGTGATGAATTCCTTGTTACTTTATAGGAGGGTAATACCTAGTTGTAAGTGATGAATGCCTTGTTACTTTAACGGAGGGTAATACGTAGTTGTAAGTGATGAATGCCTTGTTACTTTATAGGAGGGTAATACCTAGTTGTAAGGTAATACCTAGTTGTAAGTGATGAACGCCTTGTTACTTGATAGGAGGGGAATACCTAGTTGTAAGGTAATACCTAGTTGTAAGTGATGAATGCCTTGTTACTTTATAGGAGGGTAATACCTAGTTGTAAGTGATGAATGCCTTGTTACTTTATTGGGGGGGGGGGGGGGTAATACCTAGTTGTAAGTGATGAATGCCTTGTTACTTTATCGGAGGGTAATACCTAGTTGTAAGTGATCAATGCCTTGTTACTTTATCGGAGGGTAATACCTAGTTGTAAGTGATGAACGCCTTGTTACTTTATAGGAGCGGGATACCTAGTTGTAAGGGAATGCCTAGTTGTAAGTGATGACTGCCTTGTTACTTTATGGGAGGGTGAAACCTAGTTGTAAGGGAATGCCTAGTTGTAAGTGATGAACGCCTTGTTACTTTATAGGAGGGGAATACCTAGTTGTAAGGGAATGCCTAGTTGTAAGTGATGAATGCCTTGTTACTTTATGGGAGGGTAAAACCTAGTTGTAAGGGAATGCCTAGTTGTAAGTGATGAACGCCTTGTTACTTTATAGGAGGGGAATACCTAGTTGTAAGGGAATGCCTAGTTGTAAGTGGTGAATGCCTTGTTACTTTATCGGAGAGGAATACACAGTTGTAAGGGAATACCTAGTTGTAAGTGATGAATGCTTTGTTAACTTTATGGGAGGGTAAAACCTAGTTGTAAGGGAATGCCTAGTTGTAAGTGATGAACGCCTTGTTACTTTATAGGAGGGGAATACCTAGTTGTAAGGGAATGCCTAGTTGTAAGTGATGAATGCCTTGTTACTTTATGGGAGGGTAAAACGTAGTTGTAAGGGAATGCCTAGTTGTAAGTGATGAACGCCTTGTTACTTTATAGGAGGGGAATACCTAGTTGTAAGGGAATGCCTAGTTTTAAGTGATGAATGCCTTGTAACTTTATGGGAGGGTAAAACCTAGTTGTAAGGGAATGCCTAGTTGTAAGTGGTGAATGCCTTGTTACTTTATCGGAGGGTAATACCTAGTTGTAAGTGATGAATGCCTTGTTTCTTTATCGGAGGGTAATACCTAGTTGTAAGGTAATACCTAGTTGTAAGTGATGAATGCCTTGTTTCTTTATGGGAGGGTAATACCTAGTTGTAAGTGATGAATGCCTTGTTACTTTATCGGGGGGTAATACCTAGTTGTAAGTGATGAATGCCTTGTTTCTTTATCGGAGGGTAATACCTAGTTGTAAGGGAATACCTAGTTGTAAGTGATGAATGCCTTGTTACTTTATCGGAGAGGAATACACAGTTGTAAGGGAATGCCTAGTTGTAAGTGATGAATACCTTGTTACTTTATAGGAGGGGAATACCTAGTTGTAAGGGAATGCCTAGTTGTAAGTGATGAATGCCTTGTTACTTTATGGGAGGGTAAAATCTAGTTGTAAGGGAATGCCTAGTTGTAAGTGGTGAATGCCTTGTTACTTTATCGGAGGGTAATACCTAGTTGTAAGTGATGAATGCCTTGTTTCTTTATCGTAGGGTAATACCTAGTTGTAAGGTAATACCTAGTTGTAAGTGATGAATGCCTTGTTACTTTATGGGAGGGTAATACCTAGTTGTAAGTGATGAATGCCTTGCTAGTTTATCGGGGGGTAATACCTAGTTGTAAGTGATGAATGCCTTGTTTCTTTATCGGAGGGTAATACCTAGTTGTAAGGGAATACCTAGTTGTAAGTGGTGAATGCCTTGTTACTTTATCGGGGGGTAATACCCAGTTGTAAGCTAATACCTAGTTGTAAGTGGTGAATGCCTTGTTACGTTATTGGGGGGGGGGGGGGGGGGTAATACCTAGTTGTAAGGTAATACCTAGTTGTAAGTGATGAATGCCTTGTTACTTTATCGGGGGGTAATACCTAGTTGTAAGTGATGAATGCCTTGTTACTTTATCGGAGGGTAATACCTAGTTGTAAGGGAATACATAGTTTAAGTGATGAATGCCTTGTTACTTTATCGGGGGGTAATACCTAGTTGTAAGTGATGAATGCCTTGTTACTTTATCGGAAGGTAATACCTAGTTGTAAGTGATGAATGCCTTGTTACTTTATAGGAGGGGAATACCTAGTTGTAAGTGGTGAATGCCTTGTTACTTTATAGGAGGGTAATACCTAATTGTAAGGGAATACCTAGTTGTAAGTGATGAATGCCTAGTTTCTTTATCGGAGGGTAATACCTAGTTGTAAGGTAATACCTAGTTGTAAGTGATGAACGCCTTGTTACTTTATCGGAGAGGAATACACAGTTATAAGGGAATACCTAGTTATAAGTGGTGAATGCCTTGTTACTTTATCGGAGGGTAATACCTAGTTGTAAGTGATGAATGCCTTGTTACTTTATCGGAGGGGAATACGTAGTTGTAAGTGATGAATGCCTTGTTACTTTATGGGAGGGTAATACCTAGTTGTAAGGGAATGCCTAGTTGTAAGTGGTGAATGCCTTGTTACTTTATCGGAGAGGAATACATAGTTGTAAGTGATGAATGCCTTGTTACTTTATAGGAGGGGAAAACCTAGTTGTGAGGGAATGCCTAGTTGTAAGTGGTGAATGCCTTGTTACTTTATAGGAGGGTAATACCTAGTTGTAAGGGATACCTAGTTGTAAGTGATGAATGCCTTGTTACTTTATCGGAGGGTAATACGTAGTTGTAAGTGATGAATGCCTTGTTACTTTATAGGAGGGGAATACCTAGTTGTAAGTGGTGAATGCCTTGTTACTTTATAGGAGGGTAATACCTAGATGTAGGTGATGAATGCCTTGTTACTTTATCGGAGGGTAATACGTAGTTGTAAGTGATGAATGCCTTGTTACTTTATAGGAGGGGAATACCTAGTTGTAAGTGGTGAATGCCTTGTTACTTTATAGGAGGGTAATACCTAGTTGTAAGTGATGAATGCCTTGTTACTTTATCGGAGAGGAATACACAGTTATAAGGGAATACCTAGTTGTAAGTGGTGAATGCCTTGTTACTTTATCGGAGGGTAATACCTAGTTGTAAGTGATGAATGCCTTGTTGCTTTATAGGAGGGGAATACCTTGTTGTAAGGGAATGCCTAGTTGTAAGTGGTGAATGCCTTGTTACTTTATCGGAGGGTAATACCTAGTTGTAAGTGATGAATGCCTTGTTACTTTATCGGAGGGTAATACGTAGTTGTAAGTGATGAAAGCCTTGTTACTTTATCGGAGGGTAATACCTAGTTGTAAGTGATGAATGCCTTGTTACTTTATCGGAGGGTAATACGTAGTTGTAAGTGGTGAATGCCTTGTTACTTTATAGGAGGGTAATACCTAGTTGTAAGGGATACCTAGTTGTAAGTGATGAATGCCTTGTTACTTTATCGGAGGGTAATACGTAGTTGTAAGTGATGAATGCCTTGTTACTTTATAGGAGGGGAATACCTAGTTGTAAGTGATGAATGCCTTGTTACTTTATGGGAGGGTAATACCTAGTTGTAAGGGAATGCCTAGTTGTAAGTGGTGAATGCCTTGTTACTTTATCGGAGAGGAATACATAGTTGTAAGTGATGAATGCCTTGTTACTTTATAGGAGGGTAATACCTAGTTGTATGGGATACATAGTTGTAAGTGATGAATGCCTTGTTACTTTATCGGAGGGTAATACGTAATTGTAAGTGATGAATGCCTTGTTACTTTATAGGAGGGGAATACCTAGTTGTAAGTGATGAATGCCTTGTTACTTTATAGGAGGGTAATACCTAGTTGTAAGTGATGAATGCCTTGTTACTTTATCGGAGGGTAATACGTTGTTGTAAGTGATGAATGCCTTGTTACTTTATAGGAGGGTAATACCTAGTTGTAAGGTAATACCTAGTTGTAAGTGATGAACGCCTTGTTACTTTATAGGAGGGGAATACCTAGTTGTAAGGGAATGCCTAGTTGTAAGTGGTGAATGCCTTGTTACTTTATCGGAGAGGAATACATAGTTGTAAGTGATGAATGCCTTGTTACTTTATAGGAGGTTAATACCTAGTTGTAAGGGATACCTAGTTGTAAGTGATGAATGCCTTGTTACTTTATCGGAGGGTAATACGTAGTTGTAAGTGATGAATGCCTTGTTACTTTATAGGAGGGGAATACCTAGTTGTAAGTGATGAATTCCTTGTTACTTTATAGGAGGGTAATACCTAGTTGTAAGTGATGAATGCCTTGTTACTTTAACGGAGGGTAATACGTAGTTGTAAGTGATGAATGCCTTGTTACTTTATAGGAGGGTAATACCTAGTTGTAAGGTAATACCTAGTTGTAAGTGATGAACGCCTTGTTACTTGATAGGAGGGGAATACCTAGTTGTAAGGTAATACCTAGTTGTAAGTGATGAATGCCTTGTTACTTTATAGGAGGGTAATACCTAGTTGTAAGTGATGAATGCCTTGTTACTTTATTGGGGGGGGGGGGGGGTAATACCTAGTTGTAAGTGATGAATGCCTTGTTACTTTATCGGAGGGTAATACCTAGTTGTAAGTGATCAATGCCTTGTTACTTTATCGGAGGGTAATACCTAGTTGTAAGTGATGAACGCCTTGTTACTTTATAGGAGCGGGATACCTAGTTGTAAGGGAATGCCTAGTTGTAAGTGATGAATGCCTTGTTACTTTATGGGAGGGTGAAACCTAGTTGTAAGGGAATGCCTAGTTGTAAGTGATGAACGCCTTGTTACTTTATAGGAGGGGAATACCTAGTTGTAAGGGAATGCCTAGTTGTAAGTGATGAATGCCTTGTTACTTTATGGGAGGGTAAAACCTAGTTGTAAGGGAATGCCTAGTTGTAAGTGATGAACGCCTTGTTACTTTATAGGAGGGGAATACCTAGTTGTAAGGGAATGCCTAGTTGTAAGTGGTGAATGCCTTGTTACTTTATCGGAGAGGAATACACAGTTGTAAGGGAATACCTAGTTGTAAGTGATGAATGCTTTGTTAACTTTATGGGAGGGTAAAACCTAGTTGTAAGGGAATGCCTAGTTGTAAGTGATGAACGCCTTGTTACTTTATAGGAGGGGAATACCTAGTTGTAAGGGAATGCCTAGTTGTAAGTGATGAATGCCTTGTTACTTTATGGGAGGGTAAAACGTAGTTGTAAGGGAATGCCTAGTTGTAAGTGATGAACGCCTTGTTACTTTATAGGAGGGGAATACCTAGTTGTAAGGGAATGCCTAGTTTTAAGTGATGAATGCCTTGTAACTTTATGGGAGGGTAAAACCTAGTTGTAAGGGAATGCCTAGTTCTAAGTGGTGAATGCCTTGTTACTTTATCGGAGGGTAATACCTAGTTGTAAGTGATGAATGCCTTGTTTCTTTATCGGAGGGTAATACCTAGTTGTAAGGTAATACCTAGTTGTAAGTGATGAATGCCTTGTTTCTTTATGGGAGGGTAATACCTAGTTGTAAGTGATGAATGCCTTGTTACTTTATCGGGGGGTAATACCTAGTTGTAAGTGATGAATGCCTTGTTTCTTTATCGGAGGGTAATACCTAGTTGTAAGGGAATACCTAGTTGTAAGTGATGAATGCCTTGTTACTTTATCGGAGAGGAATACACAGTTGTAAGGGAATGCCTAGTTGTAAGTGATGAATACATTGTTACTTTATAGGAGGGGAATACCTAGTTGTAAGGGAATGCCTAGTTGTAAGTGATGAATGCCTTGTTGCTTTATGGGAGGGTAAAACCTAGTTGTAAGGGAATGCCTAGTTGTAAGTGGTGAATGCCTTGTTACTTTATCGGAGGGTAATACCTAGTTGTAAGTGATGAATGCCTTGTTTCTTTATCGTAGGGTAATACCTAGTTGTAAGGTAATACCTAGTTGTAAGTGATGAATGCCTTGTTACTTTATGGGAGGGTAATACCTAGTTGTAAGTGATGAATGCCTTGCTAGTTTATCGGGGGGTAATACCTAGTTGTAAGTGATGAATGCCTTGTTTCTTTATCGGAGGGTAATACCTAGTTGTAAGGGAATACCTAGTTGTAAGTGGTGAATGCCTTGTTACTTTATCGGGGGGTAATACCCAGTTGTAAGGTAATACCTAGTTGTAAGTGGTGAATGCCTTGTTACTTTATTGGGGGGGGGGGGGGGTAATACCTAGTTGTAAGGTAATACCTAGTTGTAAGTGATGAATGCCTTGTTACTTTATCGGGGGGTAATACCTAGTTGTAAGTGATGAATGCCTTGTTACTTTATCGGAGGGTAATACCTAGTTGTAAGGGAATACATAGTTTAAGTGATGAATGCCTTGTTACTTTATGGGGGGTAATACCTAGTTGTAAGTGATGAATGCCTTGTTACTTTATCGGAAGGTAATACCTAGTTGTAAGTGATGAATGCCTTGTTACTTTATAGGAGGGGAATACCTAGTTGTAAGTGGTGAATGCCTTGTTACTTTATTGGAGGGTTATACATAGTTGTAAGGTAATACCTAGTTGTAAGTGGTGAATGCCTTGTTACTTTATCGGCGGGTTATACCTAGTTGTAAGGTAATACATAGTTGTAAGTGACGAATGCCTTGTTACTTTATCGGAGAGGAATACACAGTTGTAAGGGTATACCTAGTTGTAAGTGGTGAATGCCTTGTTACTTTATCGGAGGGTAATACCTAGTTGTAAGGGAATACCTAGTTGTAAGTGACGAATGCCTTGTTACTTTATCGGAGAGGAATAAACAGTTGTATGGGAATACCTAATTGTAAGTGACGAATGCCTTGTTACTTTATCGGAGAGGAATACACAGTTGTAAGAGAATACCTAGTTGTAAGTGATGAATGCCTTGTTACTTTATCGGAGAGGAATACACAGTTGTAAGGGAATACCTAGTTGTAAGTGGTGAATGCCTTGTTACTTTATCGGAGGGTAATACCTAGTTGTAAGTGATGAATGCCTTGTTACTTTATCGGGGGGTAATACCTAGTTGTAAGGGAATGCCTAGTTGTAAGTGATGAATGCCTTGTTACTTTATAGGAGGGGAATACCTAGTTGTAAGGGAATGCCTAGTTGTAAGTGATGAATGCCTTGTTACTTTATCGGAGGGTAATACCTAGTTGTAAGTGATGAATGCCTTGTTACTTTATCGGAGGGTTATACCTAGTTGTAAGGTAATACCTAGTTGTAAGTGATGAATGCCTGGTTACTTTATAGGAGGGTAATACGCAGTTGTAAGTGGTGAATGCCTTGTTACTTTATAGGAGGGTAATACGTAGTTGTAAGTGGTGAATGCCTTGTTACTTTATAGGAGGGGAATACCTAGTTGTAAGGGAATGCCTAGTTATAAGTGATGAATGCCTTGTTACTTTATCGGAGGGTAATACCTAGTTGTAAGTGATGAATGCCTTGTTACTTTATCGGAGAGGAATACCTAGTTGTAAGGGATTACATAATTGTAAGTGATGAATGCCTTGTTACTTTATCGGAGGGTAATACGTAGTTGTAAGTGGTGAATGCCTTGTTACTTTATAGGAGGGGAATACCTAGTTGTAAGGTAATACCTAGTTGTAAGTGATGAATGCCTTGTTACTTTATAGGAGGGGAATACCTAGTTGTAAGTGATGAATGCCTTGTTACTCTATAGGAGGGTAATACGTAGTTGTAAGTGATGAATGCCTTGTTACTTTATAGGAGGGGAATACCTAGTTGTAAGGGAATGCCTAGTTGTAAGTGGTGAATGCCTTGTTACTTTATAGGAGGGTAATACGTAGTTGTAAGTGGTGAATGCCTTGTTACTTTATAGGAGGGGAATACCTAGTTGTAAGGTAATACCTAGTTGTAAGTGATGAATGCCTTGTTACTTTATAGGAGGGGAATACCTAGTTGTAAGTGATGAATGCCTTGTTACTCTATAGGAGGGTAATACGTAGTTGTAAGTGATAAATGCCTTGTTACTTTATAGGAGGAGAATACCTAGTTGTAAGGGAATGCCTAGTTGTAAGTGGTGAATGCCTTGTTACTCTATAGGAGGGGAATACCTAGTTGTAAGTGATGAATGCCTTGTTCCTTTAAAGGAGGGGAATACCTAGTTGTAAGCGAATACCTAGTTGTAAGTGGTGAATGCCTTGTTACTTTATCGGAGAGTAATACCTAGTTGTAAGTGATGAATGCCTTGTCACTTTATAGGAGGGGAATACCTAGTTGTAAGGGAATACCTAGTTGTAAGTGATGAATGCCTTGTTACTTTATGGGAGGGTAATACCTAGTTGTAAGTGATGAATGCCTTGTTACTTTATGGGAGGGTAATACCTAGTTGTAAGGGAATGCCTAGTTGTAAGTGATGAATGCCTTGTTACTTTATGGGAGGGGAATACCTAGTTGTAAGTGATGAATGCCTTGTTACTTTATCGGAGAGGAATACATAGTTGTAAGTGATGAATGCCTTGTTTCTTTATCTGAGGGTAATACCTAGTTGTAAGGTAATACCTAGTTGTAAGTGATGAATGCCTTGTTACTTTATCGGAGAGGAATACACAGTTGTAAGGGAATACCTAGTTGTAAGTGGTGAATGCCTTGTTACTTTATCGGAGGGTAATACCTAGTTGTAAGGGAATACCTAGTTGTAAGTGACGAATGCCTTGTTACTTTATCGGAGAGGAATAAACAGTTGTATGGGAATACCTAATTGTAAGTGACGAATGCCTTGTTACTTTATCGGAGAGGAATACACAGTTGTAAGAGAATACCTAGTTGTAAGTGATGAATGCCTTGTTACTTTATCGGAGAGGAATACACAGTTGTAAGGGAATACCTAGTTGTAAGTGGTGAATGCCTTGTTACTTTATCGGAGGGTAATACCTAGTTGTAAGTGATGAATGCCTTGTTACTTTGTCGGGGGGTAATACCTAGTTGTAAGGGAATGCCTAGTTGTAAGTGATGAATGCCTTGTTACTTTATAGGAGGGGAATACCTAGTTGTAAGGGAATGCCTAGTTGTAAGTGATGAATGCCTTGTTACTTTATCGGAGGGTAATACCTAGTTGTAAGTGATGAATGCCTTGTTACTTTATCGGAGGGTTATACCTAGTTGTAAGGTAATACCTAGTTGTAAGTGATGAATGCCTGGTTACTTTATAGGAGGGTAATACGCAGTTGTAAGTGGTGAATGCCTTGTTACTTTATAGGAGGGTAATACGTAGTTGTAAGTGGTGAATGCCTTGTTACTTTATAGGAGGGGAATACCTAGTTGTAAGGGAATGCCTAGTTATAAGTGATGAATGCCTTGTTACTTTATCGGAGGGTAATACCTAGTTGTAAGTGATGAATGCCTTGTTACTTTATCGGAGAGGAATACCTAGTTGTAAGGGATTACATAATTGTAAGTGATGAATGCCTTGTTACTTTATCGGAGGGTAATACGTAGTTGTAAGTGGTGAATGCCTTGTTACTTTATAGGAGGGGAATACCTAGTTGTAAGGTAATACCTAGTTGTAAGTGATGAATGCCTTGTTACTTTATAGGAGGGGAATACCTAGTTGTAAGTGATGAATGCCTTGTTACTCTATAGGAGGGTAATACGTAGTTGTAAGTGATGAATGCCTTGTTACTTTATAGGAGGGGAATACCTAGTTGTAAGGGAATGCCTAGTTGTAAGTGGTGAATGCCTTGTTACTTTATAGGAGGGTAATACGTAGTTGTAAGTGGTGAATGCCTTGTTACTTTATAGGAGGGGAATACCTAGTTGTAAGGTAATACCTAGTTGTAAGTGATGAATGCCTTGTTACTTTATAGGAGGGGAATACCTAGTTGTAAGTGATGAATGCCTTGTTACTCTATAGGAGGGTAATACGTAGTTGTAAGTGATAAATGCCTTGTTACTTTATAGGAGGAGAATACCTAGTTGTAAGGGAATGCCTAGTTGTAAGTGGTGAATGCCTTGTTACTCTATAGGAGGGGAATACCTAGTTGTAAGTGATGAATGCCTTGTTCCTTTAAAGGAGGGGAATACCTAGTTGTAAGCGAATACCTAGTTGTAAGTGGTGAATGCCTTGTTACTTTATCGGAGAGTAATACCTAGTTGTAAGTGATGAATGCCTTGTCACTTTATAGGAGGGGAATACCTAGTTGTAAGGGAATACCTAGTTGTAAGTGATGAATGCCTTGTTACTTTATGGGAGGGTAATACCTAGTTGTAAGTGATGAATGCCTTGTTACTTTATGGGAGGGTAATACCTAGTTGTAAGGGAATGCCTAGTTGTAAGTGATGAATGCCTTGTTACTTTATGGGAGGGTAATACCTAGTTGTAAGTGATGAATGCCTTGTTACTTTATCGGAGAGGAATACATAGTTGTAAGTGATGAATGCCTTGTTTCTTTATCTGAGGGTAATACCTAGTTGTAAGGTAATACCTAGTTGTAAGTGATGAATGCCTTGTTACTTTATCGGAGAGGAATACACAGTTGTAAGGGAATACCTAGTTGTAAGTGATGAATGCCTTGTTTCTTTATCGGAGGGTAATACCTAGTTGTAAGGTAATACCTAGTTGTAAGTGATGAATGCCTTGTTTCTTTATCGGAGGGTAATACCTAGTTGTAAGGTAATACCTAGTTGTAAGTGATGAATGCCTTGTTTCTTTATCGGAGGGTAATACCTAGTTGTAAGGTAATACCTAGTTGTAAGTGATGAATGCCTTGTTACTTTATCGGGGAGTAATACCTAGTTGTAAGTGATGAATGCCTTGTTTCTTTATCGGAGGGTAATACCTAGTTGTAAGGTAATACCTAGTTGTAAGTGATGAATGCCTTGTTTCTTTATCGGAGGGTAATACCTAGTTGTAAGGTAATACCTAGTTGTACGTGATGAATGCCTTGTTTCTTTATCGGAGGGTAATACCTAGTTGTAAGGTAATACCTAGTTGTAAGTGATGAATGCCTTGTTACTTTATCGGAGGGTAATACCTAGTTGTAAGTGATGAATGCCTTGTTACTTTATAGGAGGGGAATACCTAGTTGTAAGTGGTGAATGATTAGTTACTTTATCGGAGAGGAATACACAGTTGTAAGGGAATACCTAGTTGTAAGTGATGAATGCCTTGTTACTTTATCGGAGGGTAATACCTAGTTGTAAGTGATGAATGCCTAGTTACTTTATCGGAGAGGAATACACAGTTGTAAGGGAATACCTAGTTGTAAGTGATGAATGCCTTGTTACTTTATGGGAGAGGAATACCTAGTTGTAAGGTAATACCTAGTTGTAAGTGGTGAACGCCTTGTTACTTTATCGGAGGGTAATACCTAGTTGTAAGTGATGAATGCCTTGTTACTTTATAGGAGGGGAATACCTAGTTGTAAGTGGTGAATGCCTAGTTACTTTATCGGAGAGGAATACACAGTTGTAAAGGAATACCTAGTTGTAAGTGATGAATGCCTTGTTACTTTATCGGAGGGTAATACCTAATTGTAAGGGAATACCTAGTTGTAAGTGATGAATGCCTTGTTACTTTATCGGAGGGTAATACCTAATTGTAAGGTAATACCTAGTTGTAAGTGATGAATGCCTTGTTACTTTATCGGAGAGGAATACCTAGTTGTAAGGTAATACCTAGTTGTAAGTGGTGAACGCCTTGTTACTTTATCGGAGAGGAATACCTAGTTGTAAGTGTTGAATGCCTTGTTACTTTATCGGGGGGGTAATACCTAGTTGTAAGGTAATACCTAGTTGTAAGTGATGAATGCCTTGTTACTTTATCGGGGGTAATACCTAGTTGTAAGGTAATACCTAGTTGTAAGTGGTGAACGCCTTGTTACTTTATCGGAGGGTAATACCTAGTTGTAAGTGATGAATGCCTTGTTACTTTATAGGAGGGGAATACCTAGTTGTAAGTGGTGAATGCCTAGTTACTTTATCGGAGAGGAATACACAGTTGTAAAGGAATACCTAGTTGTAAGTGATGAATGCCTTGTTACTTTATCGGAGGGTAATACCTAATTGTAAGGGAATACCTAGTTGTAAGTGATGGATGCCTTGTTACTTTATCGGAGGGTAATACCTAATTGTAAGGTAATACCTAGTTGTAAGTGATGAATGCCTAGTTACTTTATCGGAGAGGAATACACAGTTGTAAGGGAATACCTAGTTGTAAGTGATGAATGCCTTGTTACTTTATGGGAGAGGAATACCTAGTTGTAAGGTAATACCTAGTTGTAAGTGGTGAACGCCTTGTTACTTTATCGGAGGGTAATACCTAGTTGTAAGTGATGAATGACTTGTTACTTTATAGGAGGGGAATACCTAGTTGTAAGTGGTGAATGCCTAGTTACTTTATCGGAGAGGAATACACAGTTGTAAAGGAATACCTAGTTGTAAGTGATGAATGCCTTGTTACTTTATCGGAGGGTAATACCTAATTGTAAGGTAATACCTAGTTGTAAGTGATGAATGCCTTGTTACTTTATCGGAGAGGAATACCTAGTTGTAAGGTAATACCTAGTTGTAAGTGGTGAACGCCTTGTTACTTTATCGGAGGGTAATACCTAGTTGTAAGTGATGAATGCCTTGTTACTTTATAGGAGGGGAATACCTAGTTATAAGGTAATACCTAGTTGTAAGTGATGAATGCCTTGTTACTTTATCGGAGGGTAATACCTAGTTGTAAGTGATGAATGCCTTGTTACTTTATAGGAGGGGAATACCTAGTTGTAAGTGGTGAATGCCTAGTTACTTTATCGGAGAGGAATACACAGTTGTAAAGGAATACCTAGTTGTAAGTGATGAATGCCTTGTTACTTTATCGGAGGGTAATACCTAATTGTAAGGTAATACCTAGTTGTAAGTGATGAATGCCTTGTTACTTTATCGGAGAGGAATACCTAGTTGTAAGGTAATACCTAGTTGTACGTGGTGAACGCCTTGTTACATTATCGGAGGGTAATACCTAGTTGTAAGTGATGAATGCCTTGTTACTTTATAGGAGGGGAATACCTAGTTGTAAGGTAATACCTAGTTGTAAGTGATGAATGCCTTGTTACTTTATCGGAGGGTAATACCTAGTTGTAAGTGATGAATGCCTTGTTACTTTATAGGAGGGGAATACCTAGTTGTAAGTGGTGAATGCCTAGTTACTTTATCGGAGAGGAATACACAGTTGTAAAGGAATACCTAGTTGTAAGTGATGAATGCCTTGTTACTTTATCGGAGGGTAATACCTAATTGTAAGGTAATACCTAGTTGTAAGTGATGAATGCCTTGTTACTTTATCGGAGGGTAATACCTAATTGTAAGGGAATACCTAGTTATAAATGATGAATGCCTTGTTACTTTATCGGAGGGTAATACCTAGTTGTAAGGTAATACCTAGTTGTAAGTGATGAATGCTTTGTTACTTTATCGGAGAGGAATACCTAGTTGTAAGGTAATACCTAGTTGTAAGTGGTGAATGCCTTGTTACTTTATCGGAGGGTAATACCTAGTTGTAAGTGATGAATGCCTTGTTACTTTATCGGAGGGTAATACCTAGTTGTAAGATAATACCTAGTTGTAAGTGATGAATGCCTTGTTTCTTTATCGGAGGGTAATACCTAGTTGTAAGGTAATACCTAGTTGTAAGTGATGAATGCCTTGTTACTTTATCGGAGAGGAATACCTAGTTGTAAGGTAATACCTAGTTGTAAGTGGTCAACGCCTTGTTACTTTATCGGAGGGGAATACCTAGTTGTAAGTGGTGAATGCCTTGTTACTTTATCGGAGAGGAATACATAGTTGTAAGTGGTGAGTGCCTTGTTACTTTATCGGAGAAGAATACCTAGTTGTAAGGTAATACCTAGTTGTAAGTGGTGAACGCCTTGTTACTTTATCGGAGGGTAATACCTAGTTGTAAGTGATGAATGCCTTGTTACTTTATCGGAGAGGAATACCTAGTTGTAAGGTAATACCTAGTTGTAAGTGGTGAACGCCTTGTTACTTTATGGGAGGGTAATACCTAGTTGTAAGTGATGAATGCCTTGTTACTTTATCGGGGGGGGGGGGGGGGGGGGGTAATACCTAGTTGTAAGTGATGAATGCTTTGTTACTTTAACGGGGGGTAATACCTAGTTGTAAGTGATGAAAGCCTTGTTACTTTATCGGGAGGTAATACCTAGTTGTAAGTGATGAATGCCTTGTTACTTTATCGGGGGGTAATACCTAGTTGTAAGTGATGAATGCCTTGTTACTTTATAGGTGTAATACCTAGTTGTAAGTGATGATGAATGCCTTGTTACTTTATCGGAGGGTAATACCTAGTTGTAAGGGAATGCCTAGTTGTAAGTGATGAATGCCTTGTTATTTTATCGGGGGTAATACCTAGTTGAAAGGGAATGCCTCGTTGTAAGTGGTGAATGCCTTGTTTATTTATTTATTTATTTATTGGTGCTTAACGCCACATCAGCAGCTAAGGCTATATCGTGGCGAGAAATCAGAGAAAAGTAAAACGTCAATATTATGAAGTAAAAGATTGAATAAAAACAAAGGATAATCACAATAGACATGTCAAAGAGAAGAAAAATTTAAAGAACAATGAGTAATGAGATAAGTGAAAAATGTCTACTTCTAAATCAACCTGATGAATTGAAACTTGATGAGTCTAGATTGAAAGAAGAAAAACAATTTTAAAATTTGGTAAAAAGGTTGATTACTTTCAAAAATGATACAATTTTGTGTGGGCTCGTATTGTAAAATAGATCTCTAAGTGATCCAACTGTGAAGTACTGCCCTCTAACAAGATTAAAATCAGTACAATTTAAGAGAATGTGCTCCACTGACAACACCTGCTGACATGGAACACATTCTGGTCGCATATTACCCTCCAACAGAAAGGAATGTGTAAGTCGTGTGTGACCAACATGACATCGTGTCAGAATAACATGATCTTTTCTACAGAGGTTACTGGATGGGTAGTGATCAAATATGTTTGGTCGGAAGCGATGGAGCTTGTTATTTGTCGCCCCATCCCATTCCGCCTGCCACATAGATTTGATGTAACAACTAATATGAGGCTTAAAATCACTGAAAGGGATCTTAAAATCAGTGAGAGGCTTTGTTAAAGCCTGTTTTGCCGCACTGTCTGCTCTGGTGTTACCAGCGATACCTACATGTCCAGGTAACCAGCAAAACACGATATCATATTGGTCAGACATGAGAGTTGTTAACTTCTCACGAAGTTCCAAAATGAGAGGGTTCTTCAACCTGGGGTTGAGCAAAGCAAGCAAAGAGGAAAGAGAGTCAGAAAAAATAATCGTCTTCTTTTCCTGTACATTTTCGATATGTTCAAGTGCAAGTTGTATGGCTTTAACTTCAGCTGTGAAAATAGAACTCTGATTCGGTATTCTGATTGAGGTGATACCATCACCAGTAACAGCAGCTGATGATACTTTGTCACCATCTTTAGATCCATCTGTATAGATCCTTGTATATGCACGAAACTTGGACTTTATTTCGGCATATTTTTGTTTGAACTGCAAGGAATTGGTATCAGATTTTTTGATAGAAGCAAGGTCCAAAATAACAGTAGGTTTCTTAAGATGCCAAGGAGGAATGTGTAATTTACTGTTTTCTTTTATAGATTCAGAATCAATTTTTGCAGACTCCATGTGGGGTTTAACTCTAATTCCCAATGGAGGAATATGTTTCGGATGTCGGTTAAAAAAGTCAACATTTTGTGGTTCTGAAATATAATTAAAAGCAGGATTTGAAGGATTGGCCAAAAGTTTAGACACATATTGAAGAGACAATTTAATTCTACGCTTCTCGAGAGAAGGCTCCTCTGCTTCAACAAGCATCGAGTCTATTGGGGATGTTCGAAAGGCCCCTAGACTAATTCTAATGCCACTATTATGAATTGCATCAAGTGGTTTGAGATATGATTTCCTTGCAGAACCATAAACTATACAACCGTAATCTAATTTTGATCGAACAAGTGATCTATACAGATGGAGCAAAGTTTTTTGGTCAGCACCCCAATTAGTGCTACCAATAACCTTCAGAAGGTTCAGTGCTCTCTTACATTTAACTTTTAGTTGTTTTATGTGGGAAGTGAAATTCAGTTTGTTGTCAAACAACAAACCTAAGAATCTCACTTCCTTAACAACCTTAATAGGACTACCATCAATTGTCAACTCCGGATCGAGGTGATGTTTCCGAAGTTTGCAAAAATGAATACAATTCGTTTTTGTCTTTGAAAATTTAAAACCATTTTCGATAGCCCACTTTTGGATCCTATTTAAACACAGCTGAAGTTTGCGCTCTATAGCATTCATCTTTTTGCTACTATAGCAGATCAAAAAGTCATCGACATACAATGACGAATCTACCATATTCTCAATTGCGTCGATGATACTATTAATTTTAATTGAAAATAGGGTAACAGATAAAATACTACCCTGAGGGACCCCCAATTCCTGCTCGTGAGGATCAGATAACGTTGACCCAACACGAACCTGGAACTGGCGGTCCTTTAAAAAGTTTTCAATAAAAAGAGGCATACGCCCTCTCAACCCCATGTTAAAAAGATCTTTTAAAATCCCATACGTCCACGTTGTATCATATGCCTTCTCTAGATCAAAGAAGATGGCGACCACATGTTCTCTTCTAGCAAAGGCATTTCTTATAAACGTTTCAAGTCTGACCAAATGATCCACAGTACTTCTCTGGTTTCTGAAACCACACTGAACATCCGCAAGCAGATTGTTCGATTCCAGAAACCAGACAAGTCGATCATTGATCATCCTCTCCATGGTTTTGCACAGACAACTTGTTAAGGCAATAGGCCTATAATTACTAGGGTTGCTGTGATCCTTATCAGGCTTAGGAATGGGAATTACTATTGCTTTGCGCCAAGACGATGGAAACTGGCCAGTCACCCAAATGTCATTAAAAATAGAGAGTAAAAGTTCAAGAGATGATTGCGGCAGATGTTTTAAAATTTGATAATGTATTTCGTCGGGTCCAGTGGCGGTATCCTTCGCTCTATGTAAAGAGTTATTTAACTCTTCCATAGAGAAAGGTTCATTGTAAACCTCTAAATTATTGGAGGCAAATTTGAGCTTTTGTTTTTCTTGTTGTTTTTTAATTTTGAGAAATTCAGGATTACAATTTTCAGACGACGAATGTTTCGAAAATGTGGAGGCCAATGTATTTGAAATTTCTTTTTTTGATGTGATTAGTGTGTTGTTATCTTTCAGATGTTGAACCGTTGATTTTGTGTCTTTTCCATTAATTTTCCTTATCATTTTCCAAATTTTATTGATGGGGGTGTTTTGATTTAGTTTAGACACATATGTTTTCCAAGAACTTTTCTTTTTTTGTTGAATCAGTCGTCTTGTTTTTGCCCGATTTATACGAAGTTTGTCCAAGTTACGTGTGGTTGGTGACTTATTAAATTCCCGTTCAGTCTTTTTGCGATCTTTAATAGCCTGTTTGCAATCAGCATCAAACCATGGTTTGGTGAAACGTTTAGGATTTGCCGAGGTTTTAGGAATGACCTTGCTTGCAATGTTAAGCAACTCTGTGGTGAAATGTTCTATTTGGTCAGCACTTTCGCCAAATTTCTCCCGTGTTAGGCATTCAGAACAGAGCGACGAGAAAGTCTCCCAGTCAGCCTTTTTCAAGTTCCACTGGGGTACCCTCTCATCATCCGCCGGAACTACACTCTCCAACACAATTGGAAAGTGGTCACTCCCGCACAAGTCATCTTCTACCTTCCAAGAAAAATCAAGGAAGATAGAAGGGCATGCAATTGAAAGATCAATTGATGTATACGAACCAGATGCGGGGTGCAAATAAGTGTCTGAACCATCATTAAACAAACACAGGTCATATTTAGTAATGAACTCTTCTACAGTTTTACCTTTTACATCTTCTTGACTGCAGGAATTACCCCAAAGAGGGTTATGAGCGTTAAAATCACCCAACAAAATGTATGGGGCTGGAAGCTGTTGGACCAGAAGCTCAAGATCATTCAGATGTAGTGCTTTATTTGGTGACACGTAAATCGAACAAAGCGTGACTGTTTTGTCTAAAGTTAGGCGTACCGCCACAGCCTGTAAATTTGTATTCAAAGGTACAGATCTGTGAATGATATCGTCTCTAACCAAAACAGATGTTCCACGAATGTGAAGGTCAGTATCATCTGCCCAGGCATTATACGAAGTATAATGCTTAAAAGCTGAATGATCGTGAGCCTCAGGTTTCTTTAAAAGAGTTTCCTGCAGGCAAAAAGCAACAGGTTTATATTGTTGGCTGATAAGACCCAGTTCATTAAAATTTGCTCTAAAACCTCGACAATTCCACTGTATTATGTTATTTTTGTTTGTATTAGCCATATTTCAGTGGAGATTTAGAGGGTGGACGTATGGGCGAAATGGCCCCTGTAGTTTTCTTCGGTGAATTTTTCCTCGGGGATCTATTCTGTGAAGAAATCGGACGTAATTGTTCGAATGTTTCATCGATACAATCACCCACATCCATATCCTCAAGACCTTCAAACCTGTTGCGAACAACAGGATTTTGAAGAACCTTAGGTAATCTGTCCGATAATTGTTTTTGTTTCATTTTTTCTTTTTTCTTTTCCTCTTTTTCTAATTTTTTAATTTGACTCTGACTCAGATTGTGCTGTTGTGATCTTTGTTCTGGTTTAGACTTTGTTTGGTTTTGTTCATTTTTCTTTTCTGAATAAGTGTTATGTTCCTTAGTTTGTACAGGTTTGGGCGTATCCTTTCCTACTTTTCGTTCTGTTTTATCATCTGTTGGTTTGGGATTTTGTTCTTTTTTCTGGTCTGATTTTGTTAAATCTTTGGTTCCCCCATGTGTTTGTCCTGCTTTTAATTTTTCTGTTGTTTGTGTTGTGGAATTTGTTTGTGTTGACTGTATCTCTGTTTGTTCTATTGTGAAACCCTGTACTAAAGAGGGAATCGTCCCTTTAAGCCACGTGTATTGCGTTTGACATTCCACTGAAGTTGTTGGTAATTTTTGTGTTAATTTTTTTGCATAAGTTGGTGATGATAGGTTCATGCCAGGCATTGATGTCACTATTGTTCTCGCCTCCTTAAAACTGATTTGTCTTTCGCATTTAACGTTTTGAATTTCTTTTTCTCTTTTCCATACAGGGCAATCCTTTGATGCAGCCACATGATTGCCCTGGCAGTTACAACACTTGATGGTATTTGTGCAAGGGTCCGGATGTTCTTCGCCACATTTAAAACAGATATTTCTTCCTCTACAATTATTTTGTCCGTGACCATATTTCTGACATTTGAAACATCGAAGTGGATTTGGAATGAATAAATCCACTCCGATGTTCATGTATCCTACTTTTAATGATTTTGGTGGCTGAGAAGAGTTAAATGTCAGTATGTATGTATTTGTTTGTATAGGCTTTCCTTCTTTTTTAATTTCAATCCTTTTAACGTTAGTAACCCCCTGTGATTCTAGTTCTTTTTGAATTTCCAATACGTCAATGCCTGACAGTTCCTTAGTACGTACAACACCTTTGCAGCTGTTTAATGTTTTATGAGCAAAGGTATTGACCTCCATATCAACGAGTTTATCTATCTTAAGTAAATTCAAAGCCTGCATTTCTCGTTTACATTCAATTAGAATTGCCCCTGATCTTAACTTTCTAACATTTTTAACATCACCAGCTAAAAGGAATACCTAGTTGTAAGTGATGAATGCCTTGTTACTTTATCGGAGGGTAATACCTAATTGTAAGGGAATACCTAGTTGTAAGTGATGAATGCCTTGTTACTTTATCGGAGGGTAATACCTAATTGTAAGGTAATACCTAGTTGTAAGTGATGAATGCCTTGTTACTTTATCGGAGAGGAATACCTAGTTGTAAGGTAATACCTAGTTGTAAGTGGTAAACGCCTTGTTACTTTATCGGAGAGGAATACCTAGTTGCAAGGTAATACCTAGTTGTAAGTGATGAATACTTTATCGGGGGGGGGGGGGGGGGGGGGGGGCGGGGGGGGGGGGGTAATACCTAGTTGTAAGTGATGAATGCTTTGTTACTTTAACGGGGGGTAATACCTAGTTGTAAGTGATGAATGCCTTGTTGCTTTATTAGAAGGTAATCCCTAGTTATAAGGGATGAATGCCTTGTTACTTTATCGGAGAGGAATACATAGTTGTAAGTGATGAATGCCTTGTTACTTTATCGGAGGGTAATACCTAGTTGTAAGTGATGATGAATGCCTTGTTGCTTTATTAGAAGGTAATCCCTAGTTATAAGGGATGAATGGCTTGTTACTTTATCGGAGAGGAATACCTAGTTGTAAGTGATGAATGCCTTGTTACTTTATGGGAGGGTAATACCTAGTTGTAAGGGAATGCCTAGTTGTAAGTGGTGAATGCCTTGTTACTTTATTAGAAGGTAATCCCTAGTTATAAGGGATGAATGGCTTGTTACTTTATCGGAGAGGAATACATAGTTGTAAGTGATGAATGCCTTGTTTCTTTATAGGAGGGTAATACCTAGTTGCAAGGTAATACCTAGTTGTAAGTGATGAATGCCTTGTTACTTTATCGGGGGGGGGGGGGGGCGGGGGGGGGGGTAATACCTAGTTGTAAGTGATGAATGCTTTGTTACTTTAACGGGGGGTAATGTCTAGTTGTAAGTGATGAATGCCTTGTTACTTTATCGGGGGGTAATACCTAGTTGTAAGTGATGAATGCCTTGTTACTTTATCGGAGGGTAATACCTAGTTGTAAGTGATGAATGCCTTGTTACTTTATCGGGGGGGGGGGGGGGTAATACCTAGTTGTAAGTGATGAATGCTTTGTTACTTTAACGGGGGGTAATACCTAGTTGTAAGTGATGAATGCTTTGTTACTTTAACGGGGGTAATACCTAGTTGTAAGTGATGAATGCCTTGTTACTTTATCGGGGGGTAATACCTAGTTGTAAGTGATGAATGCCTTGTTACTTTATCGGGGAGTAATACCTAGTTGTAAGTGATGAATGCCTTGTTACTTTATCGGAGGGTAATACCTAGTTGTAAGTGATGAATGCCTTGCTACTTTATCTGGGGTAATACCTAGTTGTAAGGGAATGCCTAGTTATAAGTGATGAATGCCTTGTTATTTTATCGGGGGTAATACCTAGTTGTAAGGGAATGCCTCGTTGTAAGTGGTGAATGCCTTGTTACTTTATCGGAGGGTAATACCTAGTAATAAGGGAATACCTATTTGTAAGTGATGAATGTCTTGTTCCTTTCTAGGAGGGGAATACCTAGTTGTAAGGGAATACCTAGTTGTAAGTGATGAATGCCTTGTTACTTTTTGAATAGAGAATATCTAGTTGTGTTATGAGTGGGGACTTCCTCGTTATATCATCAGCTGGCAGTGCCATGCTTTTTTTGTCGACCTTATTGAGTAAATATCTTGTTTTATTTTATGCTCAGGCATCAATTCACGCTGAAAAATTAAATTATTCCCCTGTCGGTCGGCAAAACGAAATATCAAAATGATATTTAGAAATCGATATTTCATCGTAGGTTCGGATGACGAATCACATGTACTTTAAACGATTCAGCACATCAGTAATGAATTCCAGAGTCCCAAATACAAACGAATTCGAATAATTGATAGTGACAGTGACTAAATCAAGTCATTAAATCAGCGGTTTCAAAGTTTGACTTTCTCATTCACCTTCCAGCGAAAAGCCGAAATCACTTTCAAATTTCTTCAGTTCACTTTCACACGTCTTCAGTGCATTGAGTTCC
Organism: Pictodentalium vernedei; assembly: GCA_031216915.1. Lineage (NCBI taxonomy): Eukaryota > Metazoa > Mollusca > Scaphopoda > Dentaliida > Dentaliidae > Pictodentalium > Pictodentalium vernedei. The sequence goes on along the minus strand of CM062292.1, from coordinate 493,667,100 downwards.
AAAAAAATAAAATGACGTGTCTTGTTATTGAAAATAAGAAAGTGGTGTTTTTTATTATTGTTCTATTTCTTCGAAACACATTGCGATTATTTCAATTCACCAGCCTTGGTAAATCGTAAAGTTAGGGGAGAAATAAGACGGGACTACTTTTTGTGCGGATATTCACACATTCCAATGGTTGGAGTTTGGTTGTTGTAATTTTTGTATGGACGCCGGTTCGGCACATAAATTTTGCGCCTTAATGGCAAATAAAGGCCACAAATTGGAGAGTTTGTAGTCGTAGAGCATTAAATAAAAAGAAAATTCACGAAAATTTGATGAATACCGAAAATATCTCGTTCGTGGCTACAAGAAATATGAGGATCTTCACTCGCGACTGCGTCGCTCGTGAAGATCCTCATATTTCTTTGTAGCCACTCACGAGATATTTTCGGTATTCATCAAATTTTCGTGAATATCCTCTATATATTTAATAGTCGCGAATATCTTGAACATTATCAGTACTGAATACCCTATTATATTAACAGTAGTGAATGCGTTGTTCTTTTATCAGCAGAGAAAACCTTTCTATTTTATCCACTTTCATTAGCTAATAATATCCGTGGTGCATTATCATTAGATAACACCCGTGATGTATTATCATTAGGTAATACCCGTGATGTATTATCATTAGGTAACACCCTTGTTGTATTATCATTAGGTAACACCCGTGATGTATTACCATTAGGTAATACCCGTGATGCATTATCATAAGATAACACCCGTGGTGTATTATCATTAGGTAATACACATGATGTATTGTCCTTAGATAACACCCGTGATGTATTATCATTAGGTAATACCCGTGATGTATTATCATTAGATAACACCCTTCATGTATTATCATTAGGTAATACCCGTGATGTATTATCATACATCATTAGGTAATACCCGTGATGTATTATCATTAGATAACACCAGTGGTGTATTATCATTAGGTAGTACCCGTGATGTATTATCATTAGATGACACCCGTGATGTATTATCATTAGGTAATACCTGTGATGTATTATCATTAGATAACACCCGCGATGTATTATCATTAGGTAATACCCGTGATGTATTATCATTAGATAACACCCGTGATGTATTATCATTAGGTAATTCCCGTGATGTATTATCACTAGGTAATATCTGTGATGTATTATCATTAGGTAACACCCGTGATGTATTATCATTAGATAATACCCGTGGTGTATTATCATTAGGTAATATCCATGGTGCATTATCATTAGATAACACCCGTGATGTATTATCATTAGGTAGTACCCGTGATGTATTATCATTAGATAGCACCCGTGATGTATTATCATTAGGTAATACCCGTGCTGTATTGTCATTTGATAACACCCGTGACGTATTATCGTTAGGTAATATCCGTGATGTATTATCATTAGATAACACCCGTTGTGTATTATCATTAGGTAATATCCGTGATGTATTATCATTAGATAACACCCGTGATGTATTATCATTCGATAAAACCCGTGGGGTATTATCATTAGGAAATTCCTTTGATGTATTATCATTAGATAACACCCGTGATGTATTATCATTAGGTAATACCCGTGATGCATTATCATTAGGTAATACCCGTGATGCATTATCATCAGGTAATACCCGTGATTTATTATCATTAGATAACACCCGTGGTGTATTATCATTAGGTAATATCAGTGATGTATTATCATTAGATAACACCCGTGATGTATTATCATTCGAGAACACCCGTGGGGTATTATCATTAGGAAATTCCTTTGACGTATTATCATTAGATAACACCCGTGATGTATTATCATTAGGTAATACCCGTGATGCATTATCATTAGGTAATACCCGTGATGCATTATCATCAGGTAATACCCGTGATTTATTATCATTAGATAACACCCGTGGTGTATTATTATTAGGTAATATCCGTCGTGTATTATCATTAGGTAATATCCGTCGTGTATTATCATTAGATAACACCCGTGGTGTATTATCGTTACGTAATATCCGTGGTGCATTATCACTAGGTAACACCTGCCTGTCGAAAGTATCATTAAAACCCCAGTAGATAAACAAATCCACCCTGGATGTGATGAACAGTTGGGTTTGGGTAAAATCTATTTCATATTTTGTAACGTTAACGTGTTTAGTGCAAACGATTTTCTACAGAACTGATCTGGATGTTGTGAAAATTGTTTAGAAACGACAATCACAGATCCTAAAATGGGAACATGCATGCAAAGGTCGTGCATATTTTAGCATATTCAATGAGGATAGATGATAAGATGTAGACTCGAAATTTATATCTTTTTCAAATCACTACAATTACTAAAGAATAGAAATAAGTCTACCTTACAATTACTAAAGAATAGAAATAAGTCTACCTTACAATTACTAAAGAATAGAAATAAGTCTACCTTACAATTACTAAAGAATAGAAATAAGTCTACCTTATAATTACTAAAGAATAGAAATAAGTCTACCTTATAATTACCAAAGAATAGAAATAAGTCTACCTTACAATTACTAGAGAATAGAAATAAGTCTACCTTATAATTACTAAAGAATAGAAATAAGACTAACTTACAATTACTAAAGAATAGAAATAAGTCTACCTTACAATTACTAAAGAATAGAAATAAGTCTACCTTACAATTACTAGAGAATAGAAATAAGTCTACCTTATAATTACTAAAGAATAGAAATAAGTCTACCTTACAATTACTAAAGAAAAGAAATAAGTCTACCTTACAATTACTGAAGAATAGAAATAAGTCTACCTTACAATTGCGAGAGAATAGAAATAAGTCTACCTTACAATTACTAAAGAATAGAAATAAGTGTACCTTACAATTGCCAGAGAATAGAAATAAGTCTACCTTACAATTGCCAGAGAATAGAAATAAGTCTACCTTACAATTACTAAAGAATAGAAATAAGTCTACCTAACAATTACTAGAGAATAGAAATAAGTCTACCTTATAATTACTAAAGAATAGAAATAAGTCTACCTTACAATTACTGAAGAAAAGAAATAAGTCTACCTTACAATTACTGAAAAGAAATAAGTCTACCTTACATTTGCGAGAGAATAGAAATAAGTCTACCTTACAATTACTAAAGAATAGAAATAAGTGTACCTTACAATTGCCAGAGAATAGAAATAAGTCTACCTTACAATTGCCAGAGAATAGAAATAAGTCTACCTTACAATTGCCAGAGAATAGAAATAAGTCTACCTTACAATTACTAGAGAATAGAAATAAGTCTACCTTACAATTAAAAAAGAATGAAAATAAGTCTACCTTACAATTACTAGAGAATAGAAATAAGTCTACCTTATAATTACTAAAGAATAGAAATAAGTCTACCTTACAATTACTAGAGAAGGGAAATAAGTCTACCTTATAATTACTAAAGAATAGAAAAAAAGTCTACCTTACAATTACTAAAGAATAGAAATAAGTCTACCTTACAATTGCCAGAGAATAGAAATAAGTCTACCTTACAATTGCGAGAGAATAGAAATAAGTCTACCTTACAATTACTAAAGAATAGAAATAAGTCTACCTTACAACTGCGAGAGAATAGAAGTAAGTCTACCTTACCTCTTGTTTCATATCTTTAAACTGCTGTAAGAGTTTCCAATCGAAATCCGTGAAATCAGGTAAGTAACTGAAATATACACAATGTTATTAAAATAAGGTAAGTAACAGAAATATACACAATATTATCAACAGTCTAATGCTGATCTCTCTTTCGGACGGACGGACTGCAAAAGGGACGGACGTTCTTAAAAACAGAAGTCGTGGGCTTAATTTTTTACGGAAGAATTGATAATTTTAATTCGTTCGGACAACGGTTAAAACCTCGTTTTTTCGGTATTTTTTTTTTTTTTTTGGGGGGGGGGGGGGTGAGGGTGGTCGGGGGGGGGGGGAAATAGTAACTAATGCTAACCCCAACCCTGAACTGACCCTGACCTTTAATAGAAACCCCGAAAATCGCTACTTGCCTCATAAGTCTGATATTTTAGACATTAACCTCATAATATTTTCAATTAAGCTCATAATATGTAGGTAAGCTCATAATGCCTGTCCGGACACCCCCCCCCCCCCCCCCCAAGAAAAAAAACCCTCGTAACTCCTGTATTATAGAGCGTACAGATGGACGGATGTACGGACTGGCGGACGGACGGTCGTACGGACTGGCGGACGCACGCACGCACGGGCGAAAGGTTAGAAAATGTGTCCTCTCTTTTCCACTAATAAACGCCCAACAAAACTTAAACAGGCTATACGCGATACAACTGTTGCAATAAAGTATTTGGTAATGACATTTATCATATGACTCGTCCGTTTTGTTCACTTTAAAACATTTGATATTTTGTTTTCGTATTAATCAGTGATAAATAAAGCCTTCCGTCAATATCATTGGTCATTTTCAAAACTAGACAATTTGATTGGCTGAACAAAATACAACTGGGCCACATTTTCATAATTTGCATAATTAGAGTTGGGAGCTTTCATTGGTCAATTTCAAAACAGGACAATTTGATTGGCTACACAATATACAACTGGGTCACATTTGCATAATTTCAGTGGGGAGAATTTCCGTTATCTGTCCTATTTAGGGTGGGTTGTATTAATCTTTTACCTACAAGAAAAACGCCATTCATTTTTTTTTTATATTTTCGCTTTTTGCTTCTAAAACATAGGTTATGACCCCTCATTGGAACGAGCTCGACGAGCTCGTTCCAATGCGGGGTCACAACCTATGTTTTGAAGCAAAAATAAATAAAAAGATTTAGTTATACGAGGATGTTTTTTCCAAGTGCCGTCTGCAACTCAAGTTAGGCGATGGGTTAAAAAGATGGGTTAAAAAGTCATACTAAGTGGCTAATTTGTGCGTGTGTCATATGATAAATAGAATATGAAATGAGTGTTTTTCTCAGATAATAGTTATGAAACTCGTCCGAATTTTCCGTTTGGGCTCGCCTAAACAGAAAATTCTTAGACTCGTTTCATAAATATTACATGAGAAAACACTCATTCCATATCCTCTATTTCTTCTCAGTCTTCAAATTTTGATATTTTGTGACTCTTCAAATGTGAGCCTTGTATAACAAATTAAATAATTAACTTCAATAAGATTTTTGTTGTTACATTATAACAGCCCTCTGCACGCTAGCATTGAAATTAGTGTGTAAAAGCCTTATTTTAGATGAATTTTCATATTTCATTTTTCAGTCCTGAAGTTTTTACCGACAACATGGGTGGGGGGGGGGGGGGGGTGCGCGGTAGCTCAGTAGGTAGAGGTGCAGGTTGCAAGTCGTAAGTTGCTCGGTTCGAATCCCACCTGCAGTAACTGCGTTGTATTCTTGGGCAAGACACTTCATTCCCATTGCCTACGAGGGAGCATGGCGACGCTGTGCACTAAGGCGTAGTGCACGTCGATGGTGCACCTGTCTTCAACCAATGCTAACCCTGCTTGTGTGGAGTATGTTGGTGAGCAGATAGTTGCTCGTCGTTGCTCGGTGGTTCTTTCCGGGTACTCCGGCTTCCTCCCCCCGTAAAACAGTCGTGCTAATGATTAGCCATTGCGCAGAAATATGTGACCTTAAATACCAATAAATAAATATACCGAAAACACTGTTGTGCATTTTATTAAGTTTACACTCTGTGTAAACTTATTGTTATTGTTAAATGGAACAATTCATGTTTATTCTTCTTCTTCTTATTATTATTATTCTTTCACCCAAATTGGTCGGCGAATGTTCTCATAAACTCTAAACAGCAGCATGATGGAATTTGAACGGGGAGGGTGGTGGTGGTGGTGGTGGGGGGGGGGGGGGTATAGGCTTAAAGTCCTCTATGACCTCGGCTAGGACATTTTCAATAAATTTAGTTGGTAACCATGGAAACGCAAAAATAGGGTGTTTTGGAATATATTAATAACGTCTAAACCCAGTTGTACTTTTTCTGAAAAGTGTGGGAGGTGTTAGAAAAAAGAAGGGTCTCTATAACAACGAAAAAAAACCCCAAATTGACATATTCCCAGGATCCAGGTCAAAACGATGCTCGAAGTTCTGATTTGTAAAAAAAACTATTTTCTAAGCACATTTTCCTTCATAATTCTGCAGCCACAAGGCTGGTATTAACAAAAGTTGTGAAACAACAGAGTCTGCGTATTTGGGGAGATAAAAGGTTTTTCTGCAGGTATTATTTATTTATTGGTATTTAAGGTCACATATGTTTGCACAATGGCTAATCATGACCACAACATGAGTATCAACTCAAGACCAGGGGTGAGCGTTAATAAGCCAAGTTGCCCATTTTAGAGAGGGTTTGCACTTCCCAAGCATTGGTGACTGGGTTCTATTTTACCAGTAAAACAGAGCTTGTTTACCGCAGTGAACAGGCACTACTTCACTTCCCGAGGTTCCCGCGGGGAATTTTTTCTGCAGGTATTATCGTGCATTTCAGAACGAGGCTAATTTTCCAAAAGGTGACCAGTTAAGGCATTTGGCGCAATATGTCAATAACTATTCAGGCTAGCAGGCTGGAATTTTGTAAGTACATAGTATGTATCGTGGCCATATTGGTTACGATAACTTTTCGCAGAAATTTCCGTCGAGCGTTGTGTTACCCTGGCACCAACAACCGAAAATAGACTAAAAAACACCTTATTTCAAATCACTTGTATTTCGAAATCCCAGGAGCGATTTTTTTTAAAAATAAAGGTCAGCAATTGGTTATTTTATTTTACACCCTAACAGAAAATGTAAAAACCTGAAAACACATCATGATTAGATTTAGCGGCAAATAATTGGTGAAAGAAAGTACCCTCAAATATGGGTCGAACTGGCGAAAATGACAAAAGGTTACTTTAATATATCGTCGTCTGAGTGCTAGAATGTCCTATATCACCTATGGGACGATATATTATATCCCCTATGGGACATAGGACATTCTAGCACTCAGGCGACGATATGGCAACGACACAAACTACAGGTAGCATGGGCGATATACAGACCAAAAATCATATCATGGAGCCGGTTGGGCAACTTGGCACCGAAAATAGGGCCTTTGTGCTCAATCGCTGCTCTACAGCAGTCTACAACACTTCCCAGGTCCATTCCAAACTGATAGAATCGGGATGAATCACACTCTCGGTTTCCACGAGATGAGCGGTGTTTCCACGCAATCCGGACACTCGAATCAGATGCTAACATGTCGGCGAGGGTTCGTAGAACAAATTCTGAAAATTTCAAGTCGCTGCCTTCAGCGGTCTAGAGAGTTCGTGTATGTCTGAAGTGCTATTTTAAGGTCTAATTGGCAAATTGTTTTCAATCTTTTCCCGCAAAAAACCTTCTCACTGCCGATTTCTTCCGACTTTTAACTTAGGACGATTCTCGGAGGTTTAAAGGTAGTGTTGGGGTTCCTGAGAGTCGTTCTTAAAGATTTACAGCCATCTCTCCATCAGTCACAGTCAGTTATAACTTTTAAGTGGACCTAGCCCAGAATGGGGGGCATTACAAGAGTCTGCGCACATTCCCGCGGCTTCTTTCGCACCGGCTTGAAAAAGACAATTACCACTTCTCATCAAAACGCTATATCTCAGCCATTTCCCGGTGGATTTCCATGCCATTTTCATTCATTGTTCATGAATAGCTACTGCATCACATCCCATGAAGAGCGATACGAATTTCACATTTCGTCATATCGAATTCGAAAAGAGCGTTCGCGTTTGCGAGTGAGGTGCCCACGGGCCAGGTGCTCTGTTTATGGGTTTCTAAATGACATGATCGACTAAGGCAAAACTCCTAGAACAAACGCTGAATATTTGGAGTCGCTGCTCCAACAACTGTCGCCACAATTTGTGCACGCACGCACGCACGCACGCACGCACGCACGCACGCACGCACGCACGCACGCACGCACGCACGCACGCACGCACGCACGCACGCACGCACGCACGCACGCACGCACGCACGCACGCACGCACGCACGCACGCACGCACGCACGCACGCACGCACGCACGCACGCACGCACGCACGCACGCACGCACGCACAGTATGAGTCTCGTTTGAGTGCTTTTGTGGGCACTTGTTTCATTTCCTTTTGTTCGCGGTGACAAACAAGTCCACGCAACATCAGGAAGATAAACACTAACCCATTGTTTACTTTGCGGAGGTTCTGAAGAAACAAATGAAACTTTGTGGAACCTATGATATTATGACTATGAAATGCTCGCTAATTCCTTGATGTTCTCTCTCTTTGTCTGTGAAGTGATTTGCGTGCATTAACTGCTTCCCTTTACATTGACTTTCCATGTTGTGAGATTGCATTGAGATTTTGTTTGTTGTGCAGTGATTTTACTTTTTGTGATAATCCAGGTCCCAACAGATCAGGTTAATGAAAAGTTCAAGTTTCGATGTTGATCGTCCGGAGTCCGCAGGAAAAATGCGCCATATAAACAAAAGGACTGAAGTCATTTCCCAAGGAGCTTGAGGGCCATTAGGGTTGTCTACTGAAGACCATATGGTACCACAGTTGAATATTGATGTCGCTGACAAGAAATAAATGAACAAGTCCACTGTCAATTTTATACTTATTATTCCCTTCATGATCGTTGACATTATATTCAGCCTTGCAACAGTAACGACAGTCATTTGAGAATCCAAACATTATTGCCACAAACCATACACACTGTAAAACTACCCTAGGAAATCTACTACAATAGGAAATCTACTACGACAGAGCACAAAATAAAAAGCCTGGAAAGCTACTACGATAGGAAATCTACTACAATAGGGTACGAAATAAAATGCTTGGAAATCTACTGCGATATGGCACAAAATAAAAATGCTAGGAAATCTACTATGATAAGGTAAGAGTAAAAGGCTAGGAAATCTACAACGACAGAGTACAAAATAACATGCCTGGAAAGCTACTGCGATAGGGTACAAAATAAAATGCTAGGAAATCTACTACGATAGAGTACAAAATAAAATGCTAGGAAATCTTCTACGACAGAGTACCAAATAAAATGCCTGGAAAGCTACTATTATAGGGTACAAAATAAAATGCTAAGAAATCTACTACGATAGGGTACAAAATAAAATGCTATGAAATCTACTATGATAGGGTACAAAAGAAAATGCTAGGAAATCTACTACGATAGAGTACAAAATAAAATGCTAGGAAATCTACTACGGCAAAGTACAAAATAAAATGCCTGGAAAGCTTCTACGATAGGGTAAAAAATAAAATGCTAAGAAATCTACTACGATAGGGTACATACAAAATAAAATGCTATGTAATCTACTATGATAGGGTACAAAAGAAAATGCTAGGAAATCTACTACGATAGAGTACAAAATAAAATGCTAGGAAATCTTGTATGATAGAGTACAAAATAAAATGCTAGGAAATATTCTACAATAGGGTACAAAATAAAATGCTAGGAAATGTAGTGTGATAGAGTACAAAATAAAATGCTAGGAAATCTACAACGATAGGGTAGAAAAGAAAATGCTAGGAAATCTACAACGATTGGGTAGAAAAGAAAATGCTAGGAAATCTATAACGATAGGGTAGAAAAGAAAATGCTAGGAAATCTACAACGATAGGGTAGAAAAGAAAATGCTAGGAAATCTACAACGATAGGGTAGAAAAGAAAATGCTAGGAAATCTACAACTATAGGGTAGAAAAAAAATGCTAGGAAATCTATAACGATAGGGTAGAAAAGAAAATGCTAGTAAATCTACAACGATAGGGTAGAAAAGAAAATGCTAGGAAATCTACAACGATAGGGTAGAAAAGAAAATGCTAGGAAATCTACAACGATAGGGTAGAAAAGAAAATGCTAGGAAATCTACAATGATAGGGTAGAAAATAAAATGCTAGGAAATCTACAACGATAGGGTAGAAAAGAAAATGCTAGGAAATCTACAATGATAGGGTAGAAAAGAAAATGCTAGGAAATCTACAATGATAGTGTAGAAAAGAAAATGCTAGGAAATCTACAACTATAGGGTAGAAAAAAAATGCTAGGAAATCTATAACGATAGGGTAGAAAAGAAAATGCTAGGAAATCTACAACGACAGGGTAGAAAAGAAAATGCTAGTAAATCTACAACGATAGGGTAGAAAATAAAATGCTTGGAAAGCTACTACGATAGGGTAGAAAAGAAAATGCTAGTAAATCTACAACGATAGGGTAGCAAATAAAATGCTAGGAAATCTACAACGATAGGGTAGAAAATAAAATGCTAGTAAATCTACAACGATAGGGTAGAAAATAAAATGCTAGGAAATCTACAACGATAGGGTAGAAAATAAAATGCTTGGAAAGCTACTACGATAGGGTACAAAACAAAATGTTAGAAAATCTACTATGATAGGGTACAAAAGAAAATGCCAGGAAATCTACTACGATAGAGTACAAAATAAAATGCTAGGAAATCTACAATGATAGGGTAGAAAAGAAAATGCTAGGAAATCTACAACGATAGGGTAGAAAAGAAAATGCTAGGAAATCTATAACGATAGGGTAGAAAAGAAAATGCTAGGAAATCTACAACGACAGGGTAGAAAAGAAAATGCTAGGAAATCTACAACGATTGGGTAGAAAAGAAAATGCTAGGAAATCTATAACGATAGGGTAGAAAAGAAAATGCTAGGAAATCTACAACGATAGGGTAGAAAAGAAAATGCTAGGAAATCTACAACGATAGGGTAGAAAAGAAAATGCTAGGAAATCTACAATGATAGGGTAGAAAAGAAAATGCTAGGAAATCTACAATGATAGGGTTGAAAATAAAATGCTAGGAAATCTATAACAATAGGGTAGAAAAGAAAATGCTAGGAAATCTACAACGATAGGGTAGAAAAGAAAATGCTAGTAAATCTACAACGATAGGGTAGAAAAGAAAATGCTAGGAAATCTACAACGATAGGGTAGAAAAGAAAATGCTAGGAAATCTATAACGATAGGGTACAAAAGAAAATGCCAGGAAATCTACTACGATAGAGTACAAAATAAAATGCTAGGAAATCTACAACGATAGGGTAGAAAAGAAAATGCTAGGAAATCTACAACGATAGGGTAGAAAAGAAAATGCTAGGAAATCTATAACAATAGGGTACAAAAGAAAATGCCAGGAAATCTACTACGATAGAGTACAAAATAAAATGCTAGGAAATCTACAATGATAGGGTAGAAAAGAAAATGCTAGGAAATCTACAATGATAGGGTTGAAAATAAAATGCTAGGAAATCTATAACAATAGGGTAGAAAAGAAAATGCTAGGAAATCTACAACGATAGGGTAGAAAAGAAAATGCTAGTAAATCTACAACGATAGGGTAGAAAAGAAAATGCTAGGAAATCTACAACGATAGGGTAGAAAAGAAAATGCTAGTAAATCTACAACGATAGGGTAGAAAAGAAAATGCTAGGAAATCTACAATGATAGGGTAGAAAACTAAATGCTAGGAAATCTACAATGATAGGGTTGAAAATAAAATGCTAGGAAATCTATAACAATAGGGTAGAAAAGAAAATGCTAGGAAATCTACAACGATAGGGTAGAAAAGAAAATGCTAGTAAATCTACAACGATAGGGTAGAAAAGAAAATGCTAGGAAATCTACAACGATAGGGTAGAAAAGAAAATGCTAGGAAATCTATAACAATAGGTTAGAAAAGAAAATGCTAGGAAATCTACAACGATAGGGTAGAAAAGAAAATGCTAGGAAATCTATAACAATAGGGTAGAAAAGAAAATGCTAGGAAATCTACAACGATAGGGTAGAAAAGAAAATGCTAGGAAATCTATAACAATAGGGTAGAAAAGAAAATGCTAGGAAATCTACAATGATAGGGTAGAAAAGAAAATGCTAGGAAATCTACAACGATTGGGTAGAAAAGAAAATGCTAGGAAATCTACAATGATAGGGTAGAAAAGAAAATGCTAGGAAATCTACAACGATAGGGTAGAAAAGAAAATGCTAGGAAATCTATAACAATAGGGTAGAAAAGAAAATGCTAGGAAATCTACAATGATTGGGTAGAAAAGAAAATGCTAGGAAATCTACAACGATTGGGTAGAAAAGAAAATGCTAGGAAATCTACAACGATAGGGTAGAAAAGAAAATGCTAGGAAATCTACAACGATAGGGTAGAAAAGAAAATGCTAGTAAATCTACAACGATAGGGTAGAAAAGAAAATGCTAGGAAATCTATAACAATAGGGTAGAAAAGAAAATGCTAGGAAATCTACAATGATAGGGTAGAAAAGAAAATGCTAGTAAATCTACAACGATAGGGTAGAAAAGAAAATGCTAGTAAATCTACAACGATAGGGTAGAAAAGAAAATGCTAGGAAATCTATAACGATAGGGTACAAAAGAAAATGCCAGGAAATCTACTACGATAGAGTACAAAATAAAATGCTAGGAAATCTACAACGATAGGGTAGAAAAGAAAATGCTAGGAAATCTACAATGATAGGGTTGAAAATAAAATGCTAGGAAATCTACAATGATAGGGTAGAAAATAAAATGCTAGGAAATCTATAACAATAGGGTAGAAAAGAAAATGCTAGGAAATCTACAACGATAGGGTAGAAAAGAAAATGCTAGGAAATCTACAACGATAGGGTTGAAAATAAAATGCTAGGAAATCTATAACAATAGGGTAGAAAAGAAAATGCTAGGAAATCTACAACGATAGGGTAGAAAAGAAAATGCTAGGAAATCTACAACGATAGGGTAGAAAAGAAAATGCTAGGAAATCTATAACGATAGGGTAGAAAAGAAAATGCTAGTAAATCTACAATGATAGGGTAGAAAAGAAAATGCTAGGAAATCTATAACGATAGGGTACAAAAGAAAATGCCAGGAAATCTATAACGATAGGGTACAAAAGAAAATGCCAGGAAATCTACTACGATAGAGTACAAAATAAAATGCTAGGAAATCTACAACGATAGGGTAGAAAAGAAAATGCTAGGAAATCTACAATGATAGGGTTGAAAATAAAATGCTAGGAAATCTACAATGATAGGGTTGAAAATAAAATGCTAGGAAATCTATAACAATAGGGTAGAAAAGAAAATGCTAGGAAATCTACAACGATAGGGTAGAAAAGAAAATGCTAGGAAATCTACAACGATAGGGTTGAAAATAAAATGCTAGGAAATCTATAACAATAGGGTAGAAAAGAAAATGCTAGGAAATCTACAACGATAGGGTAGAAAAGAAAATGCTAGGAAATCTACAACGATAGGGTAGAAAAGAAAATGCTAGGAAATCTATAACGATAGAGTAGAAAAAAAAATGCTAGTAAATCTACAACGATAGGGTAGAAAAGAAAATGCTAGGAAATCTATAACGATAGGGTACAAAAGAAAATGCCAGGAAATCTATAACGATAGGGTACAAAAGAAAATGCCAGGAAATCTACTACGATAGAGTACAAAATAAAATGCTAGGAAATCTACAATGATAGGGTAGAAAAGAAAATGCTAGGAAATCTACAACGATAGGGTAGAAAAGAAAATGCTAGGAAATCTACAACGATAGGGTAGAAAAGAAAATGCTAGGAAATCTATAACGATAGGGTACAAAAGAAAATGCCAGGAAATCTATAACGATAGGGTACAAAAGAAAATGCCAGGAAATCTACTACGATAGAGTACAAAATAAAATGCTAGGAAATCTACAACGATAGGGTAGAAAAGAAAATGCTAGGAAATCTACAACGATAGGGTAGAAAAGAAAATGCTAGGAAATCTACAACGATAGGGTAGAAAAGAAAATGCTAGGAAATCTATAACGATAGGGTAGAAAAGAAAATGCTAGGAAATCTACAACGATAGGGTTGAAAATAAAATGCATGGAAATCTACTACGATAGGGTAGAAAATAAAATGCTTGGAAAGCTACTATGATAGGGTACAAAATAAAATGCTAAGAAATCTACTATGATAGGGTATACAATAAAATGCTAGAAAATCTACTATGATAGGGTACAAAAGAAAATGCCAGGAAATCTACTACGATAGAGTACAAAATAAAATGCTAGGAAATCTACGATGACAGAGTACAAAATAAAATGCCTGGAAATCTACTACGATAGGGTACAAAATAAAATGCTAGGAAATCTACTATGATGGGGTAGAAATAAAATGCTAGGAAATCTACTTTGATAGGGTGGAAAATAAAATGCTAGGAAATCTACTACGATAGGGTGCAAAACAAAATGCTAAGAAATCTACAGCAACAGGTAATATACTACGATAGGGTACAAAACAAAATGCCAGGAAATCACCTACAATAGGAAATCTACTATTGTAGGGTTCAAAATGAAATGCTAGGAAATCTACTACGACAGGGTACAAAATAAAATGCCTGGAAATCTACTACGATAGGGTACAAAATAATATGCCTGGAAAGCTACTACGATTGGGTACAAAAGAAAATGCTAGGAAATCTACTATGATAGAGTACAAAATAAAATGCTAGGAAATCTTCTACGGCAAAGTACAAAATAAAATGCCTGGAAAGCTATTACGATACGGTACAAAATAAAATGCTAGGAAATCTACTACGATAGAGTACAAAATAAAATGCTAGTAAATCTACAACAACAGGTAATCTACTACGATAAAGTACCAAAAATGCTAGGTAATCTACTACAATAGGAAATCTACTACGATAGGGTACAAAATAAAATGCTAGGAAATCTTGTATGATAGAGTACAAAATGAAATGCTAGGAAATCCACTACAATAGGGTACAAAATAAAATGCTAGGAAATCTACTATGATAGAGTACAAAATAAAATGCTAGAAAATCTACCATGATATGGGGTAATAGAAAATGCGAGGAAATCTACTACGATAGAGTACAAAATAAAATGCTAGGAAATCTACAACAACAGGTAATCTACTACGATAAAGTACCAAAAATGCTAGGTAATCTACTACAATAGGAAATCTACTACGATAGGGTACAAAATAAAATGCTAGGAAATCTTGTATGATAGAGTACAAAATGAAATGCTAGGAAATCCACTACAATAGGGTACAAAATAAAATGCTAGGAAATCTACTATGATAGAGTACAAAATAAAATGCTAGGAAATATACCATGATATGGGGTAATAGAAAATGCGAGGAAATCTACTATGATAGAGTACAAAATAAAATGCTAGGAAATCTACAACAACAGGTAATCTACTACGATAAAGTACCAAAAATGCTAGGTAATCTACTACAATAGGAAATCTACTACGATAGGGTACAAAATAAAATGCTAGGAAATCTTGTATGATAGAGTACAAAATGAAATGCTAGGAAATCCACTACAATAGGGTACAAAATAAAATGCTAGGAAATCTACTATGATAGAGTACAAAATAAAATGCTAGGAAATATACCATGATAGGGGGTAAAAGAAAATGCCAGGAAATCTACTACGATAGAGTACAAAATAAAATGCTAGGAAATCTACAACAACAAGTAATCTACTACGATAAAGTACCAAAAATGCTAGGTAATCTACTACAATAGGAAATCTACTACGATAGGGTACAAAATAAAATGCTAGGAAATCTTGTATGATAGAGTACAACATGAAATGCTAGGAAATCCACTACAATAGGGTACAAAATAAAATGCTAGGAAATCTACTATGATAGAGTACAAAATAAAATGCTAGGAAATCTACTACGATAGAGTACAAAATAAAATGCTAGGAAATCTACTACAATAGGATACAAAATAAAATGCTAGGAAATCTGCTACAATAGGGTATAAAATAAAATTCTAGGAAATCTACTAGATTAGGAAATATACTAAAATCGAGTACAAAATAAAATGCTAGGAAATCTACGAGAATAGGAAATCTACTACTACAGAGTACAAAATAAAATGCTAGGAAATTCACTACGATAGGGTACAAAATAAAATGCTAGGAAATCTACTAGAATAGGAAATCTACTACTACAGAGTACAAAATAAAATGCTAGGAAATCTACTACGATAGAGTACAAAATAAAATGCTAGGAAATTCACTACGACAGGGTAGAAAATAAAATGCTAGGAAATCTACTACAATAGTATACAAAATAAAATGCTAGGAAATCTGCTACAATAGGGTATAAAATAGAATTTTAGGAAATCTACTATGATAGGCTACAAAATAAAAGGCTAGGAATTCTACTATGTCGAGTACAGAATAAAATGCTAATAAATCTCCTACGATAGAGTACAAAAAAAAATGTTGGGAAATCTTCTACGATAGGGTACAAAATAAAATACTACAAAATCTACTAGGACAGAGTACAAAATAAAATGTTGGGAAATCTTCTACGATAGGGTACAAAATAAAATACTAGAACATCTACTAGGATAGAGTACAAAATAAAATGCTAGGAAATCTATTATGATAGGGTAGAAAATAAAATGCTTGAAATCTACTAGGATATGGCACAAAATAAAATGTTAGGAAATCTACTACGATAGAGTACTAAATAAAATGCTAGGAAATCTACTACAATAGGAAATCTACTACGATAGAGTACAAATAAAATGCTAGGGAATATACTACGATAGAGTACTAAAGAAAATGCAATGAAATCTACTATGATAGAGTATAAAATAAAATTCTAGGAAATATACTATGTTAGGGTACGAAATTAAATGCTAGGAAATCTTCTACGTTACGGAATGAAATAAGATGCTAGAAGGCCTACTATGATAGGGTTCGAAATAAAATGCTTGGAAATCTACTACAAAAAGCTACGAAATTTCTTAATGCTGCATGGTAGTTTGTGGAAATCTACTACAAAAAGCTACGAAATTTCTTAATGCTACATGGTAGTTTGTGGAAATCTACTACAAAAAGCTACGAAATTTCTTAATGCTGCATGGTAGTTTGAGTTTCTTAATGCTGCGGTAGTTTGAGGTTTAAAATTATTAATTATTGAATATTTTGGTTGAGGTTGGAGATCCGTCGTCTTGAATATTTTGGGTGATTTTGGAGGGGCGTCGCCTTGAATATTTTGGGTGGGGTTGGGGAGGCGTCGCCTTGAATATTTTGGGTGGGGTTGGGGAGGGGTCGGCTTGAATATTTGGGGTGGGGTTGCAGGTTAGGGGTGCCACCATCCTTGATCGTATGCATAAAGCCAATAGCTCTAATACAATGTTTATTTTTATTCAATGAAAAAAAAAAATACCATTGGTTTTTGTAATAAAATGTTCTTGCACAAGGAAAATTAAATTAAGAGCTGTTAAGAGCCAAAAAACATTAAAAAGGAATGTGTGAAGTTAATTCAACAACTTAAAATACTTTAATAAAGACAGCAACATCAGAGTCAGTCAAAAAATTAAAAAGTTTATTATTCCATTTTTAAACAAGCGCACCACAAGGCGTGTCATATGCCCCCGAGCGGTGTCATAAATATACAGAACCACACTTATGTTTGAATGGGTTAACGATTACTGGACGAGAGCGAGTGGCGCAGGGATACCACGAGAGCCAGCAGGCTCGAGTGGTTATCCAGCGCCACACGCTCGAGTCCAGTAATCGTTAACCCATTCAAACATAATTGTGGTACTGTATTTAGTACACATCCAACCATGAAAAAGAATTCACTGTAATTAATCGCTAATTTAATTAAATAGTCGACAATTTGAACGGTTGAAAGAATTTTAGAGAGAAACAGACAATTTTGTCAGAGAACCAGTCTTAAGTCTTTGTCCTTGTCGTCTGTAGAATCGCTGTTGATTCATTTTATTCGCAAAAAATGTCGATCCGAACACTCAAAACTCAAAAGATTGCGTTCAGCATTTCAGACGTTACAAATTATGAGGTCTCAAATGTGTTTTCAAAATTGTGTGTGCAGGCATCATTATATCTGGAGGATGGAAAATGTACAAGGATTTTAATTTGAATACCATGCGAACTGGCCGCTCTGTTTAAATTTCGTGCTTTTTAAACTGAAACTAAAAATATAAGTTTGAACTCGGCTTGACGATACATGCACTACTGCCACAAGGCTATCGCATGTGGACTGTACATCGGTCATTTCTGTTCTGCACTGTAACAAACTTACACACTGGACGAGAAAAGATATTTTGTGCAATAATTAACCTTCCGGGGCAGTCATTCGATCGTTTGGAGTAACTGAGTCTGAGGGCTGTGTGGCAGTTTGAGATTCCATTCTGACTCTGAGTGAACTCTGCAGTCTTGGTAAGTTTGCACTTTATCTTTCAACATTATAAAGTTTCTGACTTGAAATTTAGCCTTCTTTTTATTTTACCTCAAGTCTTGATAACCTTTGTTTGAAATGGGTTGCACTTATAAATAAAAGCTTTAGGTTGTCCACACGATACTACACAGATATACAAAGGGAGAAATATATTGCATGATAACTGCAAGAAAATGTCATGTCGTGTCTCCACAAGTAATTTAGTTTGCCCCTCCCCCCCCCCCCCCATCTATAACCTGACAGCTTTTTCTTAAAAGCTCACAAAATGAGTATCCAACAGTCTTAGTCAGAGGCTGAAAGAGAAATAAGGAGGGGGGGGGGGGTGTTCTCACCATTAAGCTCCAACTTATTTTGATTGATAATATTTTCAAAGATTGATTAATGTTTACATTATTTTGTACTAGTAGTACTATACTTCACCAGCTTGTTATCTGAACGGTTCTGTCAATATTTTTTTCTTGGTATCTGGTTCAAAACAAAATAACTGTTTATATGTCAACTCAATATCTTGTCAGTCTTAAATTTGGAATTTGGTATTCTGAATTTGCATTTTGTAAGTAGTTTTAAAGAGGACTGATAGAATGTGGCTAAAATGATAGTCTTTTGGAGAACATTTTCTTGGGGATCCGATGGGGGCTGACCAATCAAACTGCCCAGAACTTTTGTTTCAAAATCAAAATGCAGGCCCTTGCCTCGAATTTGCCTATGAAAATGCTCTCCCCACTGCCCTGATATTTGCCAAAATTATAAAAATACCCCCTCCCTCTGAACAATCTGTTCTGAAAATACCAGTCCCTTTCAATGAAAACTGCAAAAGTAACTGCTTATTGGTGAAGGGGGTGAGAGTGCCTCAACCCCCTCCCCATCTCATACACCCATGTAACTAAGTCACATAGGTGGCATTCGATTTAAGTTTTGTTGCTGAGAATTAAAGCAAAATAAGAAATATACTTGTATAAAACAGAAATACTAGCAAAAATCCTAAATTAGTCATTTAAAAATACACATCAATCTGTGTCAGGAAAATATTGTCATATTGTCTATGTTTTAAATATTCTAATAATTATTTTTGAATTTCAGGGAAGTCATCTCATAAAATTGACAATATATTGCATTTATCAGACCACATGTATTTACCACCCCTCCCCTCTTCATGGTCTCATTCCTAACCAACTCGAGAAAGTCATATTTTAGGAATACTAGATCCTCCTAAAAAAGCC
Organism: Pictodentalium vernedei; assembly: GCA_031216915.1. Lineage (NCBI taxonomy): Eukaryota > Metazoa > Mollusca > Scaphopoda > Dentaliida > Dentaliidae > Pictodentalium > Pictodentalium vernedei. Next base: position 493,647,569 of record CM062292.1, on the reverse strand, counting down.
CTTCCACCCTGACCCCACAAAAAAAAAAAATAAATAAAATAAACCTGTTGCCCCAACACCCTCTAGCACGTAAAAAACATTGGTTCCACAAATGTAAAATACCGAGTTTTTCTTATAAAACCAGGCTTTTCATACTTCCGAATTTATTTTCTTTATTCAGATAGCGTGGGGCGGGGGGGGGGGGATCTTCTAGTAAGGCCTAAGGGTGGAATTGGAGATAGTTAATTAGTAACTGCATGTACTACTAGCTGTCAAGCATCTCCAGGCGCTGTCGGCGTGTCGTCGTCTGTTCTTCCGCTTCTTGTTAACCAGTATTCAAGATTCATTAAGTCTTGCTTCCTGAGGACTACTTCACCTTAACATGCTTTTCAAAGTATGTTTGCGTGGCAAACGTGCTGCTTCATTGCCGAAGTGTGAATTGAATAAGATTACAGTGACACAGTAGGCCTCGTGTAGACTCGCCGGCAGCACGCAGCGGTGAGGGCAACATTGTAACAAAGTTTTATAGAAACTGTACTAGAAGTGGCTGGCTGCAATATCGAACCCAATTGGACATTTTTTGCACTAAAATTAATTAAGTTTTCCTCGGTTTTCAATAACGAAAGCAAAGGTTGAGTTTCACTGTTCCATTTCTTGGCAGAGATCATGTGTCTTTCATGACTTTCAACAGTTTTTAGCACAGTTGTGCATCAAACATTCTGTAATGAGAATTGGTAATTCCGACAGATAAATATAGCCGATGGTTTTCATTGGTTATATTCCTCTGAACGCTGCAAACTATAAGAACCAGTCTAACGAGAGAACTTGTGCACGCAAAGGGTACTTTTTATCGGATTGCACTAGAGCTTTTTGGTTAAAATTACCGCATGTCCCTAAAATCCATGTGATCGTGACAAATACAGTTACGGGTGTGTAATAAAAGAGAAGGTAAGTGTATCGGATGTAAAACCAAACTAAACCAGCTGTGACTGGTCCAAAATCGAAAGGAAGATTTCACTGGACATTAACAATGCATAATTGAAAAATAAAAATGATTTCCAGTCAGCATTCATTAGTTATTGGATGGAGACCAAATTCAACATGGCTACCATGGTGGCCATATTGAATTGTCTAGCTGGACCAAAATGAAGCTTTGTCTGGTCATCCACAAGTAACCCTTAAAATAATGATTTGACCAAATGAGCAGTTCTTTAGTTATTTGACGGAAACCAAAAGTTAACGAACCGATTTATTTATTTATTTATTTATTGGTGTTTAATGTCACATACTTATGCACGAATGGCTGATCATGACCGTGACAGTTTTACGGGTGGCGGAAGCCGGAGTACCCGGAGAGAATCACCGAGCAACGATCACCAGCTGCCAGCTCCCCAACATCGTAACTCCGCACTGCAGCACAGGAAGGGTTAGGTTGGTTGAAGACATGCGCACCATCGACGTGCAGTACGCCATAGTACACGGCGTCATCTTGCCCCCATGTGGGCAATTGGGGTTAAGTGCCTTGCCCAAGGACACAACGCGGGAGTCCGAGTCGATCGCTAAGGCGGCCACCCATCCGAGGATTAACCGGGCTCGACGTTGCTTAACTTCGGTGATCTGACGAGAACTGGTTACCACAACGCCACCGCGTCCCCTTAACGAACCGATGATGCACGCCGGACGACAGACATCGGACTTGGCTAGCTGACCCGAAATCGAAAGGAAGCTTTCACTTGACACCAATATTGCATATCTCAAAATCAAATTGATTCGAGTCCGTATTCATTAGTTATTGGGCGAAAGCCAAATTCAAGTTGGTCGCCACAATGAATTGACCACTGGCGGCCATCTTGGTTCAGTTGACTGGTTCGAAATCGGAAAAACACTTCCGCTAGACACCAACAATGGATAATTAAAAAAAGCGGATTCGAGTCAGCATTCGTTAGTTATTGGACGGAAACCAAATTCAATATGGCTGCCGTGGCGGTTCTTTAGTTATCTGTCGGAAACCAACAGTTAAGGGACGGACGAGGGTCGCCCCACAACGGAATACGGACGACGGACGGACATGGTGAAAACATAAAAACATAACACTCCCGAGAGAATCTCTCGGGGGCATCAAAAACACAGAACATTTTCGAGTTTAAGGAGCGTTGGGTACACCTTGTGTGCCTTTTGATATAATATCAGTTGTGTGACCCGACTTTGGAATCCTCTCTCCCCGATTACTCTTGCTAGTTTAAACTTCTTCACAACAACGTTGTGTGGTCAGTGTCAACAGAGATGTGCGGAAATATATACCACGTTTGTTTTCATATATTTGAAATATTGAACCTAAGTTGTCAACAATTCTTTCTTGTTTTACTTACTTGTCCAACTGATACTTTTTTAACCACGTGTACACCTGTTCAGATGTAATGTTTGGACCATGTATTAATGGCTCTGGATGTGATCCCGGATTAGACTTCAATGCAAGAGAACCTCTTTTATTACCACTAACTTGCTCTGTTATGTCTGAAAGACAAATAAAAGTATATATTAGACTACAGGTTGCACCATCGATAAGGCCATATACCGTTCTCTATATACTGCTACTGGCTGTACTATAGATAAGGCTATATACTGTTCTCTATATAATCCTACTAGTTATACTATAGATAAGGCTGTATACCGTTTTCTATATACTGCTACTGGTTGTACTATAGATAAGGCTGTACACAGTTCTCTATATACTGCTACTGGTTATACTATAGATAAGGCCATATACTGTTCTCTGTATACTGCTACAGGTTGTACTATAGATATAGATATAGACTGTTCTTTATATGCTGCTACACGTTGTACTACAGAAAAGGCTATAGACTGTTCTCTATATACTGCTACAGGTTGAACTATAGATAAGGCTATATACCGTTCTCTATATATGGCTACAGGTTGTACTATAGATAAGGCTATAGACTGTTCTCTATATACTGCTACTGGTTGTACTATAGGTAAGCCTATATACCGTTCTCTATATGCTGCTACAGATTGTACTATAGATACGGCTATAGACTGTTCTCTTTACATGGCTACAGGTTGCAATATAGATATGGCTGTGGACTGTTCTCTATATACTGCTATAGGTTGTACCATAGATAAGGCTATATACTGGTCGCTGTATACTGCTACAGGCTGTACTATAGATAATGCTATAGACTGTTCTCTATATACTGCTACAGGTTGTAACGTAAATAATGCTATATACTGTTCTCTATATACTGCTACTAGTTGTACTATAGATAAGGCTATATACTGTTCTCTATACACTACTACTGGTTGTACTATAGATAAGGCCATATACCGTTCTCTGTATACTGCTACATGTTGTACTATAGATAATGCTATAGACTGTTCTCTATATGCTGCTACAAGTTGTACTATAGATAAGGCTATAGACTGTTATCTATATACTGCTAAAGGTTATACCATAGATAAGGCTATATACTGTTATCCCTACACTGCTACACGTTGTACTACAGATAAGGCTATAGACTGTTCTCTATATACTGCTACAGTTTGTACTATAGATAAGCCTATATACCGTTCTCTATATACGGCTACAGGTTGTACTATAGATAAGGCTATAGACTGTTCTCTATATACTGCTACTGGTTGTACTATAGGTAAGCCTATATACCGTTCTCTATATGCTGCTGCAGGTTGTACTATAGATAAGGATATAGACTGTTCTCTATATACTGCTGCAGGTTGTACTATAGATAAGGCTGTGCACAGTTCTCTATATACTGTTACAGGTTGTACTATGGAAAAGGCTATAGACTGTTCTCTATATATAGCTACAGGTTGTACTATAGATAAGGCTATAGACTGTTCTCTATATACTGCTACAGGTTGTACAATAGATAAGGCTATATACTGTTCTCCACATACGGCTACAGGTTGTACTACAGATAAGGCTATATACCGTTCTCTATATACTGCTACAGGTTGTACTACAGATAAGGCTATAGACTGTTCTCTATATATAGCTACAGGTTGTACTACAGATAAGGCTATAGACTGTTCTCTATATATAGCTACAGATTGTACAATAGATAAGGCTATATACTGTTCTCCACATACGGCTACAGGTTGTACTACAGATAAGGCTATATGCCGTTCTCTATATACTGCTACAGGTTGTAATACAGATAAAGCTATATACCGTTCTCTATATATGGCTACAGGTTGTACTATAGATAAGACTGTACACAGTTCTCTATATACTGCTACAGGTTGTACTATAGAAAAGGCTATGGACTGTTCTCTCTATATAGCTACAGGTTGTTCTATAGTTGAGGCTATAGACTGTTCTCTATATATGGCTACATCTTGTACTATAGATAAGCCTATATACCGTCCTCAAAATACCGCTACAGGTTGTACTATAGATAAGCCTATATACCGTTCTCTATATACTGCTACAGGTTGTACTGTAAATAATGCTGTATACTGTTCTCTATATGCTGCTACATGTTGTACTATAGATAAGCCTATATACCGTCCTCTATATACCGCTACAGGTTGTACTATAGATAAGGCTATAGACTGTTCTCTGTATACGGCAACATGTTGTTCTATAGATAAGGCCATATACCGTTCTCTATATATGTCTACACGTTGTACTATAGATAAGGCTATAGACTGTTCTCTACATACGGCAACATGTTGTAGTATAGATAAGGCCATATACCGTTCTCTATATACGGCTACAGGTTGTACCATAGATATGGATATATACCGTTCTCTTACCTACACTTATCTAGGGCTGAAGATCGACAGGAAAGGTTCCCTCGGATTGGAACGAGAGGAACTTTCCAAAAAGGCAATGAAAGCGTCGTTTGCTCTCCTTCAATCGCTCCCACTGCAACAAATACCACCTAGACTAGGAATAAAATTGATGAATAGCCTACTTCGCCCAATAATGACATACAACTCTGAAATATGGTTCCCAGAAATTATAAGGAGGATTATGTCTTCCAAGAGTAGATCAGACAAAAGGGGAGTGAGTTTTAACATAATTAACTTTTTACAAAAATTCGAGTACGAACAAATGCAGGACAAATTTTGCAAGCGGCTCCTAAACTTACCTAAACATGCCAGCAATTTGGCCAGCAATCTTGAACTCGGAATTTTACCCCTAACCGCATCTATTATCGGTAAGCTAGAAAAATATAAAACACATCTAGACAACTTAGGACCAGAGAGCCTTGTCAAAGAAGCCATGGAAACAGATGATGACCAGGGGAAAAACGGGGCTAACTCCTGGCTGCGGTCACTAAACGAGTGCAGACAACTTATCATGCCAACCACCTCCGATCAATACCCACTGGAAAATAATGCCGTCGTTTCGTTTTTTGAAAATGCTATTCACTCCGATTTGGACAATGACGAAAAGCGAAACGGTAAAAACAAATTAAGGACGTATCGAAATTTTAAGGAAACTTTTAACCTAGATCCATACCTAGATGAATGCAGAATCGCGAAACACCGCAATGCCCTAACTAAACTATGAATAAGTTGCCATAATCTTGGCATTGAGAGGGGCAGGTATATGGGACTAGAAGAAGAATTCAAGGTGTGCGAATGTTGCAGGGTTGTAGACAACGAAACACATTTCATTCTCCACTGTGAGATTCTGGAAGATGAACGAAAACACCTCCTTGGACACAATTTTATTAGTAGCAGCAATTTTGTGGCTTATAATGACAAAAACAAATTTAAACTTATAATGCAATCCACCGACAATGGGTTTCTGAACAATCTCGCCCATTACACATACCATGGGTTAAAAAAGAAAGGGAACTGGCAATCCCCCAATCAACCAAACCACGTCGACACCGGTCTCATATAATACCCAATTTCCGAAGTTACCGGCGTGAATAAATATACATATGGCACCATAAAGCAAGAACAAAGGTTTACATTATCATGTTCCAAGACATGGTATATTGGTATACTAAAGCGAAAAGCCATACTTCATATAAACGTTGTTCCACAAACAAGAAGTCCGGTTTAACTGGTAAAGTGCCAGACCAACTGTAGTGCCAGAGTTTGTTCACGTGGATTTGTCTTGTTGCAATTTATTGGAGAATCCCTGTGTACACTCGACAATGGATTGCAACAAGACGACTCCATATGGACAAAATGTTTTCTTGTTTCAACTGAGTCTGAAACATAGCCACAGAACACGAAGACCTCTAGTTGTGGTACCAATACCTTCCAGTGAGGCCAAAGTATAGGCTTCTAGCACCCAATCAATAAACAAAACGACATAACTTGTACTTCTGATGTATTGTTATATTATTGTCAACTATTACTATTTTATTTGTTATACTGTACACTTTACCGTAATGGTGTAAAAGTACAATAAACTGAATTGAATTGAATATATTCTACCACACGTTGTACTATAGATAAGGCTATATACCATTCTCTATATACCGCTACAGGTTGTACTATAGATAAGGCTATATACCATTCTCTATATACCGCTACAGGTTGTACTATAGATACGGCTATACACTGTTCTCTATATACTGCTACAGGTTGTACTATAGATACGGCTATACACTGTTCTCTATATACTGCTACAGGTTGTACTATAGATAAGGCTATACACTGTTCTCTATATACTGCTACAGGTTGTACTATAGATACGGCTATACATTGTTCTCTATATACTGCTACAGGTTATACTATAGATACGGCTATAGACTGTTCTCTATACACGGCTACAGGTTGTAATATAGATAGGGCTGTAGACTGTTCTCTATATACTACTATAGGTTGTACCATAGATAAGGCTATATACTGGTCGCTGTATACTGCTACAGGCTATACTATAGATAATGCTATAAACTGTTCTCTATATACTGCTACAGGTTGTACTGTAAATAATGCTGTTTACCGTTCTCTGTATACTACTACAGGTTGTACTATAGATAAGGCTATAGACTGTTCTCTCTACTCTGCTACACATTGTACTATAGATAAGGCTATAGACTGTCCTCTCTACTCTGCTACACAGTGTACTATAGATAAGGCTATAGACTGTTCTCTCTACTCTGCAACACATTGTACTATAGATAAGGCTATAGACTGTTCCCACTACTCTGCTACACAGTGTACTATAGATAAGGCTATGGACTGTTTTCTATATACTGCTACATGTTGTACTATGTATAATGCTATAGACTGTTCTTTATACAGTGCCACAGGTTATACTATAGATAAGGCTATAGACTATTCTCTATATGCTGCTACACGTTGTACTATAGATAAGGCTATGGACTGTTTTCTATATACTGCTACATGTTGTACTATGTATAATGCTATAGACTGTTCTTTATACAGTGCCACAGGTTATACTATAGATAAGGCTATAGACTATTCTCTATATGCTGCTACACGTTGTACTATAGATAAGCCTATATACCGTTCTCTATATACTGCTACAGGTTGTACTGTAAATAATGCTGTATACTGTTCTCTATATGCTGCTACATGTTGTACTATAGATAAGCCTATATGCCGTCCTCTATATACTGCTACAGGTTGTACTATAGATAAGGCTATAGACTGTTCTCTGTATACGGCAACATGTTGTTCTATAGATAAGGCCATATACCGTTCTCTATATATGTCTACAGGTTGTACTATAGATAAGGCTATAGACTGTTCTCTGTATACGGCAACATGTTGTAGTATAGATAAGGCCATATACCGTTCTCTATATACGGCTACAGGTTGTACCATAGATATGGATATATACCGTTCTCTATATACTACTACACGTTGTACTATAGATAAGGCTATATACCATTCTCTATATACCGCTACAGGTTGTACTATAGATAAGGCTATATACTGATCTCTATATACTGCTACAGGTTGTACTATAGATATGGATATAGACTGTTCTCTATATACTGATACAGGTTGTACTATAGATACGGCTATAGACTGTTCTCTATACACGGCTACAGGTTGTAATATAGATAGGGCTGTGGACTGTTCTCTATATACTGCTATAGGTTGTACCATAGATACGGCTATAGACTAGTCGCTGTATACTGCTACAGGCAGGCTATACTATAGATAATGCTATAAACTGTTCTCTATATACTGCTACAGGTTGTACTGTAAATAATGCTGTATACCGTTCTCTGTATACTACTACAGGTTGTACTATAGATAACGCTATAGACTGTCCTCTATACGCTGCCACAGGTTGTACTATAGATAAGGCTATATACCGTTCTCTATATACTTCTACAGGCTGTACTATAGATACATGTACTATTGACTGCTGCAGGTTGTACTATAGATATACTGTTCTCTCCGCAATGCTCCACGTTGTACTATAGATAAGGCTATATACTGTTCTTTATATATGGCTACATTTCTCTACATACTGTTACAGGTTATACTATAGATAAGGCTATACACTGTTCTTTATACACTGCCATATGTTGTACTATAGATAAGGCTATAGACTGTTCTCTGTATACTGCTAGAGGTGTACTATAGATAAGGCTATAGAATGTTCTCTATAGATGGCTATAGGTTGAACTATAGATAAGGTTATACTGCTAGAGGTTGTACTATAGATAAGGCTATAGAATGTTCTCTATATACTGCACAGATTATACTATAGATACGGCTATAGACTGTTGTCTATATACGGCTACAGGTTGTACTATAGATAAGCCTATATACCGTTCTCTATATACGGCTACAGGTTGTACTATAGATAAGGCTATAGACTGTTCTCTATATACTGCTAGAGGCTGTACTATAGATAAGGCTATAGACTGTTCTCTGTATACTGCCACAGATTATACTATAGATAATTCTATATACTGTTCTCTGTATATCGCTACAGGTTGTACTATAGATAAGGCTATAGACTGTTCTCTCTACTCTGCTACACATTGTACTATAGATAAGGCTATAGGCTGTTCTCTCTACTCTGCTACACAATGTACTATAGATAAGGCTATAGACTGTTTTCTATATACTGCTACATGTTGTACTATATATAATGCTATAGACTGTTATTTATACAGTGCCACAGGTTATACTATAGATAAGGCTATAGACTGTTCTCTATATGCTGCTACACGTTGTACTATAGATAAGCCTATATACCGTTCTCTATATACTGCTACAGGTTGTACTGTAAATAATGCTGTATACTGTTCTCTATATGCTGCTACATATTGTACTATAGATAAGCCTATATACCGTTCTCTATATACTGCTACAGGTTGTACTATAGATAATGCTGTAGACTGTTCTCTATATGCTGCTACATGTTGTACTATATTCAAGGCTATAGTCTGTTCGCTATACACTGCTATGGGTTGTACTATAGATACCACTATAGTCCATTCGCTATGCAGTGCTACAAGCAGCACTGTAGATAAGGCTATAGACAGTTCTCTAAATAATGATACCGTTTGAACAATAGATAAGGTTATAAACTGCTCTCTATAGAATTCAACTGTTTGTGCTATAGATAAAGGTAAACACTCTTTTGATAAAAAAACTGGCCGTCTTATCTAACACATCCTATAAATGTTCATAAACTAACTGTCCTATCTAAAATACCCTATAAATCTTAATAAACTGACTGTCCTATCTAACACACGCTATAAATCTTAATAAACTAACTGTCCTATCTAACACACACTATAAATCTTAATAAACTAACTGTCCTATCTAACACACCCAATACATGTTCATAAACTAACTGTCCTATCTAACACATCCTATAAATCTTAATAAACTAACTGTCCTATCTAACACATCCTATAAATCTTAATAAACTAACTGTCCTATCTAACACATCCTATAAATCTTAATAAACTAACTGTCCTATCTAACACACCCAATACATGTTCATAAACTAACTGTCCTATCTAACACATCCTATACATGTTCATAAACTAACTGTCCTATCTAACACATCCTATAAATCTTAATAAACTAACTGTCCTATCTAATACACACTATAAATCTTAATAAACTAACTGTCCTATCTAACACACCCAATACATGTTCATAAACTAACTGTCCTATCTAACACATCCTATAAATCTTAATAAACTGACTGTCCTATCTAAAACACCCTATAAATCTTAATAAACTGACTTTCCTGTCTAACACATCCAATAAATGTTTATAAACTGATTGTCCTATCTAACACATCCTATAAATGTTTATAAACTGACTGTCGTATCTGACACACCCTATAAATACTTATAAACTGACTGTCTTGTCTAACACATCCTATAAATGTTATAAACAGACTCTCCTATCTAACACATCCTATAACTGTTTATAAACTGACTGTCCCATCTAATACATCCTGTAAATGTTCATAACCTGAGTGCCCTATCCAGCACACCCTATAAAACTTATTAAACTGACTTTCCTATCTAACACACCCTATAAATTTAAAAAAAAACTGACTCTCTTGTATAACACATCCTATAAATGTTTATAAACTGACTGTCTTATCTAACACCCCGTATAAATCTTAATAAACTGACTGACCTATCTAACACACCCTAAAAATCTTAATAAACAAACTGTCCTATCTAACACACCCTATAAATCTTAATAAACTAACTGTCCTATCTAACACACCCTATAAATCTTAATAAACTGACTGACCTATCTAACACACCCTAAAAATCTTAATAAACAAACTGTCCTATTTAACACACCCTATAAATCTTAATAAACTAACTGTCCTATCTAACACACCCTATAAATCTTAATAAACTGACTGACCTATCTAACACACCCTAAAAATCTTAATAAACAAACTGTCCTATCTAACACACCCTATAAATCTTAATAAACTAACTGTCCTATCTAACACACCCTATAAATCTTAATAAACTGACTGACCTATCTAACACACCCTAAAAATCTTAATAAACAAACTGTCCTATCTAACACACCCTATAAATCTTAATAAACTAACTGTCCTATCTAACACATCCTATAAATCTTAATAAACTAACTGTCCTATATATCTAACACACCCTATACATGTTTATAAACTGACTGTCCTATCTAACACACCATAAGATAAGGAGGAGGGCATACAGGGAGGTGATAGGAAAATTAACACGAATGGGAGGAAGATGTTGGACCTATCAAAAGAGCTTGGTTTAAAAATCCTGAACAGGGATGCGAAATGTAAGGGTAAATGGACCTGGGAGAGGAACGATAAGAAAACAATAATTGATTATATACTCACTGACATTAGCGTATGGAGGGAGGTTATAGATGTAGAAATAAATGACGAGGGAAAAAATGACTTGGGTAGTGATCACAACCTCATAACAGTTAAGATTATGGGCAAAAAGACGAATAGAGACAGAAATACCTTCAAGGAAGTTTGGGGACTAAAACAAGGAGCCGACTGGAAGCGGTTTCGGGAAAAACTAAAACCAAATCTTGAATGTATACCTAGGGATGCAAATGTCCAGAGTATTTCAGATGGCATAGTAAATAGCCTAACAAAGGCAGGGAAGGATTGTATAGGAAGGGTGAGGGTCCCAACGAGAGAGCTTGGTTACAGGGTTAACGAGGGACTGAAAAAGGCTATAAAAGAAAGGAAGGTAAAATGCGCTGCTTACAGAAGAAGTAGGAAGCTTAAAGGGGTGGATAACAATGACACGACACTAATGAAAGGAGAATATGAACTGGCACGGAAAAAGGTGAATGAGATAAAGAATAATAATAGGAAGGAGCGCAATTGCAGTCTTGCCAGAACAATAAAGAAAACGGGGGGTTCGAGCTCAAACGTATTTTGGAACTGGGTAAATAAACGGGGGAAAAGTTGTGTGCAGAGGATCAAAGTGGATGGGGAAAGTACAGAAGATAAAGGCCGTATCGCTTCAGAGTTAGTCAAGCACTGGGAAAAGATAAGCGATAGGCGATGGGGCACTGAGTCCCCACCAAAAAGAAATACACTGGTGGAGGAGCACCTATCCAATCGTGTATGTAGCGAAATAACGGCAGAAGAAGTGCGGAACGTGGTCTCGAAATTAAAAAATGGTAAAGCGGGAGGGACTGATGAAATTCCGAACGAATTCCTCAAAAATGGTGGGGAGGCACTTATTGAAGTCCTGACAAACCTTTTCAACCTGGCTCTGCGAAAGCAAGAGGTCCCCAGAGAGTGGAGGGAAAGTAAGGTGTCGTTCATACACAAAAAGGGGGATAAGGAAGTTCTAGATAACTATAGGGGATATCAGTTAGTAGTAACATCGGAAAAGTATTCTGTAAGGTCATATACGGTAGACTAGAGGAAGTTATTGAAGAGAAAGGTTTTTTAGGAGAAATTCAAAATGGTTTCAGGAAAGGACGAAGAGTCACTGATCACCTATTTACACTCACCCAACTGATAGAATCAACAAAGGCTGAAAAGAAAAAGATGTTTCTGGCATTTCTAGATGTGAAAAAAGCGTACGACCGAGTGTGGAGGGAAGGTATGTGGCGAAAGCTCGAGGGCATCGGACAGGGGGGTGACTTTGTGGGAATCATGAAAGCACTGTATACAGATGTGCAAAGCCAACTCAGTCTAGGGAGTATCACTACAAAACGAGTCCCTATGGATATAGGCCTCAAGCAGGGGTGTATCTTTTCACCGATTTTGTTTGCATTGTATGTTAAAGATTTAGGGGACGAACTAATTCAGAGTGCGGAGGGGGTAAATGTTGGAGACATAAAGATACCAGGCTTATTCTTTGCGGACGACATGGTGTTAATGTCTAGAACTGAACAGGGGCTAGAGAAACTGCTGGAAATTGTTGGTAGATATGGGAACACTTGGCGGCTCGAACTAAATGAAAATAAAAGCAAGGTAATACCCGTTGGACGCAAGGTAGATATGACGAAGAGATGGAGAGTGGGGGAGTTCTCAATCCCCGAAGGGGAAAGCAAACAAATCACTGTAGGAGAAACGGGTGAGTATGAGTATCTAGGGGTAAGCATAAATATAACGGGAAGAGGGGTGTACAGAAATTACTCAGCCAAACTGATTCTGAAGGGGAAAAGAATTCTGAAACAACTAAAACTTTTAGGGAAAAATAGTTTCAACAAGGTCTTTGTGGGGAAAACACTGTGGGAGAGGGTGGGTTTACCAAGTATAACGTATGGCACGGACGTGATTCCATTGAACCAAACCGTTATTAAGAAGTTGGAAAGTATTCAGAATGATGCCGGCAGATGGATAACAGGGTCGAGTAATGCTGCATCTTTGGAAGCAGTAAGGGGGGAGCTTGGGTGGATGAAAATCAAGAACAGGGTAGATTTGGGAAAACTGTGTTACTTTAACTACTTGAGAAACCTGCCTGACAACCGGTGGTGCAAATTGATGCTCGATACCATTTGGAATTCTAATATAGAAACGGGGTGGTCAAAACATGTGAGGGAACTAATGGACAATTACTCTATAGAGGTCACAAACATAGAAGTAGGAATGAAAGAAGGCAAAAGGTTTGTCAAAGAGAGAGTCATGGAAGATTGCAATCGAAACTGGCGAGCAGGGGTTAGCGTGAAAAGATCACTGCAGGGGTTACAATATAAAGAAAAGCCAGCTTTTGAGAAGTACCTAGATGGCACCTTTGGAGGGTCACTGCTGTTCAAACTGAGATCAAGATCACTGGAGCTTCGGGGAAAAATTGGGAGAGATGGGGAAAAGGGATGCCAAATGTGCCACTCTGGAGTAGTGGAGACCCTGGAACATTTTCTCTTGGAATGCCCACAGTATATACCTCATAGAATAAAATTTACTGGAAGAATAATGCAGAAGTGGGGTGAAGAAACAAAGGATAGATGGCTGAAGGGGGACACGAGGGAGAGGGTAGGAATGCTTATTGAAGAAATTGAAAAAGAGGAAGTGAGGGACACTATTAAGCAGTTTATATCTGAATGCTGGGAGGAGAGGAGGGGAAGAGGGGGTGGGGTGCAGGGGGAATGATGGCCTTCTCTTATGAGGACCGCGACAAATCAGCGGCTGGCCAAAGAGTTATTATTATTATATTATTATATAAATCTTACTAACCTAACTGTCCTATCTAACACACCGTGTAAATTTTAATAAACTAACTGTCCTATCTAACACACCCTATACATGTTTATAAACTGACTGTCCTATCTAACACACCATATAAATCTTACTAAACTGACTGTCCCATCTAACACACCCTATAAATCTTAATAAACTAACTGTCCTATCTAAGACACCCTATAAATGTTTATAAACTGACTGTCCTATCTAACAAACCCCATACATGTTCATACAGTGACTGTCCTATTTAACACATCCTCTAGATGTTTATGAGCTGACTGTCCTATTTAATGCAAACTATAAATGTTTGTAAACTGGCTGTATTATCTAAAACAACCTGTAAATGTATATAAACTGACTGTCCTATCTAACACATCCTATAAATGTTCATAACCTGACTGATGTTTGTCCTGTATTTCTCGGGCGCCGATGGAGCTTAGAAGTACATGAAATACTCCGAAAAGAGTCGTTGATTCGTATCTCCTGTAGTTTCTCGATATGTGTCCTGGAGTTATTGTTGAATTAAATGAATGGAGTTGTTTTTGTTAACCCTTTACCGAACGTAACGACCTAACCGGCCAACGCTATTCTCAAAAACTGCCAATTAATTTTCATTATTTTTTTCATTTTTGTCTCAAAAACATAGGTTATGGCACCTCGTTGGAACGAGGGGTCATAACCTATGTTTTTGAGACAAAAAATGAAAAAAATTTAGTTATTCAAGAATTATTTTTGCAAGTGTCGTCTGCTTTTCAGGTTAGGTAAAGGATTAAGACAACATATCATCGTCGGCACTTTGTTTACATTCTTTCTGGACACTGATTTGTGTCGAAGCATTTCATTAAGTCATAATGTCACCCAGATGCATATCGACCAATGAGATGCATTTTCGCCTGGTGTAGGTCAGAATCTACGTGTGATTTATCTTGGACATTTTTCAATGCATGTATTGCATCGGATAAGGAGGAATGAAAATAGGAATCGTGTTTTAAATTGTTATTAAGATTTAGTGACCTACTGGTTCTCCACACTGAGCAGCAGACTGCTGTACAACTACTAATATCAGTAGTTACTGATATATACTCTCCCCTACTGTCTCACACTAAGCTAACATAAGTGTGTGCAGCTAATATTACCAGTAGTTGTAAAATTATGCAGCACAATACCCTGAAATAAGGATTCGAAAAACAAAAAGTAAATTTTAATTAGGATTTCCTTCTGTTTGTTTTTCCAACTCCAATCAGTTTAGGGGGTCCCTACACACAGTTCTCACATCATGAAAACAGAATAAGTTTCTCTTGGTTTTGAAACCAATTATTTCTCTGGGCATTATGTGTGGGATACTCACCGAAATCAACACTGGACTGGTGGGTTAACTTTGTTCTTCCTTTTAGTTCTTTTTGCAACCCTTGCATAGATTTATCAAATGGTACCCTGCCGCTGAAATCGTAGAATAACTTGGCTCCCAATGTATTTCCTAACCAACCATCTGGGTGATATTTAGGCTGCAACATTAATGGAATGTAGTCTTTACGAAAGTGTTGAGTTATTTCACATTCTACAAAATAAAATTTATTTCATTTACAGTTAGCAAGTCGAATGCTCGTCTGTGTACACTCTCCTAAATACACACACACGTTGAATGCTAGTCTGTGTACATTCTCCTAAATACACACACGTTGAATGCTAGTCATTGTACATTCTCCTAAACACACACACGTTGAATGCCAGTCAGTGTACATTCTCCTAAATACACACACACGTTGAATGGTAGTCTGTGTACATTCTCCTAAATACACACACACGTTGAATGCCAGTCAGTGTACATTCTCCTAAATACACACACACGTTGAATGCTAGTCTGTGTACATTCTCCTAAACACACACACGCTGAATGCTAGTCATTGTACATTCTCCTAAATACATACACACGTTGAATGACAGTCAGTGTACATTCTCCTAAATACACACACATGTTGAATGCTAGTCTGTGTACATTCTCCTAAATACACACACACGTTGAATGCTAGTCTGTGTACATTCTCCTAAATACACACACGTTGAATGCTAGTCTGTGTACATTCTCCTAAACACACACACGCTGAATGCTAGTCATTGTACATTCTCCTAAATACATACACACGTTGAATGACAGTCAGTGTACATTCTCCTAAATACACACACATGTTGAATGCTAGTCTGTGTACATTCTCCTAAATACACACACACGTTGAATGCTAGTCTGTGTACATTCTCCTAAATACACACACGTTGAATGCTAGTCTGTGTACATTCTCCTAAACACACACACGCTGAATGCTAGTCATTGTACATTCTCCTAAATACATACACACGTTGAATGCCAGTCAGTGTACATTCTCCTAAATACACACACACGTTGAATGCTAGTCTGTGTACATTCTCCTAAATACACACACACGTTGAATGCTAGTCTGTGTACATTCTCCTAAATACACACACGTTGAATGCTAGTCTGTGTACATTCTCCTAAACACACACACGCTGAATACTAGTCATTGTACATTCTCCTAAATACATACACACGTTGAATGCCAGTCAGTGTACATTCTCCTAAATACACACACACGTTGAATGCTAGTCTGTGTACATTCTCCTAAATACATACACACGTTGAATGCCAGTCAGTGTACATTCTCCTAAATACACACACACGTTGAATGGTAGTCTGTGTACATTCTCCTAAATACACACACAGGTTGAATGCTAGTCTGTGTACATTCTCCTAAATACACACACAGGTTGAATGCTAGTCTGTGTACATTCTCCTAAATACACACACGTTGAATGCTAGTCAATAAAGATGATTAGTAAACAACAATCTAGCGTTTTATGTGTTATGGTATATTAGTGTACACCTTGTGTTATTATAAACATACTGATCTTTGTTTTATGTGTTATGGTATATTAGTGTACACCTTGTGTTATTATAAACATACTGATCTTTGTTTTATGTGTTATGGTATATTAGTGTACACCTTGTGTTATTATAAACATACTGATCTTTGTTTTATGTGTTATGGTATATTAGTGTACACCTTGTGTTATTATAAACATACTGATCTTTGTTTTATGTGTTATGGTATATTAGTGTACACCTTGTGTTATTATAAACATACTGATCTTTGTTTTATGTGTTATGGTATATTAGTGTACACCTTGTGTTATTATAAACATACTGATCTTTGTTTTATGTGTTATGGTATATTAGTGTACACCTTGTGTTATTATAATCATATTGATCTTTGTTTTATGTGTTATGGTATATTAGTGTACACCTTGTGTTATTATAAAAATACTGATCTTTGTTTTATGTGTTATGGTATATTAGTGTACACCTTTGTTATTATAAACATACTGATCTTTGTTTTATGTGTTATGGTATATTAGTGTACACCTTGTGTTATTATAAACATACTGATCTTTGTTTTATGTGTTATGGTATATCCGTGTACACCTTGTGTTATTATAATCATATTGATCTTTGTTTTATGTGTTATGGTATATTAGTGTACACCTTGTGTTATTATAAACATACTGATCTTTGTTTTATGTGTTATGGTATATTCGTGTGCACCTTGTGTTATTATAAACATACTGATCTTTGTTTTATGTTTTATGGTATATTAGTGTACACCTTGTGTTATTGTAAACATACTGATCTTTGTTTTATGTGTTATGGTATATTAGTGTACACCTTGTGTTATTATAAACATACTGATCTTTGTTTTATGTGTTATGGTATATTAGTGTACACCTTGTGTTATTATAAACATACTGATCTTTGTTTTATGTGTTATGGTATATTAGTGTACATCTTGTGTTATTATAAACATACTGACCTTTGTTTTGTGTGTTATGGTATATTAGTGTACACCTTGTGTTATTATAATCATATTGATCTTTGTTTTATGTGTTATGGTATATTAGTGTACACCTTGTGTTATTATAAACATACTGATCTTTGTTTTATGTGTTATGGTATATTAGTATACACCTTTGTTATTATAAAAATACTGACCTTTGTTTTGTGTGTTATGGTATATTAGTGTACACCTTGTGTTATTATAATCATATTGATCTTTGTTTTATGTGTTATGGTATATTAGTGTACACCTTGTGTTATTATAAACATACTGATCTTTGTTTTATGTGTTATGGTATATTAGTGTACACCTTGTGTTATTATAAACATACTGATCTTTGTTTTATGTGTTATGGTATATTAGTGTACACCTTGTGTTATTATAAACATACTGATCTTTGTTTTATGTTTTATGGTATATTAGTGTACACCTTTGTTATTATAAACATACTGATCTTTGTTTTATGTGTTATGGTATATTAGTGTACACCTTGTGTTATTATAAACATACTGATCTTTGTTTTATGTGTTATGGTATATCCGTGTACACCTTGTGTTATTATAATCATATTGATCTTTGTTTTATGTGTTATGGTATATTAGTGTACACCTTGTGTTATTATAAACATACTGATCTTTGTTTTATGTGTTATGGTATATTCGTGTGCACCTTGTGTTATTATAAACATACTGATCTTTGTTTTATGTTTTATGGTATATTAGTGTACACCTTGTGTTATTGTAAACATACTGATCTTTGTTTTATGTGTTATGGTATATTAGTGTACACCTTGTGTTATTATAAACATACTGATCTTTGTTTTATGTGTTATGGTATATTAGTGTACACCTTGTGTTATTATAAACATACTGATCTTTTTTATGTGTTATGGTATATTAGTGTACACCTTGTGTTATTATAAACATACTGATCTGAAGGCTGTTGCAGACAATGTGTTATGATAAACACGCTCATCTTTGGTGTATGTGTTACATAGATTATTGCATACAGTCTGCCAGTAGAACCATGTTTATGTTTTTTTATTTCTTATGATGATCGTTTACTATACAAAATAGGTTATTGTAAGTATTTTGATATTCGTTTTATATTTAAGGAATAGTGCATGCCTTGGAGTTGATTATGCCCATATAGTGCCCAGTGAGGTGGTGTAGTTCCCGCCGCAAAGCGGAGGGAACTACACCACCTCAATGGGCACTATATGTCGTAGTCAACTCCAAGCCATGCACTAATCCTTATATTATATCGAACACCCATCAAGAAAAACATCTGTCCAATTTGTTAATCTATTACCAAGGTAGCAGCCCTACCAACCAGCGTTATATAGAAAAAAATACCATGTAGTTTTCAAAAAACATTTTCTTCTTCCAAAACACGGCTTATTGATATGAGCAGAAGACAAATTTTGAATCGGTCGGCAAGGTTGAACAAAACACTTCCCCCAAACGGAACTGTGTATTCTAGAATCGCGCAACTCGCGAATAAAAGCTAAAATTTTCGAAATTTGACAACACAGTTTGATAATTTCCACACATTTGTCACACATATACATTACCGAATGGGTGAGTACGGGATACAAACCTCCGAAGATTCAAATGAATTCCAGTATTTATTCATTTACTGCCCAAAACATACAATTAAATAGCGAAATAATATGAGCAGCGAAACAAACGATTTTTCATATCCGGATGCGTTCTCGTGAATGTTGAACCCAGGTATGGGTTCGAAACGAGATATGGATCATCTTCTCAAGGAATAAAATGAACGCCTCGGAAAATGTAACTTCAACAATGGAAAAGCGATACATTTTTCCACAATGATTTCTTTCCGGGTCGTTTTGTGGATGTTGTGCCTCTGTGAATCGATATTTAAATTTAGCCTGATTAGTTTTATTCGCCCAGTATGAAAAGAAAACTGATATAGTAGTCTCTAAAAATAGAAAACGTGTAGTGTCTGGGTGTAGTGCCTGGTCAGTTCTGTGGATGCAAACTACACGAAATAGGGGTGAAGCAATCGTCCAATCAGGAGCCTAGAAGGTCACGTGAGATATAATATGTGGTGGTAGATTATTACAAAACATTATGATAACCATACTGATCTTTGTTTTATGTGTTATAACAGATAATTATATTACTCGCAAAAGTTATTAGTACATAGAATGTCTTATTATAAGTATACTGATCATTGTGTTGTTAGATTATTGCATACAACGATCTTTGTGTTACGTGTAATGGTAGATTTTTGCATATGATGTGTTATTATAAGCATATTGATGTTTGTGTTACGTGTAATGGTAGATTTTTGCATATGATGTGTTATTATAAGCATATTGATGTTTGGGTTGCGTGTAATGGTAGATTGTTGCATATGATGTGTTATTATAAGCATATTGATGTTTGTGTTGCATGTAATGGTAGATTTTTGCATATGATGTGTTATTATAAGCATATTGATGTTTGTGTTGCGTGTAATGGTAGATTGTTGCATATGATGTGTTATTATAAGCATATTGATGTTTGTGCTGCGTGTAATGGTAGATTTTTACATATGATGTGTTATTATAAGCATATTATGTTTGTGTTGCATGTAATGGTACATTTTTGCATATGATGTGTCATTATAAGCATATTGATGTTTGTGTTGCATGTAATGGTAGATTGTTGCATATGATGTGTTATTATAAGCATATTGATGTTTATGTTGCATGTAATGGTAGATGTTTGCATATGATGTGTTATTATAAGCATATTGATGTTTGTGTTGCGTGTAATGGTAGATTGTTGCATATGATGTGTTATTATAAGCATATTGATGTTTGTGTTGCATGTAATGGTAGACTTTTGCATATGATGTGTTATTATAAGCATATTGATGTTTCTGTTGCATGTAATGGTAGATTTTTGCATATGATGTGTCATTATAAGCATATTGATGTTTGTGTTGCATGTAATGGTAGATTGTTGCATATGATGTGTTATTATAAGCATATTGATGTTTGTGTTGCATGAAATGATAGATTATTGCATACAATGTGTTATCATAAGCACATTGATGCCCTCTCGTGGTATTCTTGTGCCCAACCAAACATGTGCGATAAACATTAACCCATTCAAATGCTTGTGCAGTTCTGTATTTATTACACACCTTCGCAAATTTCTAAAACGGGCCTTTTACTGCAATACTAAGTAAGAATTAACCTATCCTTCGGAGACGTAAAAGAAATAAAATAACATAAAAATCCAAATTAATCTTCACAAGCAGGAGACCAGTCTTATTGTTATTTCGTACGCTGATTGAACTTTCATTCATAGTTTCAACTTGCAAATTGTAATGCGTCACCACTTCGATTATGAAACGCTGTTCATGTGAAATACAGTTTACCATCTTTTTATGCCTCAATTATACAGCACGAATTGTGAATGATTGATGTTTGATGTGATCCCCACCTCAAAGTTACCATACTTTCACAACAAACAACATTATGTAAATTCTGAAAACACTTCAGTGAGAAATTATAAAAAAAAAACTCATATGTTTATCTGACTTCCAAGTTCCATGCGGGGCTGTTGTTACTCGACTGATTGATAGGTTAAGAATTTAGTCAAGATTACAGTAGTCATTGTCAATTCATCCCACGTAAATTAAATTTATATCTTTATTGTCCAAGAGAAATGATCGTATTGTTCACAGTGCCTGCTCAAAATTTATTAAAGTTCATGTTATAGTCTTTAATCCATACAAATTCCAGTGAATATCGACAGACAATTTCTTTTGTATTTCGGTTTTGGTGACTTACAAACTTGCTTGCGCAACGTCCTTCATTCGACATGACGTCACACATAGGCGCTTTCAAATTCTCTGTACATTGTTCTTTTGTTTGGCCCGCATGTCAGTCATTGCAAAGTCATACTTTAACCCATCGGGTTATTTAATCAATAGTCAGTATTTTTCACGTTAAGATAATAAATTAGAAAGTTTCTTTTGATAGTCGGTCACTTTTTAGGACATGATTTTCTACGAAAACAATAGAAACTCAGATACTATAGACCGCTAACATCCACTTGACAACATCCAAATAAATGACCCATTGCATCGAAATGGGCCCATGTCTCCTCAGAAAATGACTGGTTCCATTCTTATATACTACTCAAAGTTTGCTACGTACTACATTGTGGAATTTTCTTGACACATTTGGGATATGTTTAGTGGATATGATTGAGGAATGTATTGAGATGGTTCCCGTGTTTACACTACCTCTCTTGACAGGCAGACTTTTCGTGACAGTCATGAAAATCATGTACCCCTTGATTTTCAGGATGTTTTCGTGTACTGTCGACATGTACATGAGATGTGTAGGGTATTCAGTCTTCAACACAACCCCTTGTGATTTAATGATTGAATATGGCGAATGCAAATGCAAGAAGACATTAATTTTGTCTGAAGCAGAAATGTGGCGGGCTGACGGGATGGGGGAACAAGGGCCTACCCATCGTCAGGTTTGTGAAGCCCTTGGTGTGCACCATACGGTGATCACCAGAGCCTGGGCAAGATTTCAGCAGTATGGCACACCAGTCAGACGACATGGTGGTGGCAGAGACAGGGCAACATCTGCAGCTGAAAACCGGTTTTTGATCATTCAGGCCTGTAGAAACCGCTTTGACACAGCAACTCAGCTTCGCAGTGACCTTCAGAATGCATCTGGGGTAATTGTTTCGACGCAGACTATCCGGGCAAGGTTGCACGAAGGTGGTCTCCGATCGGGAAGACCATGTATTCGCATTCAGCTGTCCCAGAACCACCACCAGGGACGATATGAATGGGCCATGCATCACGTTGGATGGACCAGAGAAGATTGGCGACCTGTCCTTTTACAGATGAGACAATGTACTGCCTGGACAACACGGATAGGCGTTCTAGGGTATGGAGAAGACCAGGAGAGCAATTCCATGCAGCTAACATTGCTGAGCATGATCGCTAAGGTGGAGGGTCAATAATGGTCTGGGCGGCATCAGCTGGGATGGACGTACAGAGCTCTGTGTCCTTGCCTGTGGCACATTGACTGCACAGTTGTATATTGATGAGATCCTGGATGCCCACGTTAGATTGTATGCAGGTGCAGTGGGTGATAGATTCATTCTGATTGACGATAATGCCCGTCTTCATGTTGCCGATGCTGTCCGGGAGTACCGACAGAGGGAGGGTATTGAGCGTATGGACTGGCCAGCAAGATCCCCTGACTTCAACCCAATCGAACATGTCTGGAATGAATTGCAGCTTGCAATTTCAGTCCGTCCAGTCCAACCAGGAAGTGTCTATGAGCTTGGTGCCATGCCGGTCCAAGAATGGAACAACATCCCACAAAGAATCATCTGGAACCTGATTTGGAGCATGAGAAGGCGTTGTCAAGCTGTAATTAACAATAATGGGTCTCATACTCGTTACTGAACCCATATCAGTTCGCTCCGTCAACTTTTTGGCAAATTTGAAAAATTTCTTCTTTTACCAATAACATGGTTATCGTATTCAAAAGCTAAAAAATAATGTCAAACACAAACAAAATCTTAATTTCTCTGTTTAAATCATTAACGATATAATTAAATAAAAAATGTATACACTTTTCATAACAATATTTCAACTAAAACGTAAAACAGGTAGTTGGATATACTTGTTTTTTGCAAACTTTGAGTGGTATATTAATAAAGCGAAAAAATCTGTATCCCACACATGTGCGATAAAAGTTTATTTTTATCACATATCCAAGAATGTAGTGAACAAACCTTAATTTTAAATGGGTGTGCAATAAAATGTGTTATGAGTATAGTGATCTATGTGATACGTGTAATGGTAGATTATTGCATACAATGTGTTATGAGTATAGTGATCTATGTGATACGTGTAATGGTAGATTATTGCATACAATGTGTTATTATAAGCATATTGATATTTGAGTTGTGTGTAATGGTAGATTATTGTATACAATATGTTATTATGTCGACTATACTGATCTATGTGATACGTGTGAAGGTAGATTATTCCATACATAGAGGATGCGGAATGGGTGTTTTTCTCATATAATATTTATGAAACGAGTCTAAGAATTTTCCGTTTTGGCGAGCCTCTGGCGAGCCCAAAAGGAAAATTCGGACGAGTTTCATAAATATTATATGAGAAAAACACTCATTTCATATTCTATTGATCATATGTCACACACACGCACAAATTAGCCACTTAGTATGACTTTTTAACCCATCACCTAACTTGAGTTGCAAACGCCACTTGGAAAAAACATCCTCGTATAACCAAAAGTTTTCATTTTTTGCATCGAAAACATAGATTATGACCCCTCATTGGAACGAGCTCAGCGAGCTCGTTCCAATGAGGGGTCATAACCTATGTTTTGGAAGCAAATAGTGAAAATATAAAAAAAAAATGAATGTCGTTTTTCTTGTAGGTAAAAGATTAATACAATATAACCCACCCTAAATAGGACAGATAACGTAAATTCTCCCTACTGAAATTATGCAAATGTGATCCAGTTGTATTTTGTTTAGCCAATCAAATTGTCCAGTTTTGAAATTGATCAATAAAAGCTCCCAACTCTAATTATGCAAATTATGAAAATGTGGCCCAGTTGTATTTTGTTCAGCCAATCAAATTGTCTAGTTTTGAGTCTGACCAATGAAATTGATGGAAGGCTTTATTTATCACTGCTTAATATGAAAACACAATATCAAATGTTTTAAAGTGAACAAAACGGACGAGTCATAATGATAAAATGTGTTATTATAAGCATATTGATCTTTGAGTTGTGTGTAATGGTAGATTATTGCATACAATGTGTTATTATGTCGACTATACTGATCTATGTGATACGTGTAATGGTAGATTTTTGCATACAATGTTTTATTATAAGCATATTGATCTTTGAGTTGTGTGTAATGGTAGATTATTGCATAAAATGTGTTATTATGTCGACTATACTGATCTATGTGATACGTATGAAGGTAGATTATTCCATACATAGAGGATGTGGAATGAGTATTTTTCTCATATAATATTTATGAAACGAGTCTAAGAATTTTCCGTTTTGGCGAGCCTCTGGCGAGCCCAAAAGGAAAATTCGGACGAGCTTCAATAATAACGTGTAATGGTAGATTATTGCATACAATGTGTTATTATATGTATAACGATCTTTGTGCTGCGTGTAATGGATAATTGTTGCAGGGTATGGTTTATTATAAGCATACTGGTCCTTCCGCAGCGTCTAATGGTAGATTATTGCATGCAAGGTGTTATTGTGTCGTGGTATATCATGTGAGGTGCCTATTTTGTTATCCCATGTTGCGGTAGATCATGTGAGGTGCATATCCTGATATCTCATGTTGTAGTGGATTTTGTTATCTCATGTTGTGGAAGATCATGTGAGGTGCCTATTTTGCTCTCTCATGTTGCAGTAGATAACCTGAGGTTATTATTTTTATCTTATGTTGAAGTAGATCATGTGAGGTGCCTCTTTTGTTTTCCCATGTTGCAGTAGATCATGTGAGAAGGGTATTTTGTTATCTCATGTTGCAGTAGATCATGTGAGGTGCCTATTTTGTTATCTTATGTTGCAGTAGATCATGTGAGGTGCCTATTGTGTTATCTTATGTTGCAGTAGATCATGTGAGGTGCCTATTTTGTTATCTTATGTTGCAGTAGATCATGTGAGGTGCCTATTGTGTTATCTTATGTTGCAGTAGATCATGTGAGGTGCCTATTGTGTTATCTTATGTTGCAGAAGATCATGTGAGGTGCCTTTTGTGTTATCTTATGTTGCAGTAGATCATGTGAGGTGCCTATTTTGTTATCTTATGTTGCAGTAGATCATGTGAGGTGCCTATTGTGTTATCTTATGTTGCAGTAGATCATGTGAGGTGCCTATTGTGTTATCTTATGTTGCAGTAGATCATGTGAGGTGCCTATTGTGTTATCTTATGTTGCAGAAGATCATGTGAGGTGCCTATTGTGTTATCTTATGTTGCAGTAGATCATGTGAGGTGCCTATTGTGTTATCTTATGTTGCAGTAGATCATGTGAGGTGCCTTTTGTGTTATCTTATGTTGCAGTAGATCATGTGAGGTGCCTATTTTGTTATCTTGTGTTGAAGTAGATCATGTGAGGTGCCTCTTTTGTTATCTCATGTTGCAGCAGATCTTATGAGGTGCCTATTTTGTTATCTCATGTTGTGGAAGTTCATGTATGATGCATATTTTGTTATCTTATGTTGCAGTAGATGACGTGAGACGCCTATTTGTTATCCCATGTTGTAGCAGATCATGTGAGGTGCCTATTTTGCCATGTTGCGGTAGATCATGTGATGTGCCTATTTTGTTATCTAATGGTGCAGTAGATCCTGCTTTGATATCAGACGTGTTGTGGATGATTTTTTTCCGTAATGAGCAATTTAATGATGATTATGTAATAACGGCTATTCTACACAAGAGCGACCATTTGGTATACATATTAACAAACTCCTTTATACAGATGAGTGATAAAAATACAGACAAACCTGTTCTACATAAGGGTGATTGTTTGAATTTTTCTGACATACAAATAAGCACCAAAGCAGCAGTTTCAATGGTTTCGAAGGTTTGTTGTATTGTCAAGTGAGATTCATAATTCACTATTACTACGTATCCTTCCGTCTACAAATAAAAGAACAAAATATGTATCTACGTCAGTCTAGTACTAAAACACTACTTTCTAAGAGACAGTCCAAAATTGAAATCACAAGGGAACTACTTTTCTCCACAGCCGTCTTGACATTCAACAAGGATCCCATGGAGAGGCCCAGTATGGTAAAATGGGGGTGTGACGTATACACGTATCGCCAATCAATTACACGATCCCTTTGACAGAGAGTGGGGCAGGTATTCAGAAAGGCGCCCTTCATTTCTGCCGTGGAGGGGACTGTTTTAGTCAAGATATACTAGTCTTCCATCCACTGAACATACTGGCAGCATATTTTCACTAACAAATCACTGTGCGTCTCGGATATTTTTAACAGATCGCGCTATAGCCTACTATTATATGATATAAAGGTGCCCGCTCTATCGCCTACTATTATATGGTATAAAGGGAGTGAGAGCTCTATAGACTACTATTATATGGTATAAAGGGAGTGCGAACTCTATCGCCTACTATTATATGGTATAAAGGGAGTGTGAGCTCTATCGCCTACTATTATACGGTATAAAGGGAGTGCGAGCTCTATAGTCTACTATCATATAGTATAAAGGGAGCTCGAGCTCTATAGCCTACTATTATATGGTATAAAGGGAGTGCGAACTCTATAGCCTACTATTATATGGTATAAAGGGAGCTCGAGCTCTATAGCCTACTATTATATGGTATAAAGGGAGTGAGAGCTCTATAGCCTACTATTATATGTTATAAAGGGAGTGTGAATTCTGTCGCCTACTATTATATGGTATAAAGGGAGTGCGAACTCTATCGCCTACTATTATATGGTATAAAGGGAGTGCGAGCTCTATAGTCTACTATCATATGGTATAAAGGGAGCTCGAGCTCTATAGCCTAATATTATATGGTATAAAGGGAGTGAGAGCTCTATAGCCTACTATTATATGGTCTTAAGGGAGTGCGAACTCTATAGCCTACTATTATATGGTATAAAGGGAGTGCGAGCTCTATAGTCTACTATCATATGGTATAAAGGGAGCTCGAGCTCTATAGCCTACTATTATATGGTATAAAGGGAGTGCGAGCTCTATAGCCTACTATTATATGGTATAAAGGGAGTGCGAACTCTATAGCCTACTATTATATGGTATAAAGGGAGTGTGAGCTCTATAGCCTACTATTATATGGTAAAACGGAGTGCCACGTCTATAGCCTACTATTATATGGTATAAAGGGAGTTCGAGCTCTATAGCCTACTATTATATGGTATAAAGGGAGTGCGAGCTCTATCGCCTACTATTATATGGTATAAAGGGAGTGCGAGCTCTATCGCCTACTATTATATGGTATAAAGGGAGTGCGAGCTCTATAGCCTACTATTATATGGCATAAAGTGAGTTCGAGCTCTACAGCCTACTATTATATGGTATAAAGGGAGTGCGAGCTCTAAAGCCTTCTATTATATGGCATAAAGGGAGTGCAAGCTCTATAGCCTACTATTATATGGTATGAAGGGAGTTCGAGCTTTATAGCCTACTATTATCTAATCTAATATATAAATGCGAATGTCTCTATCTCTCTCTCTCTCTCTCTCTCTCTCTCTCTCTCTCGCTCTCTCTCTAATTCATCCGTGCGAGTAACATGGGATGGGTGCCGTGCCCGTGCGGGGTGACCTTGACCATGAAATTGATGACCTTGACCTTTTATTTCGAAAACAGCTGGGCCGATCGAGCTAAAATTTCATATGTGCGGGTATATTGACCCATCGATCATTTTGACTTTATCGGGGTGCCCGTGTGGGGTGATCTTGACCTTGAAATTGGTGACCTTGACCTTCTATTTCGAAATCGGCTGGGCCGATCGAGCTAAAATTTCATGTGTGCGGGTATATTGACACATCGATCATTTTGACTTTATCGGAGTGCCCGTTTGGGATGACCTTGACCTTGAAATTGTGACCTTGACGTTCTATTTCGAAAACGGCTGGGCCGATCGGGCTAAAATTTCATATGTGCGGGTATATTGAACCATCGATCATTTTAACTTTATCAGGGTGCCCGTGTTGGGTGACCTTGACGTTGAAATTGGTGACCTTGACCTTCTATTTCGAAAACGGCTGGGCCGATCGGGCTAAAATTTCATATGTGCGGGTATATTGACCCATTGATCATTTTGAATGTATCGGGGTGACCTTAACCTTGAAGTCAGTGACCTTGACCTACTATTTCGAAAACAGCTGAGCCGATTATATCTGAGGGTATATTGATATAACCATCTTCTCCCATGCAACGCCGGGTAACACCCGCTAGTATGGTATAAAGGGAGTTCAAGCTCTATGGCCTACTATTATATGGTACAAAGGGAGTTCGAGCTCTATAGCCTACTATTATATGGTATAAAGGGAGTGCAAGCTCTATAGCCTACTATTATATGGTATAAAGGGAGTGCGAACTCTATAGCCTATTATATGGTATAAAGGGAGTTCAAGCTCTATAGCCTACTATTATATGATACAAAGGGAGTTCGAGCTCTATAGCCTACTATTATATGGTATAAAGGGAGTTCAAGCTCTATGGCCTACTATTATATGGTACAAAGGGAGTTCGAGCTCTATAGCCTACTATTATATGGTATAAAGGGAGTGCAAGCTCTATAGCCTATTATTATATGGTATAAAGGGGGAGTGCAAGCTCTATAGCCTACTATTATATGGTATAAAGGGAGTGCAAGCTCTATAGCCTACTATTATATGGTATAAAGGGAGTGCAAGCTCTATAGCCTATTATATGGTACAAAGGGAGTTCGAGCTCTATAGCCTACTATTATATGGTATAAAGGGGGAGTGCAAGCTCTATAGCCTTCTATTATATGGTATAAAGGGAGTGCAAGCTCTATAGCCTACTATTATATGGTATAAAGGGAGTGCAAGCTCTATAGCCTACTATTATATGGTATAAAGGGAGTTCAAGCTCTATAGCCTACTATTATATGGTATAAAGGGAGTGCAAGCTCTATAGTCTACAATTATATGGTATAAAGGGAGTTCAAGCTCTATAGCCTACTATTATATGGTATAAAGGGAGTGCAAGCTCTATAGCCTACTATTATATGGTATAAAGGGAGTGCAAGCTCTATAGCCTACTATTATATGGTATAAAGGGAGTGCAAGCTCTATAGCCTACTATTATATGGTATAAAGGGAGTGCAAGCTCTATAGCCTACTATTATATGGTATAAAGGGAGTGCAAGCTCTATAGCCTATTATATGGTACAAAGGGAGTTCGAGCTCTATAGCCTACTATTATATGGTATAAAGGGAGTGCAAGCTCTATAGCCTATTATATGGTACAAAGGGAGTTCGAGCTCTATAGCCTACTATTATATGGTATAAAGGGGGAGTGCAAGCTCTATAGCCTTCTATTATATGGTATAAAGGGAGTGCAAGCTCTATAGTCTACAATTATATGGTATAAAGGGAGTTCAAGCTCTATAGCCTACTATTATATGGTATAAAGGGAGTGCAAGCTCTATAGCCTACTATTATATGGTATAAAGGGAGTGCAAGCTCTATAGCCTACTATTATATGGTATAAAGGGAGTGCAAGCTCTATAGCCTACTATTATATGGTATAAAGGGAGTGCAAGCTCTATAGCCTACTATTATATGGTATAAAGGGAGTGCAAGCTCTATAGCCTACTATTATATGGTATAAAGGGAGTGCAAGCTCTATAGCCTACTATTATATGGTATAAAGGGAGTGCAAGCTCTATAGCCTACTATTATATGGTATAAAGGGAGTGCAAGCTCTATAGCCTACTATTATATGGTATAAAGGGAGTGCAAGCTCTATAGCCTACTATTATATGGTATAAAGGGAGTGCAAGCTCTATAGCCTACAATTATATGGTATAAAGGGAGTTCAAGCTCTATAGCCTACTATTATATGATACAAAGGGAGTGCAAGCTCTATAGCCTACTATTATATGGCATAAAGGGAGTGCGAACTCTATAGCCTATTATATGGTACAAAGGGAGTTCGAGCTCTATCGCCTATTATATGGTATAAAGGGAGTGCAAACTCTATCGCCTACTATTATATGATATAAAGGGAGTTCGAGATCTATAGCCTACTATTATATGGTACAAAGGGAGTTCGAGCTCTATAGCCTACTATTATATGGTATAAAGGGAGTGCAAGCTCTATAGCCTACTATTATATGGTATAAAGGGAGTGCGAACTCCATAGCCAATTATATGGTATAAAGGGAGTGCGAACTCTATCGCCTACTATTATATGATATAAAGGGAGTTCGAGATCTATAGCCTACTATTATATGGTATAAAGGGAGCGCGAACTCTATAGCCTATTATTTGGTACAAAGGGATTTCGAGCTCTATCGCCTATTATATGGTATAAAGGGAGTGCGAACTCTATCGCCTACTATTATATGATATAAAGGGAGTTCGAGATCTATAGCCTACTATTATATGTATAAAAGGAGTGCGAACTCTATAGCCTACTATTATATGATATAAAGGGAGTGCGAACTCTATAGCCTACTATTATATGATATAAAGGGAGTTCGAGATCTATAACCTACTATTATATGGTATAAAGGGAGTTCGAGATCTATAGCCTACTATTATATGGTATAACCGGAATATGAGCTCTATAGCCTACTATTATATGGTATAACCGGAATATGAGCTCTATAGCCTACTTTTATATGGTATAACGGGAGGTCGAGCTCTATCGCCTATTATATGGTATAAAGGAAGTGCGAACTCTATCGCCTACTATTATATGGTATAAAGGGAGTGTGAGCTCTATAGCCTACTATCATATGGTATAACGGGAGTGTGAGATCTGTAGCCTACTATCATATGGTATAACGTGAGTGTGAGCTCTTTAGGCTACTAGTACATGGCATAAATGGAGTGTGGGCTCTGGTGCCTACTATAAAATGATATAAAGAGAGTGTAGGCTCTGTTGT
Organism: Pictodentalium vernedei; assembly: GCA_031216915.1. NCBI lineage: Eukaryota > Metazoa > Mollusca > Scaphopoda > Dentaliida > Dentaliidae > Pictodentalium > Pictodentalium vernedei. The sequence continues at coordinate 493,615,850 of CM062292.1, read as the reverse complement.
CTACTACAAAATGGTATAAAAGGAGTGTGAGCTCTATAGCTTACTGTAGTATGGTATAAATTCAGTTGCACACCATTTATTGGTGACTCAGCTGATCTAAAAATAAAAACAAATAAATATACCCCCAAAACAAGACATTTTTTGAAACCTTACAAATAGTCGTCGGATGCCAGTGTCATCTCACTAACTGAAGGCACGTGTCGTATTTTACCTAAACGTGATTATCGGTACTATTCATAAAGCTTGGCATACATAAGCCATTTATGTGTCACTACTTTTTTGTTCGAAAGTAAACGGCTGTAATCAAAGTATTGTTCTTTTTATATAATACGAACATTGTCGGCTCTCATAGGGAAAAAGTGGAGTAAGCCTACAGGGCCCCGGGATCCAGGAAGCCCACGAACATTGGCGGCTTTCATGGGGAAAAAGTAGAGTAAGCCCACGGGGTCCCGGGATCCAGGAAGCCCATAAAGATTGGCGGTTCTCATAGAGAAGAATTGGAGTAAGCCTACAAGGCCCCGGGATCCAGGAGGCCCATAAAGATTTGAAGAAAAAAGAATTTGTGAGTAAATATTTTTATTTCTCAAATATTTTAGGACCCCTTGAAGTCCGGGTAAACTTAAAAGGATATCGTTGTTTAAAGGATAATTGTTTTTTTATGATACTCCACCCGTTTCCTCTAGCACCTCACAAAATGAGTTCCGTGATACTCCACCCATTCCCTCTAGTAACTCACAAAATGACTTCCGTGATACTCCACCCGTTCCCTCTAGTAACTCACAAATTGAGTTCCCTCAAGTAACTCACAAAACGAGTTCCGTGATACTCCACCCGTTCAGTTCTAGTTACTCACAAAATGAGTTCCTTGATACTCCACCCGTTCCCTTAGTAACTCACAAAATGAGTTCCGCGATACTCCACCCGTTCCCTCTAGTAACTCACAAATTGAGTTCGGCGATACTCCACCTGTTCCCTCTAGTAACTCACAAAACGAGTTCCGCTATACTCCAACCGTTCCCTCTAGTGACTCACAAAATGAGTTCCGTGATACTCCACCCCGTTCCCTCTAGTAATTCACAAAATGAGTTCCGTGATACTCCACCCGTTCCCTCTAGTAACTTACAAAATGAGTTCCGTGATACTCCACCCGTTCCCTCTAGTAATTCACAAAATGAGTTCCGTGATACTCCACCCGTTCCCTCTAGTAATTCACAAAATGAGTTCCGTGATACTCCACCCGTTCCCTCTACTAACTCACAAAATGAGTTCCCTCAAATAACCCAAAAAACGAGTTGCGTGATACTCCACCTGTTCCCTCTAGTAACTCACAAAATGAGTTCCATAATACTCCACCCGTTCCCTCTAGTAACTCACAGAATGAGTTCCGTGATATTCCACCCGTTCTCTCTAGTAACTCACAAAATGAGTTCTGCGATACTCCACCCGTTCCTCTAGTAACTCACAAAATGTGTTCCGTGATACTCCACCCGTTCCGTCTAGCAACTCAAAAAATGAGTTCCGTGATACTCCACCAGTTCCCTCTTGTCACTGACAAAATGAGGTCCGCGATACACTAGTAACTCACAAAATGTGTTCCGTGGTACTCCACCCGTTCCGTCTAGCAACTCAAAAAATGAGTTCCGTGATGCTCCACCAGTTCCCTCTTGTCACTGACAAAATGAGGTCCGCGATACACCACCCGTTCCCTCTAGTAACTCGCAAAATGAGTTCTGCGATACTCCACCCGTTCCTCTAGTAACTCACAAAATGTGTTCCGTGATACTCCACCCGTTCCGTCTAGCAACTCAAAAAATGAGTTCCGTGATACTCCACACATTCCCTCTAGTAACTAACAAAATGAGTTCCATGATACTCCACCCGTTCCTCTAGTAACTCACAAAATGTGCTCCGTGATACTCCACCCGTTCCGTCTAGTAACTCACAAAATGAGTTCCGTGATACTCCACACATTCCCTCTAGTAACTAACAAAATGAGTTCCGTGATACTTCACCTGTTCCCTCTAGTAATTCACAAAATGAGTTCCGTGATACTCCACCCGTTCTCTCTAGTAATTCACAAAATGAGTTCCGTGATATTACACCATTCCCTCTAGTAACTCACAAAATGAGTTCTGTGATACTCCACCTGTTCCCTCCAGTAACTCACAAAAAGTATTGTTATTTTTATATAATACGCACATTGTCGGCTCTCAAAGGGAAAAAGAGGAGTAATCCTACAGGGCCCCGGGATCCAGGAAGCCCACGAACATTGTCGGCTTTCGTAGGGAAAAAGTGGAGTAAGCCCACGGGGCCCCGGGATCCAGGAGGCCCATAAAGATTGGCGGCTCTCATGGGGAAAAATTGAAGTAAGCCTACAAGGCCCCGGGATCCAGGAGGCCCCTAAAGATTTGAAGAAAAAAGACTTTGTGAGTAAATATTTTTTTTTCTAAAATATTTTGGGGCCCTTGAAGTCCAGGTAAACTTAAAAGGATATCGTTGTTTAAAGGATAATTGTTTTTTTTATGATACTCCACCCGTTCCCTCTAGTACCTCACAAAATGAGTTCCGTGATACTCCACCAGTTCCCTGTAGTAACACACAAAATGAGTTCCGTGATACTCCACCCATTCCCTCTAGTAACTCACAAAATGAGTTCCGTGATACTCCACCCGTTCCCTCTAGTAACTCACAAAGTGAGTTCCCTCAAGTAACTCACAAAACGAGTTCCGTGATACTCCACTCGTTCCCTCTAGTTACTCACAAAATGAGTTCCGTGATACTCCACCCGTTCCCTCAGTAACTCACAAAATGATTTCCGCGATGCTCCACCCGTTCCCTCTAGTAACTCACAAAATGAGTTCCGCGATACTCCACCCGTTCGATCTAGTAACTGACAAAATGAGTTCCGGGATACTCCACCCGTTACCTCTAGAAACTCACAAAATGAGTTCCGTTCTACTCCACCTATTCCCTCTAGTAACTCACAAAATGAGTTCCCTGATACTCCACCCGTTCCCTTTAGTAATTCACAAAATGAGTTCCGTGATGCTCCACCCGTTTCCTCTAGTAACTCACAAAACGAGTTCCGTTATACTCCACCCATTCCCTCTAGTATTTCTCAAAATGAGTTCCGTGATACTCCACCCCATTCCCTCTAGTAATTCACAAAATGAGTTCTGCGATACTCCACCCATTCCCTCTGGTAACTCACAAAATGAGTTCCGTGATACTCCACCCGTTCCCTCTAGTAACTCACAAAATGAGTTCCCTCAAGTAACTCACAAAACGAGTTCCGTGATACTCCACTCGTTCCCTCTAGTTACTCACAAAATGAGTTCCGTGATACTCCACCCGTTCCCTCAGTAACTCACAAAATGATTTCTGCGATGCTCCACCCGTTCCCTCTAGTAACTCACAAAATGAGTTCCGCGATACTCCACCCGTTCGATCTAGTAACTGACAAAATGAGTTCCGGGATACTCCACCCGTTACCTCTAGAAACTCACAAAATGAGTTCCGTTCTACTCCACCTATTCCCTCTAGTAACTCACAAAATGAGTTCCCTGATACTCCACCCGTTCCCTTTAGTAATTCACAAAATGAGTTCCGTGATGCTCCACCCGTTTCCTCTAGTAACTCACAAAACGAGTTCCATTATACTCCACCCATTCCCTCTAGTATTTCTCAAAATGAGTTCCGTGATACTCCACCCGTTCCCTCTAGTAATTCACAAAATGAGTTCCGCGGTACTACACCATTCCCTCTAGTAACTCACAAAATGAGTTCCCTCAAGTAAAACTCACAAAACGAGTTGCGTGATACTCCACCTGTTCCCTCTAGTAACTCACAAAATGAGTTCCGTGATACTCCACCCGTTCCCTCTAGTAACTCACAAAATGAGTTCCGTGATACTCCACCCGTTCCCTCAAGTAACTCACAAAATGTGTTCCGTGATACTCCACACATTCCCTCTAGTAACTCACAAAATGAGTTCTCTGATTCTTCACCCGTTCCCTCTAGTAATTCACAAAATGAGTTCCGTGATACTCCACCCGTTCCCTCTACAAATTCACAAAATGAGTTCCGTGATACTCCACCATTCCCTCTAGTAACTCACAAAATGAGTTCCGTGATACGCCACCTCTTCCCTCTAGTAACTCACAAAATGAGTTCCGTGATACTCCACCGGTTCCCTCTAGTAATTTACAGAATGAGTTCCGTGATACTCCAACCGTTCCCTCTAGTAACTCAAAAAATGATTTCCGTGATACGCCACCCGTTCCCTCTAGTAACTCACAAAATGAGTTCCGTGATACTCCACCCGTTCCCTCTAGTAACTCACAAAATGAATTCCGTGATACCCCACCCGTTCCCTCTAGTAACTCACAAAATGAGTTCCGTGATACTCCACCCGTTCCCTCTAGTAACTCACAAAACGAGTTCCGTGATACTCCACCCTTTCCCTCTAGTTACTCACAAAATGAGTTCCGTGATACTCCACCCGTTTTCTCTAGTAACTCACAAAACGAGTTCTGTGATACTCCACCCGTTCCCTCTAGTAACTCACAAAATGAGTTCCTCATGTAACTCACACAAAGAGTTCTGTGATACTCCAACCGTTCCCTCTAGTTACTCACAAAATGAGTTCCGTGATACTCCACCCGATCCCTCAGTAACTCACAAAATGAGTTCCGTGATACTCCACCCGTTCCCTCTAGTAACTCACAAAATGAGTTCCACGATACTCCATCCGTTCCCTCTTGTAATTCACAAAATGAGTTCCGGGATACTCCACCCATTTCCTCTAGTGACTCACAAAATGAGTTCCCTCAAGTGACTCACAAAAAGAGTTCCGCGATACTCCACCCGTTCCCTCTAGTAACTTACAAAATGAGTTCCATGATACTCCACCCGTTCTCTCTAGTAATTCACAAAATGAGTTCCGGGATACTCCACCCATTTCCTCTAGTGACTCACAAAATGAGTTCCCTCAAGTAACTCACAAAACGAGTTGCGTGATACTCCACCTGTTCCCTCTAGTAACTCACAAAATGAGTTCCGTAATACTCCACCCGTTCCCTCTAGTAACTCACAGAATGAGTTTCGTGATACTCCACCCGTTCCCTCTAGTAACTCTCAAAATGAGTTCCATGATACTCCACCAGTTCCCTCTAGTCACTGACAAAATGAGGTCCGCGATACTCCACCCGTTCCCTCTAGTAACTCGCAAAATGAGTTCCGCGATACTCCACCCGTTCCTCTAGTAACTCACAAAATGAGTTCCGTGATACTCCACCCGTTCCCTCTAGTAACTCACAAAATGACTTCCGTGATACTCCACCTGTTCCCTCTAGTAACTCACAAAATGAGTTCCGTGATACTCCACCCGTTCCCTCTAGTAATTCACAGAATGAGTTCCGTGATACTCCACAAGTTCCCTCTAGTAACTCACAAAATGAGTTCCGTGATACTCCACCCGTTCCCTCTAGTAACTCACAAAATGAGTTCCGTGATACGCCACCCGTTCCCTCTAGTATCTCACAAAATGAGTTCCGTGATACTCCATCCGTTCCCTCTAGTAACTCACAAAATGAGTTCCGTGATACTCCACCCGTTCCCTCTAGTAACTCACAAAATGAGTTCCGTGATACTCCACCCTTTCCCTCTAGTGACTCACAAAATGAGTTCCGTGATACTCCACCCGTTCCCTCTAGTAACTCACAAAATGAGTTCCGTGATACTCCACCCGTTCCCTCTAGTAACTCACAAAATGAGTTCCTCAAGTAACTCGCAAAAAGAGTTCTGTGATACTCCACTCGTTCCCTCTAGTTACTCACAAAATGAGTTCCGTGATACTCCACCCGATCCCTCAGGAACTCACAAAATGAGTTCCGTGATACTCCACCCGTTCCCTCTAGTAACTCCCAAAATGAGTTCCGTGATACTCCATCCATTCCCTCTAGTAACTCACAAAATGAGTTCCCTCAAGTGACTCACAAAAAGAGTTCCGTGAAACTCCACCCGTTCCCTCTAGTTACTCACAAAATGAGTTCCGTGATACTCCACCCATTCCCTCTAGTAACTCACAAAATGAGTTCCGTGATACTCCACCCGTTCCCTCTAGTAACTCACAAAATGAGTTCCGTGATACTCCACCCGTTCCCTCTAGTAACTCACAAAATGAGTTCCCTCAAGCATCTCACAAAACGAGTTCCGTGATACTCCACCCGTTCCCTCTAGTGACTCACAAAATGAGTTCCGTGATACTCCACCCGTTCCCTCAGTAACTCACAAAATGAGTTCCGTGATACTCCACACGTTCCCTCCAGTAATTCACAAAATGAGTTCCGTGATACTCCATCCGTTCCCTATAGTAACTCACAAAATGTGTTCGATGATATTCCACCCGTTCCCTCTAGTAACTCACAAAATGAGTTCAGTGATACTCCTCCCGTTCTCTCTAGTAATTCACAAAATGAGTTCCGTGATACTCCACCCGTGCCCTCTAGTAACTCACAAAATGAGTTCCGTATTTGGCGTACGTCCTTCCGATGCCCTACTCCGAACGCGGAGGTGGCGGATCGCCTTCCCTGAGAGGTCTAGTGAGTGAGGTTTGGTGAGTGTCAAACCTAAAAATCTAAATTTTCTCAGGTCACCCGGTTGATCCGCGGCCCCAATCCTCTCAACTCCAGGGCCAATTCCCCTCAACTGCCACTGAATACGAAACGTCCGTGGCTAGACGACGGTCAGAAGCACGTAGGGGTTATGATTCTTCCGCATTTGAAATCCCGCTTATCTATCACGAACAAAAGATCTCAATCAGATCAATAATTTAGGCTTTTATTTCACTCTACCTACACAGTATGGCAAATGTGCCGAAAGTACTCTGAACATCCCAGAAAATTCCCTTCGTAACAATAAACAGAAATCAGATCGAATGAATTACTGACTGCACAACACTTAAAATAGTTAATATTAAATGATGCTTCTACCCTGTAGACACATTTCAGAGCGATAAATGCCACTGAACGAAATTCCCAAATTCAACTTAGGAATAACTATAGTTCAATGAACGATATTCCCAAACTCAACTCAGGCATAACAAAAGTTCAGCGAACGAAATTCCCAAACTCAACTTAGGCATAACGAAAGTTCAGCAGACGAAATGACCAAACTCAGCTCAGGCATAACTATAGTTCAATGAACGAAATCCCCAAATTCCAATCAGGCATAACTATAGTTCAATGAACGCAAATTCCAAACTAAACTCAGGAATAACTATAGTTCAGTGAACGAAATTCCCAAACACAATTCTGGCATAACTATAGTTCAATTAACGAAATTACCAAACACAACTGAGGCATAACTATAGGTCAATGGACGAAATTCCCAAACTCAACTCAGGCATAACGAAAGTTCAGCGTACGAAATTCCCAAATTCAATTCATGCATAACTATTATTCAGAGAACGAAATTCCCAAACTCAACTCATGCATGACTATAGTTCAATGAACGAAATTTCCAAAGTCGACTCAGGGATAACTATAGTTGAATGAACGAAATTCACAAACTCAAGTCAGGAATAACTATAGTTCAATGAACGAAATTCACAAACTTATCTCAGTCATAACGATAGTTCAGCGAACGAAATTCTCAAACTCAACTCAGGCATAACTATAGTTCAGTGAACGAAATTCCCAAACTCAACACAAGCATAACTATAGTTCAAAGAATGAAATTACCAGACTCAACTCAGGCATAAAAATAGTTCAATGAACGAAATTCCCAAAGTCGACTCAGGCATAACTATAGTTCAATGAACAAAATTCCCAAAGTCGACTCAAGAATAACTATAGTCCAATGAACGCAATTTCCAAACTCAACTCAGGCATAACTAAAGTTCAGTGAACGAACTTACCAACCTCAACTCAGGCATAACTATAGTCCAATGAACGCAATTTCCAAACTCAACTCAGGCATAACTAAAGTTCAGTGAACGAACTTACCAACCTCAACTCAGGCATAACTATAGTTCAATGAACGCAATTTCCAAACTCAACTCAGGAATAACTATAGTTCAATGAACGAAATTACCAAACTGAACACAGGCATAACTATAGTTCAATGAACGAAATTACCAAACTGAACACAGGCACAACTATAGTTCAATACACGAAATTCCTAAAGTCGACTCAGGCATAACTACAGTCCAATGAACGAAATTCCAAAAATCAACTTAGGAATAACAATAGTTCAATGAACGAAATTCCCAAACTCAACTCAGGCGTAACTATTGTTCAATGAACGAAATTCCCAAACAAAACTCAGGAATAACTATAGTTCAGTAAACGAAATTCCCAAACTCAACTCAGGCATAACGAAAGTTCAGCGAACGAAATTCCCAAACTCAACTCAGGCATAACTATACTTCAGTGAACGAAATTTCCAAGCTAATCTCAGGAAAAACTATAGTTCAAAAGACGGAATTCCCAAACTCAACTCAGGCATAACTATAGTTCAGTGAACGCAATTTTCAAACTCAACTCAGGCATAACTACAGTTCAATGAACGCAATTTTCCAACTCAACTCAGGCATAACTATATTTCAATGAACGAAATTACCGAACTCAACGCAGGCATAACCATATTTCAATGAACGAAATTCTCAAAGTCGACTCAGGCATAACTATAGTCCAATGAAGGAAATTCACAAACTGAACTCAGGAATAACTATAGTTCAATGAACGAAGTACCCAAACTCAACTCAGTCATAAAGAAAGTTCAGCGAACGAAATTCCCAAACTCAACTCAGGCCGAACAATAGTTCAATGAACGAAATTCCCAAACGCAATTCTGGCATAACTATAGTTCATTTAACGAAATTACCAAACTCAACTGAGGCACAACTACAGCTCAATGAACGAAATTCCCAAAGTCGACTTAGGTTTAACTATAGTTCAATGAAAAAAATGCACAAACTCAACTCAAGCATGAGTATAGTTCAGAGGACGAAATTCTCAAACTCAGCTCCGGCATAACTATTGTTCAATAAACGAAATTCACAAACTCTGCTCAGGCATAACTTTAGTTCAATGAACGAAATTACCAAACTCAACTCAGGCGTAACTGTAGTTCAGTGAACGCAATTTTCAAACTCAACACAGGCATAACTATAGTTCAATAAAGGAAATTCCCAAAGTCGATTCAGGCAAATATGTAGTCCAATGAACAAAATTTCCAAAATCCACTAAAGAATAACAATAGCTCAACGATCGAAATTCCCAAACTCAACTCAGGCAAAGCTATAGTTCAATGAACGAAATTCACAAACTCAACTCAGGAATGACAATAGTTCAATGAACGAAATTCCCAAACTCAACTCCGTCATAACGAAAGTTCAGCGAACGAAATTCACAAACTCAACTCACGCACAACTATAGTTCAGTGAACGAAATTCCCAAACTCAACTCAGGCATAACTATAGTTCAATGAACGAAATTACCAAACTCAACTCAGGCATAACTATGGTTCAGTGAATGAAATTAACAAATTCCACTCAGGGATAACAATAGTTCAATGGACGCATATTCCAAACTCAACTCAGGCATAACTATAGGTCAATGAACTAAATTACCAAACTCAAACAAGCAGAACTATAGTTCAATAAACGAAATTCCCAAAGTCGACACAGGCATAACTATAGTTCAATAAACGAAATTCCGAAACTCAACTCAGGCATAACGAAAGTTCAGCGAACGAAATTCCCAAACTCAACTCAGGCACAGCTATAGTTCAGTGAACGAAATGCCCAAAATCAGCTCAGGCATAACTATAGTTCAATGCACGAAATTCCCAAATTCCAATCAGGCATAACTATAGTTCAATGAACGCAAATTCCAAACTCAACTCAGGCATAACTATAGTTCTATGAACGAAATTCTCGAAGTCGACTCAGGCATAACTATAGTTCAATGAACGAAACTCCCAAACACAACTCAGGCATAACTATAGTTCAGTGAACGAAATTACCAACCTCAACTCAGGCATAACCATGATTCAGTGAACGAAATTACCAACCTCAACTCAGGCATAACTATAGTTCAGTGAACGCAAATTCCAAACTCAACTCAGGCATAACTATAGTTCTATGAACGAAATTACCAAACTCAACTCAGGCATAACAAAAGTTCAGCGAACGAAATTCCCACACTCAACTGATGCACAACTATAGTTCAGTGAACAAAATTCCCAAACTCAACTCAGGCATAACTATAGTTCATTGAACGAAATTACCAACCTCAACTCAGGCATAACAATAGTTCAGTGAACGAAATTCCCAAATTCCACTCAGGCATAACTACAGTCCAATAAACGCAAATTCCAATCTCAACTCAGGCATAACCATAGTTCTATGAACGAAATTACCAAACTCAACACAAGCATATCTATAGTTCAATAAACGAAATTCCCAAAGTCGAATCAGGCATAACTATAGTTCAATAAACGAAATTCCCAAACTCATCTCAGGCATAACGAAAGTTCAGTGAACGAAATTCCTAAACTCAAATCAGGCATAACTTTAGTTCATGAACGAAATGCCTAAACTCAGCCCAGACATAACTATAGTTCAATGAACGAAATTTTCAAACTCTACTCAGGCATAACTATAGTTCGACACAGCCGTAACTATAGTTCAATAAACGAAACTCACAAACTGAGCACAGGGATGACTATAGTTCAGTGAACGAACTTACCAAACTCAATTCATGCATAACTATAGTTCAATGAACGCAATTTCCAAACTCAACTCAGGCATAACTGTAGTTCAATGAACGAAATTACCAAACTCAACACAGGCATAACTATAGTTCAATAAACAAAATTCCCGAAATCGACCCAGACATAACTATAGTCCAATGAACGAAATTCCCAAACCAACGTAGGAATAACTATAGTACAATGAATGAAATTCCGCAGCTCAACTCAGGGATAAAGAAAGTTCAGCGAACCATATTCCCAAACAAAACTCAGGCATAACAAAAATTCAGTGAACAATATTCCAAAGCCAAACTCAGGCAAAAGTATAGTTCAATGAACAAAATTCCCAAACTCAGCTCAGGCATAACTATAGTTCAATGAACGAAATTAAGAAACTCAACTCATGCATAACTATAGTTCAATGAACGAAATTCCCAAAGTCGACTCAGGCATAACTATAGATCAATAAACGAAATTTACAAACTCAATTTAGGCATAACTGTTATTCAGTGAACGAAATTACCAATCTCATCTCAGGCATAACTATAGTTCACTGAACGAAATTCCTAAACTCAATTCAGGCATAACTATAATTCAGTGAACGAAATTCCCAAACTCAACTCAGGAATAACTATAGTTCAATGAACGAAATTCCCAAACTCAACTCAGGCATAACGAAAGTTCAGCTAACGAAATTTCCAAATTCAACTCAGGCATAACTATAGTTTAATGAACGAAATTCCCAAGCTAAACTCATGCAAAACTATAGTTCAATGGACGGAATTCCCAAACTCAACTCAGTCAAAACTATAGTTCAGTGAACGAAATTCCCAAAGTCAAATCACGCATAACTATATTTCAATGAACAAAGTTCAGCGAACGAAATTCCCAAACTCAACTCATGCATAACTATAGTTCAGTGAACGAAATTCCCAAACTCGACTCAGGCATAACTATAGTTCAAGGAACGAAATTACCAAACTCAACTCAGGCATAACTGTAGTTGAACGAACGGAAATCCCAAAGTCGACTCAGGCATAACTATAGTTCAATGAAAGAAATTCCCAAACTCAACTCAGGCATAACTATAGTTCAATGAACAAAATTACCAAACTCAACACAGGCATAACTATAGTTCTATGAACGAAATTCCCAAAGTCGTCTCGGGCATAACTATAGTTCAGTGAACGAAATTCCCAAACTCAACTCAGGCGTAACTATAGTTCAATGAACGCAATTTCCAAACTCAACTCAGGCATAAGGAAAGTTCAATTGACGAAATTTCCAAACTCAACTGAGTCATAAATAAAGCTCAATGAAAGAAATTCCCAAAGTCGACTTAGGCTTAACTATAGTTCATTGAACAAAATTCCCAAACTCAACTCAGGCATAACTATTGCTCAATGAACGAAATGACCAAACTCAACACAGGCATAACTATAGTTCAAAAAAGGAAATTCCCAAAGTCGACTGAGGCATAACCATAGTCCAATGAACGAAATTACCAAAATCAACTCAGGAATAACAGTAGTTCAATGAACGAAATTCCCAAACTCAACTCAGACATAACGAAAGTTCAATGAACGAAATTCCCCAAAACGAAATTCCAAAACTCAACTCAGGCATAACTATAGTTCAGTGAATGGAAGTCGTAAACTAAACTCAGTTCAAAGTATGGTTCAATGAACGAAATTCACAAACTAAACTCAGGAAAAACAATAGTTCAATGAACGAAATTCCCAAACTCAACTCGGGCATAACGAACGTTCTGCAAACAAAATTCCCAAACTCAACTCTTGCATCAACTCAACTCAGACATAACTATAGTTCTATGAAAGAGTTTCCCAAACTCAACACAGCCATAACTATAGCTCAATGAACGCAAATTCTTGACTCAACTGAGGCATAACGAACGTTCTGCGAACGAAATTCCCAAACTTAACTCAGGCATAACTATAGTTCAGTGAACGAAATGCCCAAACTCAACTCAGGCATAACTATAGTTCAGTGAACGAACTTACCAAACTCAACTGAGGCAAAACTATAGTTCAATGAACAAAATTCCCAAACTCAAGTCAGGCATAACTATAGTTCAATGAACGAGATTCCCAAACTCAACTCAGCCATAACTATAGTTCAATGAACGCAAATTCTTGACTCAGCTGAGGCATAACGAAGATTCAGCGAACGAAATTCCCAAACTCAACTCAGGCATAACTAAAGTTCAGTGAAGGAAATGCCCAAACTCAACTCAGGCATAACGAAAGTTCAGCTAACGAAATTCCCAAAGTCAACTCAGGCGTAACTATAGTTCAGTGAACGAAATGCCCAAACTCAACTCAGGCATAACTATTGTTCAATGAACGAAATTCCCAAACTCAACTCAGGCATAACGAAAGTTCAGTGAACGAAATTCCCAAACTCAACTCAGGCTTAACTATAGTTCAGTGAACAAAATTCCCAAACTCAACTAATGCATAACTATAGTTCAATGAACAAAATTTCCAAACTCAAGTCAGGCATAACTATAGTTCAATGAAGGAAATTCCCAAACTCAACTAATGCATAACTATAGTTCAATGAACGAAATTCCCAAACTGAATTCTGGCATAACTATTTTTCAATTAACGAAATTCCCAAACTCAACTGAGGCATATTATTTATTTATTTATTGGTGTTTAAGGTCACATATTTATGCACAAAGGCCAATCATGACCATGACAGTTTTACAGGTGGAGGAAGCCGGAGTACCCAGAGAGAAACACTGAGCATCGGCGAGCAACTGTCAGCTCCCCAACATACTAACTCCACACAAGCGGGATTAGCATTGGTTGAAGACAAGTGCACCATCGACGTGCAGTACGCCTTAGTACACAACGCCACCGTGCCCCGCGAACTGAGGCATAGCTATAGCTCAATGAACGAAATTCCCAAAGTCAACTCAGCCTTAACTATAGTTCAATAAACGAAATTCCCAAACTCAACTCAGGCATAAGTATAGTTCAGTGAACGAATTCCCAAACTCAAGTCCGGCATAACTATAGTTCAATGAACGAAATTTTCAAACTCAACTCGGGCATAGCTATAGTTCAATGAACGAAATTCCCAAAGTCGATTCAGGATTAACTATAGTTCAATGAATGAAATTCACAAACTCAACTCAGGAATAAGCATAGTTCAAAGAACGAAATTCCCAAACTAAACACAGGTATAACGAAAGTTAAGCGACTGAAATTCCCAAACTCAACTCATGCATAACTATAGTTCAGTGAACGAAATTCCCAAACTCAACTCAGGCATAACTATAGTTCAATGAACGAAATTACCAAAGTCAACTCAAGCATAACTATAGTTCAATGAACGAAATTCCCAAACTCATCTCAGGCATAACTATAATTTAATGAGCGAAATTTCCAAACTCAACTCAGGAATAACTATAGTTCAATGAACGAAATTCCCAAACTCAACTCAGGCATAACAAAAGTTCAATGAACGGAATTGCCAAACTCAACTCAGACATAACTATAGTTCAATCAAAGAGTTTCCCAAACACAACTCAGCCATAACCATAGTTCAATGAACGCAAATTCCTGACTCAACTGAGGCATAACGAACGTTCAGCGAACGAAATTCCCAAACTTAACTCAGGCATAACTATAGTTCAGTGAACGAAATGACCAAACTCAACTCAGGCATAACTATAGTTCAGTGAACGAACTTACCAAACTCAACTCAGGCAAAACTATAGTTCAATGAACAAAATTCCCAAACTCAAGTCAGGCATAACTATAGTCCAATGAACGAGATTCCCAAACTCAACTCAGCCATAACTATAGTTCAATGAACGCAAATTCTTGACTCAGCTGAGGCATAACGAAAGTTCAGCGAACGAAATTCCCAAACTCAACTCAGGCATAACAAAAGTTCAGTGAACGAAATTCCCAAACTCAACTCAGGCATAACGAAAGATTAGCGAACGAAATTCCTAAAGTCAACTCAGGCATAACTACAGTTCGGTGAACGAAATTCCCAAACTCAACTCAGGCATAACGAAAGTTCAGCGAACGAAATTCCCAAACTCAACTCAGGCATAACTATAGTTCAATGAACAAAATTCCCAAACTCAACTAATGCATAACTATAGTTCAATGAACAAAACTCCCAAACTCAAGTCAGGCGTAACTATAGTTCAATGAAGGAAATTCCCAAACTCAACTAATGCATAACTATAGTTCAATGAACGAAATTCCCAAACAGAATTCTGGCATAACTATTGTTCAATAAACGAAATTCCCAAACTCAACTGAGGCATATTATTTATTTATTTATTGGTGTTTAAGGTCACATATTTATGCACAATGGCCAATCATGACCATGACAGTTTTACAGTTGGAGGAAGCCGGAGTACCCAGAGAGAAACACTGAGCAACGGCGAGCAACTGTCAGCTCCCCAACATACTAACTCCTCACAAGCGGGGTTAGCATTGGTTGAAGACTGCACCATCGACGTGCAGTACACCCTAATACACAACGCCACCGTGCCCCACGAACTGAGACATAGCTATAGCTCAATGAACGAAATTCCCAAAGTCAACTCAGGCTTAACTATAGTTCAATAAACGAAAATCCCCAATCTCAACTCAGGCATAAGTATAGTTCAGTGAACGAAATTCCCAAACTCAAGTCCGGCATAACTATGGTTCAATAAACGAAATTTCCAAACTCAACTCGGGCATAGCTATAGTTCAATGAACGAAATTCCCAAAGTCGATTCAGGATTAACTATAGTTCAATGAATGAAATTCACAGACTCAACTCAGGAATAAGCATAGTTCAAAGAACGAAATTCTCAAACTAAACTCAGGTATAACGAAAGTTCAGCGATCGAAATTTCCAAACTCAATTCAGCCATAACTATAGTTCAGTGAACGAAATTCCCAAACTTAACTCAGGCAAAACTATAGTTCAGTGAACGAAATTCCCAAATTCAACTCAGGCGTAACTATAGTTCAGTGAACGAAATTGCCAAACTAAACTCAGGCAAAACTATAGTTCAATGAACGAAATTCATAAACTCAACTCAGGCATAACGAAAGTTCAGTGTACGAAATTCCCAAACTCAACATAGGCATAACTATAGTTCGAAATAGACCGAAATTCCCAACTCAACTCATGCATAACTACAGTTCAGTGAACGAAATTCCCAAACTCAACTCAGGCATAACTACACTTCAATGAAAAAAATTACCAAACTCAAGTCAGGCATAACTATAATTCAATGAACGAAATTTCCAAAGGCGACTGAGGCATAACTATATTTTAATGGTCGAAATACCCAAACTCTACTCGGGCATAACGAAAGTTCAGCGAACGAAATTCTCAAACTCAAATCAGCCATAACTATAGTTCAGTGAACAAAATTCCCAAACTAAACTCAGGTAAAACTATGGTTCAATGAACGAAATTACCAAATTTAACCCAGGAATAACTATAGTTCAGTAAACGAAATTCCGAAACTAAACAAAGGGCAAAAGTATAGTTCAATGGACGAAATTCCCAAACTCAACTCAGGCATAACTATACTTCAATGAACAAAATTACCAAACTCAACTCAGGCATAACTATAATTCAATGAACGAAATTTCCAAAGGCGACTGAGGCATAACTATAGTTTAATGGTCGAAATACCCAAACTCAACTCAGGCATAACGAAAGTTCAGCGAACGAAATTCCCAAACTCAAATCAGCCATAACTATAGATCAGTGAATGAAATTCTCAAACTAAACTCAGGTAAAACTATGGTTCAATGAACGAAATTACCAAATTTAACCCAGGCATAACTATAGTTCAGTAAACGAAATTCCGAAACTAAACTCAGGCGAAAGTATAGTTCAATTAACAAAATTCCCAAACTCAACTGAGGCTTATTATTTATTTATTTATTGGTGTTTAAGGTCACATATTTATGCACAATGGTCAATCATGACCATGGCAGTTTTACGGGTGGAGGAAGCCGGAGTACCCGGAGAGAAACACTGAGCAACGGCGAGCAACTGTCATTTCCCCAACATACTAACTCCACACAAGCGGGGTTAGCATTGGTTGAAGACAAGTGCACCATCGACGTGCAGTACACATTAATACACAACGCCACCGTGCCCCACAAACTGAGGCATAGCTATAGCTCAATGAACGAAATTCCCAAAGTCAACTCAGGCTTAACTTTAGTTCAATAAACGAAATTCCCAAACTCAACTCAGGCATAAGTATAGTTCAGTGAACGAAATTCCCAAACTCAAGTCCGGCATAACTATGGTTCAATAAACGAAATTTCCAAACTCAACTCGGGCATAGCTATAGTTCAATGAACGAAATTCCCAAAGTCGACCCAGGATTAACTATAGTTCAATGAATGAAATTCACAAACTCAACTCAGGAATAAGCATAGTTCAAAGAACAAAATTCCCAACTAAACTCAGGCATAACGAAAGTTCAGCGACCGAAATTCCCAAACTCAACTAATGCATAACTATAGTTCAGTGAACGAAATTCCCAAACTCAACTCAGGCATAACTATAGTTCAATGAACAAAATTACCAAATTCAACTCAGGCATAACTATAATTCAATGAACGAAATTTCCAAAGGCGACTGAGGCATGACTATAGTTTAATGGTCGAAATACCCAAACTCAACTCAGGCATAACGAAAGTTCAGCGAACGAAGTTCCCAAACTCAAATCAGCCATAACTATAGTTCAGTGAACGAAATTCCCAAACTAAACTCAAGTAAAACTATGGTTCAATAAACGAAATTACCAAATTTAACCCAGGTATAACTATAGTTCAGTAAACGAAATTCCGAAACTAAACTCAGGCGAAAGTATAGTTCAAGAGACGAAATTCCCAAACTCAACTCAGGCATAACTATAGTTCAATGAACAAAATTCCCAAAGTCGACTCAGGCCTAACTATAGTTCAATGAACGGAATTCACAAACTGAACCATAGGTCAATAAACGAAATTCCTAAACTCAACACATGCATAACGAATGTTCAGCGAACGAAATTCCCAAACTCAACTCATGCATAACTGTAGTTCAGAGACCGAAATCCCAAACTCAACTCAGGTAGAACTACAGTTCAATGAACGAACTTAACAACCTCAACTCAGGCATAATTATAGTTCAATGAACGAAATTCGCAATATCAACTTAGGAATAACTATAGTTCAATGAACGAAATTCCCGAACTCAACTCTGGCATAACTATAGTTCCATGAACGAAATTCCCAAACTCAACTCAGGCATAACTATAGTTCAATGAACAAAATTACCAAACTCAACTCAGGCATAACTGTTGCTCAATGAACCGAATTCCCAAAGGCGACTCAGGCATAACTATAGTTCAATGAACGAAATTCACAAACTGAACTCAGGAATGGCTATAGGTCAATGAACGAAATTCCCAAACTCAACTCTGGCATAACTATAGTTCAATGAACGAAATTCCCAAACTCAACTCAGGAATAACTAAGGTTTAGTGAACGAAATTCCCAAACTCAACTCAGGCATAACGAAAGTTCAGCGAACGAAATTCCCAAACTCAGCTCAGGCATAACTATATTCGGTGAACGAAATTCCCAAGCTAAACTGAGGCAAAACTATAGTTCAATGGACGGAATTCCCAAACTCAACTCAGGCATAACTATAGTTCAATGAACGAAATTCCAAAAGTCGACTCAGGCATAACTATAGTTCAGTGAACGAAATTCACAAACTCAACTCAGGAATAACCATAGTTCGATGAACGAAATTACCAAACTCAACTCAGGCGTAACGAAAGTTCAGCGAACGAAATTCCCAAACTCAACTCCTGCATAACTTTAGTTCAGTAAATGAAATTCCCAAACTTAACTCAGGCATAACTAAAGATCAATGAACGAAATTACCAAACTGAACACAGGCATAATTATAGTTCAATAAAGGAAATTCCCAAAGTCGACTGAGGCATATGTATAGTCCAATAAACGCAATTGCCAGCCTCAACTCAGGCATAACTATAATTCTATGAACGAAATTTCTAAACTCAACTCAGGCATAACTATAATTCAATGAACGAAATTACTAAACTCAACTCATGCATAACTATAATTCAAGGAACGAAATTCCCAACCTCAACTCAGGCATAACTATAGTTCAATAAACGAAATTATCGATCTGAACACCGGCATAACTATAGTTCCATAACGGAAATTCCCAAAGTCGACTGAGGCATATATATAGTCCAATGAACGAAATTCCCAAAATCAACTCAGGCATAACTATAGTCCAATGAACGAAATTCCCAAAATCAACTCAAGAATAACAATAGTTCAATGAACAAAATTCCCAAGCTCAACACAGGCATAACTATAGTTCAATGAACGAGGTTCCCAAACTAAACTCATGCAAAACTATAGTTCAATGAACAAAATTCCCAAATTAACTCAGGAAAAACTATAGTTCAATGAACGTAATTCCCAAACTCAAGTCAGTCAAAACTACAGTTCAATGAACGAAATTCCCAAACTCAACTCAGGCATAACTATAGTTCAATGAACAAAATTCCCAAAGTCCCCTCAGGCATAACTATTATTCAATGAACGAAATTCACAACTCAACGCAGGAATAACCATAGGTCAATGAACGCAATTCCTAAATTCAACTCAGGCATAATGAATGATCAGCGAACGAAATTCCAAAACTCAACTCATGCATACCTATAGTTCAGTGATCGAATTCCCAAATTTAACTCAGGCATAACTATAGTTCAATGAACGAAATTCACAAACTCAACTCAGGAATAACTATAGATCAATGAACGAAAATCACAAACTCAGCTCAGGCATAACGAAAGTTCAGCGATCGAAATTTCCAAACTCAATTCAGCCATAACTATAGTTCAGTGAACGAAATTCCCAAACTTAACTCAGGCAAAACTATAGTTCAGTGAACGAAATTCCCAAATTCAACTCAGGCGTAACTATAGTTCAGTGAACGAAATTGCCAAACTAAACTCAGGCAAAACTATAGTTCAATGAACGAAATTCATAAACTCAACTCAGGCATAACGAAAGTTCAGTGTACGAAATTCCCAAACTCAACATAGGCATAACTATAGTTCAAGAAACAAAATTCCCAAAGTCGACTCAGGCATAACTATAGTCCAATGAACGAAATTCGCAAAATCAACTTAGGAATAACTATAGTTCATTGAACAAAATTCCGAAAGTCGACTCAGGCATAACTATAGTTCAATGAACGAAATTCCCAAACTCAACTCTGGCATAACTATAGTTCAGTGACGAAATTGCCAAACTCAACTCAGGCATAACTATAGTTCAGTGACGAAATTCCCAAACTCAACTCTGGCATAACTATAGTTCAATGAACGAAATTTCCAAACTCAACTCTGGCATAACTGTAGTTCAATGAACGAAATTCCCAAAGTCGACTCAGGCATAACTATAGTTCAATAAACGAAATTCACAATCTCAACTCAGGAATAACCATAGTTCAGTGAACGAAATTACCAAACTCAAATCAGGCATAACCATAGTTCATGAACGCTATTTCCAAACTCAACTCAGGCATAACTGTAGTTCAGTGAACGAAATGCCCAAACTCAGCTCAGGCCTAACTACAGTTCAGTGAACGAAATTACCAAAGTCAAATCAGGCATAACCATAGTTCATGAACGCTATTTCCAAACTCAACTCAGGCATAACTATAGTTCAGTGAACGCAATTCCTAAAGTCGACTCAGGCATAACTATAGTTCAATGAACGAAGTTCACAAACTCAACTCAGGGATAACTATATAGTTCAATGAACGAAACTCCCAAACTCAAATCTGGCATAACTATATTTCAATTAACGAATTACGAAACTCAACTGAGGCATAACTATAGCTCAATGTACGAAATTCCCAAGGTGGACTCAGACTTAACTATAGTTCAATGAACGAAATTCCCAAACTCAACTCAGGCATAAGTATAGTTTTAGTATGTTGTTGCTTCTAGACCTAAAAAGAAATGAGAACACAGTTGTTTTTTTAGTTTTGCGATTTACCCCATTTTTGAGGTGTTTGCGTAAATTGAAGTTTTGGCACATTTAGCTTTTATAACCTAAAACACTAAACGGCGACACACATACCCCCCTCATGACTATATCACAGTTATGAAATTTCCAAACCTTGTTCACGCTTGGGAAAGCAAGTGCTCGCCATTTTAAAACTTTCAAATTTGAACCTTTATTTAAAGCAGCCTCAGTTTTAAGGTTTTTTCTTATTCTATCAACATCAACGCATGTATCAAACCTCCCTCTTTCGAATTTTGGATCTATCATCTCCAACAAAAACAATATTTAAAAATTGGGTACCAGCCAGGAGAATTCCCAACTAGCCAGGAGAATTCCCAACTAGCCAGGAGAATTCCCAACCAGCCAGGAAAATTCCCAACGGTTACGACCGAATCGAAAGGTGGCGTTATTGACGCCAATATCTTATCAAATCAAATGACATCGGATTCTCATGAAACTTTAGTATGTTTTAGAGCTAAGTTTTTCGATTCACCGCATTTTATACGTTTTTATGCCGCTTCACAGTTTGATCATTCTTTACATTTTCAGTAAAAACGCTAAACGTTTGTCAGGGACTGAAAACATTTTCAGGAGTTCATATAAATATCATGAAAAATTGTGAGCAGTCAGAAGTTTGCCCAGAGTTTTCTTTCAACGGACGATTCTAGTATTCAGCTGTGACAGTAAGATACGCTCTGCTTTCAAGCGACAGCCAATTTTTCATCTTACGCTCTGCTTTCAAGCGACAGCCAATTTTTCGTCTTCCGCTCTGCTTTCAAGCGACAGCCAGTTTTTCGTCTTCACCCAATTAACTTAAATTTTGACGTGTTCAGTACATCTTCTGTTTTGACATCATAGCGTAAACGTTTTGTAAAGAGTGTCTTGCACCCCATCTAATATTGCAGCTACTCCATCCAAAAGTTGGGCGCAGGATCATAAGCAGTTTTCTTCTGGAACGCGAATCACAATGAGACATTAGAATATTTATAATTTTGGGTGAAACACATCTACACCATCTAGGATGGATAGACGGAAGGACGGACGAACAGACGGGCAGGCGGCCGGCCGGACGGACGGACGGACAGACGGACGGGTGCACGGATGGACGGACGGACAAACGAACGAATAAATTCTTAATCCAACACGAATGGTATATGACACTTGTAAACAAATTTTTGAATAACTAATTTCTTCTATCCCTCGTGTCGAAAACGCAGACCGTGTCCCCCACTGGAACAAGCTCATTTCAATGTGGGGTCATAATTTGCCATATTTCCGAGGCAAAAAGTGTACAAATCGTGGAAACTGTATAGTGGTCAACGGCGCTGACGGTTTTGACGTTACATTGGGCAGATTGTCAATGATTAACCGGGTGAGAATTGGGGATTAGAGTTATATACAGTATATCGAAAGTGGATTATAACTAAATCACCCGTGGAGTGGAGTTATCACCCAAAGTATCACTTTCAAATTCTGTAAATATGGACAAAAAACACAAGCAATGTTCAACCAATGGACCTCCGGGTTTAATCCGGCGGTCCATTGACTGAAACTTTGCTTGTGCTTATTATGCTTTGCAGCAAACTTGCAATCATAGCTTGCGTGAAATCTCCACTCTGTGAGTGATTTAGTGATAATACACTTTCCACGCACTGTATCATCTCCAACAAAAGCCATATCTAAAAATTCGATACCGATCTGGAGAATTCCCAAACGTTATGGCCAAATTTAGGGTGATGTTATTGACGACAAAGTCAAAACAAAAATAAATGACTTCGGATTCCGATGAAATTTTAGAATGTTGTAACTTCTAGAGCTAAAAAGAAATGAGAACATAGTTGTTTTTTAGTTTTGCGATTTACCTCCTTTTTGACATGTTTACGTAAATTGACGTTTTGGCACATTTAGCTTTTATAACCTAAAACATAAACGGCGACACACATACCCCCTCGTGACTATATCACGGCTATGAAATTTCTTAACCTTGTTCACGCTTGGGAAAGCAAGTGGTCGCCATTTTAAAACTTTCAAATTTGATCCTTTATATTTAAAGCAGCCCCATTTTTAAGGTTTTTCTTATTCTATCAACATCAACGCATGTATCAAACCTCCCTCTTTCGAATTTTGGATATATCATCTCCAACAAAAACAATATTTAAAAATTGGGTACCAGCCAGGAGAATTACCAACTAGCCAGGAGAATTCCCAACCAGCCAGGAAAATTCCCAACGGTTACGACCGAATCGAAAGGTGGCGTTATTGACGCCAATATCTTATCAAATCAAATGACGTCGGATTTTGATGAAACTTTAGTATGTTTTAGAGCTAAGTTTTTCGATTCACCGCATTTTATACGTTTTTATGCCGCTTCACAGTTTGATCATTCTTTACATTTTCAGTAAAAACGCTAAACGTTTGTCAGGGACTGAAAACATTTTCAGGAGTTCATATAAATATCATGAGAAATTGTGAGCAGTCAGAAGTTTGCCCAGAGTTTTCTTTCAACGGACGATTCTAGTATTCAGCTGTGACAGTAAGATACGCTCTGCTTTCAAGCGACAGCCAATTTTTCGTCTTACGCTCTGCTTTCAAGCAACAGCCAACTTTTCGTCTTCCGCTCTGCTTTCAAGCGACAGCCAATTTTTCGTCTTCACCCAATTAAATTAAATTTTGAAGTTTTCAGTACATCTTCTGTTTTGACATCATAGCGTAAACGTTTTGTGAATAGTGTCTTGTACCCCATCTAATATTGCAGCTACTCCATCCAAAAGTTGGGCGCAGGATCACATAAGCAGTTTTCTTCTGGAACGCGAATCACAATGAGTCATTACAATATTTATAGTTTTGGGTGAAATGCGTATCACAAAGGGGTGGGAGTTGCTTCTTGATGTCAATAATGTCATATCTCTAAAAACTGTTGTCGGAGTTTCAAAATGTTTAGAACTTATTTTTTAGGAACACAAACCTTCCATTTTATAGCTTCGCATCTTGAAATTTAATTTTGACGTTTTCTGCACCTCTTGGATTATGATTGCATGAGCTGAATGTTTCGTTGCCTACTGCAATCAAAATTGAGAGCACTTTGGGGACAATACTGCAATCATTGGTGAAATTTTGGCCTTACAAAATTCGTACTTATGGTTGGAATGTCTAGCATGAATGGATGTGAGTTGCGCCTTGACGACAATAACGCCATATCTCAGGACGTTATAGTCGGGTTTTTTTTAAAAAAAAAAATCCCACAAATGCCGTTAGACTGCCTATGTGCAGCTTTGTATGTTTAAGGTTATTAACCCTTTACCCATCGCAGACGATATCAAAATTTATTATTTTAAATATCATTTTTTCAAATGTTTCAAAACATTTTAACAAAACCATATCATGTGACCACTAGTTGGAACGATCTCAACGAGCTCGTTCCAACGTGGGGACACATGATATGGTTTTGTTGAATGTTTTTGAAAAATAATATTTCTTCAACTACTGAATTTGCATATTACGCGGGCGGATGCGGACGATTCGTTGGGTAAGGGGTTAATGACGTTTTTTACACGCGCTGTCGTGAACGCTTAGTTAGGCATTTCAGTTAAGATGTGAGCACTACTCCAAATGCCTGTGGAATATTGGCCTTAGGCTATTAATTGTATGGGTGAAATGCATGTCACAAAGAGGTGAGGGAGCTAAGTGAGTTGAAATGTTTGGTGTCACTACCACCTCACTATCACCAGATCAGCAGTAGCAGTGTAGTTAACACTTGTCAGAAGAATGATGTGAATTTTAGAGCGCGTACATCGGGCAGGGTAACGTTGACATAGCAAAAGTTTGGTGGGCATTTGACAGCACATGACATCTTTTAACAGTTCTCAAACCTCCAACCTTTAAAGAAAAGGACTGCGTATATTGGGGAGTAGGGCAATAATTTCGGCTGGTTCTCGATTTGGGGTCATAATGGCGGAAATGCCAGTCAGTTTAAAAACAAGTAAAATCACTTAGTTTCTAAATCTCAGTCTTCTGCATAAAAACGTAAACTTTTTGTGGTCGAAAATATAATGAAATGATTTTGATGTGTGCTTTTTTAATCATGAAATGCATCTGAAAAGTTTACCAGGCATAGTATTGATGAGTACGATTTTAACAAAATAACATAATTCAGCCTCGATTTGACGTTGGGGACTAAAATAAGCACGAGCTGATCTAGAAGGAAGCAGAAGTAAAAAATAGTCCAAACGACATGATCGATAAGGTAGCAGAAGTGTACAGGAGAGTGAAAAAAGTAACAAAAAAGAAAAGAAAAGAAAAAGTAAGAAAGACAAAAAGGAACACAATTCCAATATGTCATTTCAACAGCGTTGCAAGCATAAGATTTTCGGAATGGCAAACGAATATTAAACCCACCACATATTCTCTCACCAAATATCCAAAAATGTTACTTTCTCATGGAATTTTTTGACTTAATAAAACTTCTCTTGATTAGCACCCCATACTTTGGAAACTCTTGTAGTCAACGGCTTGGATTATTGATAAACTTAAAGAACGAAAGAGGCGTCCTTTAGGAAAGTTACAAAACTTGGGCGACCTCTTGGCCTCACGGAGAACTCTACCTACATCAACGTATTCATTCTAAAAACATATAAGCACACAGTAAAAGGCACTATTTTACTGAAGAAAGAATAGAGTACAATTCGTCTAATCTTTAAGCACACAGTAAAAGGCACTATTTTACTGAAGAAAGAATAGAATACAATTCGTCTAATCTTTAAGCACACAGTAAAAGGCACTATTTTACTGAAGAAACAATAGAATACAATTAGTCTAATTTATAAGCACACAGTAAAAGGCACTATTTTACTGAAGAAAGAATAGAATACAATTCGTCTAATCTTTTATTTTCATGATGAATCACCTACTTGGGTGGAGTTCAACCTTTATCTTGCAAAACATTGTATCTGAATCAAAACTTCCAAACAGTTTCTCAAAGTTTATCTCACAGAAAAAGGAGACAAGTCAAGCTAAAGGGAACAATAATCCAATTGAATACAAATATCCATCATGTGACAAAAAGGAACATTCAATTGCCAAGCCACTTACTGCAGAATCCATCTACAAATTAATTATCAAATCACCATCAAACCTTGACCAAATATTTAAAACCTTCAGTTAGAAAGAATAGATGTACTTAAACTTACCTTTAATTTATGTACGATTTCTTTACCTGTTTAGGATAGATGTACTAAAACTTATCATTAATCTGTCTTCTACTTCTTTACCCGTTTAGGATAGATGTACTAAAACTTACCCTTAGTTTGTCTTCGACTTCTTTACCCGTTTAGGATAGATGTACTAAAACTAACCCTTAGTCTGTCTTCGACTTCTTTACTCGTTTAGGATAGATGTACTAAAACTTATCCTTAGTCTGTCTTCGACTTCTTTACCTGTTTAGGATAGATGTACTAAAACTTACCCTTAGTTTGTCTACGATTTCTTTACCTGTTTAGGATAGATGTACTAAAACTTACCCTTAGTCTGTCTTCGACTTCTTTACTCGTTTAGGATAGATGTACTAAAACTTATCCTTAGTCTGTCTTCGACTTCTTTACCTGTTTAGGATAGATGTACTAAAACTTACCATTAGTTTGTTTACGATTTCTTTGCCCGTTTAGGATAGATGTACTAAAACTTATCCTTAGTCTGTCTTCGACTTCTTTACCTGTTTAGGATAGATGTACTAAAACTTATCCTTAGTCTGTCTTCGACTTCTTTACCTGTTTAGGATAGATGTACTAAAACTTACCATTAGTTTGTTTACGATTTCTTTACCCGTTTAGGATAGATGTACTAAAACTTATCCTTAGTTTGTTTACGATTTCTTTACCCGTTTAGGATAGATGTACTAAAACTTATCCTTAGTCTGTCTTCTACTTCTTTACCTGTTTAGGATAGATGTACTAAAACTTACCATTAGTTTGTTTACGATTTCTTTACCCGTTTAGGATAGATGTATAAAACTTATCCTTAGTCTGTCTTCTACTTCTTTACCCGTTTAGGATAGATGTACTAAAACTTATCCTTAGTCTGTCTTCTACTTCTTTACCCGTTTAGGATAGATGTACTAAAACTTACCATTAGTTTGTTTATGATTTCTTTACCCGTTTAGGATAGATGTACTAAAACTTATCCTTAGTCTGTCTTCTACTTATTTACCTGTTTAGGATAGATGTACTAAAACTTACCATTAGTTTGTTTACGACTTCTTTACCCGTTTAGGATAGATGTACTAAAACTTATCATTAGTTTGTTTATGACTTCTTTACCCGTTTAGGATAGATGTACTAAAACTTATCATTAGTTTGTTTACGATTTCTTTACCCGTTTAGGATAGATGTACTAAAACTTACCATTAGTTTGTTTACGATTTCTTTACCTGTTTAGGATAGATGTACTAAAACTTACCCTTAGTCTGTCTTCGACTTCTTTACTCGTTTAGGATAGATGTACTAAAACTTATCATTAGTTTGTTTACGATTTCGTTACCCGTTTAGGATAGATGTACTAAAACTTACCATTAGTTTACGATTTCTTTACCCGTTTAGGATAGATGTATAAAACTTATCCTTAGTCTGTCTTCGACTTCTTTACCTGTTTAGGATAGATGTACTAAAACTTACCCTTAGTCTGTCTTCGACTTCTTTACCCGTTTAGGATAGATGTACTAAAACTTACCATTAGTTTGTTTACAATTTCTTTACCCGTTTAGGATAGATGTACTAAAACTTATCCTTAGTCTGTCTTCGACTTCTTTACCTGTTTAGGATAGATGTACTAAAACTTATCATTAGTTTGTTTACGATTTCTTTACCCGTTTAGGATAGATGTACTAAAACTTACCATTAGTTTACGATTTCTTTACCCGTTTAGGATAGATGTATAAAACTTATCCTTAGTCTGTCTTCGACTTCTTTACCTGTTTAGGATAGATGTACTAAAACTTACCCTTAGTTTGTCTTCGACTTCTTTACCCGTTTAGGATAGATGTACTAAAACTTACCATTAGTTTGTTTACGATTTCTTTACCCGTTTAGGATAGATGTACTAAAACTTACCATTAGTTTACGATTTCTTTACCCGTTTAGGATAGATGTATAAAACTTATCCTTAGTCTGTCTTCGACTTCTTTACCTGTTTAGGATAGATGTACTAAAACTTACCCTTAGTTTGTCTACGATTTCTTTACCCGTTTAGGATAGATGTACTAAAACTTATCCTTAGTCTGTCTTCGACTTCTTTACTCGTTTAGGATAGATGTACTAAAACTTACCATTAGTTTGTTTACGATTTCTTTACCCGTTTAGGATAGATGTACTAAAACTTATCCTTAGTCTGTCTTCGACTTCCTTACCCGTTTAGGATAGATGTACTAAAACTTACCATTAGTTTGTTTACGATTTCTTTACCCGTTTAGGATAGATGTACTAAAACTTATCCTTAGTCTGTCTTCGACTTCTTTACCCGTTTAGGATAGATGTACTAAAACTTACCCTTAGTCTGTCTTCGACTTCTTTACCTGTTTAGGATAGATGTACTAAAACTTATCCTTAGTCTGTCTTCGACTTCTTTACCTGTTTAGGATAGATGTACTAAAACTTATCCTTAGTCTGTCTTCGATTTCTTTACCCGTTTAGGATAGATGTACTAAAACTTACCATTAGTTTGTTTATGATTTCTTTACCCGTTTAGGATAGATGTACTAAAACTTATCCTTAGTCTGTCTTCGACTTCTTTACCCGTTTAGGATAGATGTACTAAAACTTACCCTTAGTCTGTCTTCGACTTCTTTACCTGTTTAGGATAGATGTACTAAAACTTATCCTTAGTCTGTTTTCGACTTCTTTACTCGTTTAGGATAGATGTACTAAAACTTATCCTTAGTCTGTCTTCGATTTCTTTACCCGTTTAGGATAGATGTACTAAAACTTACCATTAGTTTGTTTACGATTTCTTTACCCGTTTAGGATAGATGTACTAAAACTTATCCTTAGTCTGTCTTCGACTTCTTTACCCATTTAGGATAGATGTACTAAAACTTACCATTAGTTTGTTTACGATTTCTTTACCCGTTTAGGATAGATGTACTAAAACTTATCCTTAGTCTGTCTTCGACTTCTTTACCCGTTTAGGATAGATGTACTAAAACTTACCATTAGTTTGTTTACGATTTCTTTACCAGTTTAGGATAGATGTACTAAAACTTACCCTTAGTTTGTCTTCGACTTCTTTACCCGTTTAGGATAGATGTACTAAAACTTACCATTAGTTTGTTTACGACTTCTTTACCCGTTTAGGATAGATGTACTAAAACTTATCCTTAGTCTGTCTTCGACTTCTTTACCTGTTTAGGATAGATGTACTAAAACTTACCATTAGTTTGTCTTCGACTTCTTTACATGTTTAGGATAGATGTACTAAAACTTATCCTTAGTCTGTCTTCGACTTCTTTACTCGTTTAGGATAGATGTACTAAAACTTATCCTTAGTCTGTCTTCGACTTCTTTACCCATTTAGGATAGATGTACTAAAACTTACCCTTAGTCTGTCTTCGACTTCTTTACCTGTTTAGGATAGATGTACTAAAACTTATCCTTAGTCTGTCTTCGACTTCTTTACTCGTTTAGGATAGATGTACTAAAACTTACCCTTAGTCTGTCTTCGACTTCTTTACTCGTTTAGGATAGATGTACTAAAACTTATCCTTAGTCTGTCTTCGACTTCTTTACCCGTTTAGGATAGATGTACTAAAACTTATCCTTAGTCTGTCTTCGACTTCTTTACCCGTTTAGGATAGATGTACTAAAACTTACCATTAGTTTGTTGACGATTTCTTTACCCGTTTAGGATAGATGTACTAAAACTTTCCCTTAGTCTGTCTTCGACTTCTTTAACCGTTTAGGATAGATGTACTAAAACTTACCCTTAGTTTGTCTTCAACTTCTTTACCCGTTTAGGATAGATGTACTAAAACTTACCATTAGTTTGTTTACGATTTCTTTACCCGTTTAGGATAGATGTACTAAAACTTATCCTTAGTCTGTCTTCGACTTCTTTACCTGTTTAGGATAGATGTACTAAAACTTATCCTTAGTCTGTCTTCGACTTCTTTACCTGTTTAGGATAGATGTACTAAAACTTATCCTTAGTCTGTCTTCGACTTCTTTACCTGTTTAGGATAGATGTACTAAAACTTATCCTTAGTCTGTCTTCGTCTTCTTTACCTGTTTAGGATAGATGTACTAAAACTTATCCTTAGTCTGTCTTCGACTTCTTTACCCGTTTAGGATAGATGTACTAAAACTTACCATTAGTTTGTTTACGATTTCTTTACCCGTTTAGGATAGATGTATAAAACTTATCCTTAGTCTGTCTTCGACTTCTTTACCTGTTTAGGATAGATGTACTAAAACTTATCCTTAGTCTGTCTTCGACTTCTTTACCTGTTTAGGATAGATGTACTAAAACTTATCCTTAGTCTGTCTTCGACTTCTTTACTCGTTTAGGATAGATGTACTAAAACTTACCATTAGTTTGTTTACGATTTCTTTACCCGTTTAGGATAGATGTACTAAAACTTACCATTAGTTTGTTTACGATTTCTTTACCCGTTTAGGATAGATGTACTAAAACTTACCATTAGTTTGTTTACGATTTCTTTACCTGTTTAGGATAGATGTACTAAAACTTACCCTTAGTCTGTCTTCTACTTCTTTACCTGTATAGGATAGATGTACTAAAACTTACCCTTAGTTTGTCTTCTACTTCTTTACCCGTTTAGGATAGATGTACTAAAACTTACCCTTAGTCTGTCTTCTACTTCTTTACCTGTTTAGGATAGATGTACTAAAACTTACCCTTAGTCTGTCTTCTACTTCTTTACCCGTTTAGGATAGATGTACTAAAACTTACCATTAGTTTGTTTACGATTTCTTTACCCGTTTAGGATAGATGTACTAAAACTTATCCTTAGTCTGTCTTCGACTTCTTTACCCATTTAGGATAGATGTACTAAAACTTATCCTTAGTCTGTCTTCGACTTCTTTACCCGTTTAGGATAGATGTACTAAAACTTACCATTAGTTTGTTTACGATTTCTTTACCCGTTTAGGATAGATGTACTAAAACTTACCATTAGTTTGTTTACGATTTCTTTACCCGTTTAGGATAGATGTACTAAAACTTATCCTTAGTCTGTCTTCGACTTCTTTACCTGTTTAGGATAGATGTACTAAAACTTATCCTTAGTCTGTCTTCGACTTCTTTACCTGTTTAGGATAGATGTACTAAAACTTACCCTTAGTTTGTCTTCGACTTCTTTACCCGTTTAGGATAGATGTACTAAAACTTACCATTAGTTTGTTTACGATTTCTTTACCCGTTTAGGATAGATGTACTAAAACTTACCATTAGTTTGTTTACGATTTCTTTACCCGTTTAGGATAGATGTACTAAAACTTATCCTTAGTCTGTCTTCGACTTCTTTACCTGTTTAGGATAGATGTACTAAAACTTACCATTAGTCTGTCTACGATTTCTTTACCCGTTTAGGATAGATGTACTAAAACTTACCATTAGTTTGTTTACGATTTCTTTACCCGTTTAGGATAGATGTACTAAAACTTACCATTAGTCTGTCTACGATTTCTTTACCCGTTTAGGATAGATGTACTAAAACTTATCCTTAGTCTGTCTTCGACTTCTTTACCTGTTTAGGATAGATGTACTAAAACTTATCCTTAGTCTGTCTTCGACTTCTTTACCTGTTTAGGATAGATGTACTAAAACTTACCCTTAGTTTGTCTTCGACCTCTTTACCCGTTTAGGATAGATGTACTAAAACTTACCATTAGTTTGTTTACGATTTCTTTACCCGTTTAGGATAGATGTACTAAAACTTATCCTTAGTCTGTCTTCGACTTCTTTACCTGTTTAGGATAGATGTACTAAAACTTATCCTTAGTCTGTCTTCGATTTCTTTACCTGTTTAGGATAGATGTACTAAAACTTATCCTTAGTCTGTCTTCGACTTCTTTACCCGTTTAGGCTAGATGTACTAAAACTTATCCTTAGTCTGTCTTCGACTTCTTTACCCGTTTAGGATAGATGTACTAAAACTTATCCTTAGTCTGTCTTTGACTTCTTTACCCGTTTAGGATAGATGTACTAAAACTTACCCTTAGTCTGTCTTCGACTTCTTTACCCGTTTAGGATAGATGTACTAAAACTTATCCTTAGTCTGTCTTTGACTTCTTTACTCGTTTAGAATAGATGTACTAAAACTTATCCTTAGTCTGTCTTCGACTTCTTTACCCATTTAGGATAGATGTACTAAAACTTATCCTTAGTCTGTCTTCGACTTCCCTACCTGTTTAGGATAGATGTACTAAAACTTACCCTTAGTTTGTCTACGATTTCTTTACCTGTTTAGGATAGATGTACTAAAACTTATCCTTAGTCTGTCTTCAACTTCTTTACCCGTTTAGGATAGATGTACTAAAACTTATCCTTAATCTGTCTTCTTCTTCTTTACCCGTTTAGGATAGATGTACTAAAACTTATCCTTAGTCTGTCTTCGACTTCTTTACCCGTTTAGGATAGATGTACTAAAACTTATCCTTAGTCTGTCTTCGACTTCTTTACCCGTTTAGGATAGATGTACTAAAACTTACCCTTAGTGTGTCTTCGACTTCTATACCCGTTTAGGATAGATGTACTAAAACTTATCCTTAATCTGTCTTCTACTTCTTTACCCGTTTAGGATAGATGTACTAAAAATTATCCTTAGTCTGTCTTCGACTTCTTTACCCATTTAGGATAGATGTACTAAAACTTATCCTTAGTCTGTCGTCGACTTCTTTACCCGTTTAGGATAGATGTACTAAAACTTACCCTTAGTCTGTCTTCGACTTCTTTACCCGTTTAGGATAGATGTACTAAAACTTATCCTTAGTCTGTCTTCGACTTCTTTACCCGTTTAGGATAGATGTACTAAAACTTATCCTTAGTCTGTCTTCGACTTCTTTACCCGTTTAGGATAGATGTACTAAAACTTATCCTTAGTCTGTCTTCGACTTCTTTACCCGTTTAGGATAGATGTACTAAAACTTACCCTTAGTCTGTCTTCTACTTCTTTACCCGTTTAGGATAGATGTACTAAAACTTGTCCTTAGTCTGTCTTCGACTTCTTTAACCGTTTAGGATAGATGTACTAAAACTTATCCTTAGTCTGTCTTCGACTTCTTTACCCGTTTAGGATAGATGTACTAAAACTTACCCTTAGTCTGTCTTCTACTTCTTTACCCGTTTAGGATAGATGTACTAAAACTTGTCCTTAGTCTGTCTTCGACTTCTTTACCTGTTTAGGATAGATGTACTAAAACTTACCCTTAGTCTGTCTTCTACTTCTTTACCCGTTTAGGATAGATGTACTAAAACTTGTCCTTAGTCTGTCTTCGACTTCTTTAACCTTTTAGAATAGGCGTAACAGCATACAGCTGATTGCCGCCTCTCTTCGTTTGTTTACGATTTTTTTAATCTTTTAGAATATGTGTACTAAACCTTACGCTTAGTTTATGTACGATTTCTTTAACCTTTTAAAACAGGTGTACTAAAACTTACCCTTAGTTTATCTACGATTTCTTTAACCTTTTCCTCGTCATATGAATGGTAACTGATATATATGTGATTACTTCTTCTAACAATGGAACCTAAAGTATAAACACGACAATTTAATATGAACGAGTTATGGTGGAGTTATCTGAAATAACCGTACATACACGATGAGTTATGGTGGAGCTATCTGAAAGAACCGTACATACACAATGAATTATGGTGGATTAGCTATCTGAAATAACCGTACATAGACGATGAGTTATGGTGGAGCTATCTGAAATAACCGTACATACACGATGAGTTATGATGGATTAGCTATCTGAAATAACCGCACATACACAATGAAGGTAGGATTTTTTTTATAAATAGATGAAATAGATTAGCGGTCAGTAACATTGTTACTTAAATGTTAAAACCAGCACCTAATCAAACAAATAAATATGGAATCACTGTATAGTGTGTCTCACCAGTAGGTTTAATATTTAAAAGTTGAATATGGAATAAGTACATAATGTGTCATCTCACGAGTGGGATTAATATTAAACGGTGAAATTTGAAATAACTACAAATCGCATCTCACAAGAAGAATTAATATTAAACAGTTAAATATAGAATAACTGTTTATTACACGCCTGTTCCATGTATTGCACATATACAGCAACACTAAACCATGCGGAAAATAAAAATCTGTTCTGCACATATGTGCGAAACGGAAATAGTTGACGGACTATTTTTAAATAGAAACGAAATTTCACTGGAATTTTCTACAAATCGTGCACCGCAATTACAGTTTGAATCCCTAGCAATAGTCCAACATCATCTCCTGATTTCCAATGTGTTCTATGTACCAGGAACTCAGGAAACGAAATAGTAACACGCGTTCTCCTCGCAAATTATGATTGACGATAAAATGTGTTCTTTGTGTTTATAGTTATCAAATAAACTGCTGAATGTCCTTCTAATAACTGTTTTCATACTCGTGAAGGCGTGTAATAAACACAGAACAACACACGTGCGTGAATGGGTTAATCTATATGGCACTTGTGCCATCGCGGAAGAATAAAACGCGGAGCCTGCGATTAACCCATTCACACACGTGTGTCGTTCTGTGTATACGATGTGTCTTATGATTATATTTAATATTAAACAGTTAGTTATGGAATAACAATATGGTGTGTCTCACGAGTAGAATTAATATTAAACAGTTAAAAAAGAATAACAATATGGTGTGTCTCAAGAGTATAATTAATATTAAACAGTTAAATATGGGATAAATATATAGTGTATCTCATGAGTATAATGAATATTAAACAGTTAAGTATGTAATAACTATATACCGTGTCTCACAAGCGGAATTAAAAAAATTAAAAATTATACTTTGGATTTCATCTAGTATTCTATCAGCCGGATCAGGAAGAACAATAAGAGAGTATATTAAGATGGGGATCGCTAACGTTTTAATAACTAACTTTGCCGACTAGTGTCAGATTTCTGGGGGACCAATCTGATAAATGTTTTCGCATTGCGTTTATTTTTTCTGATAAATGTTTATAGAAGTAATTGTCTGAATTTAGTTCGGTTATGATTCCACTTTATACGTTTTTTTTTGTTTCCAGCACGAACCCACAACCACGCCGAGATCCTATCCAAACGATATGAGTTTTATCAAAGTTAACTCTTAATCCGCATATCGTAGCTAAATTGTCGAGAGCATTTAGGGCCCCGTTTAGAAAATCTTGGTCGTCGTCTAAGAACAGAGTACTGTTGTCAGCGTATTGGCTGATTACGTACTCTGAATCATTAATTTTAATTCCGTTTATTTTTGAGTTGAATTTAAGGAATGTGCTAAGTATTTCGACATACAGAATAAACATGTAAGGGGTCAATGGGTCCCTTTGACGTACTCCCCTCTGAATATCAAAATAATCTGAACAATGCCCATTGTTTATAATGCAGCTAGAAACCTCGCCGTAGAACATGTTGAACCACTGGATTAAGGATTCGTCAAAAGTTAAACAATTCAGAGTTTTTCTGATAAAAGACCATTCAAGTGAGTCAAATGCTTTTTCGAAGTCAACTAGAACGAACATTCCAGAAATATTCATACATTCACATTTTCAATTATATCAGAGACCAGTCGTGTGGATTCCCCTATGAATCTTCCTTTCATAAATCCCAGTTGACTTTCGGAGATTACTTTAGGGAGAACTTTTTAAAGTCTGTTAGAAATTGCCGAAGAGCCTATTTATTTTTCAACATTAAGAGGGAGATCGGTCGCCAATGTTTTTATATATTCTTTCGATTTCCCTTCTTTTGGCATACATGTGATAAGCCTCCGTCTCTGAGTGATAGACAGTTTTCCTGTGTCATAGCCAAGATTTAGGAAATTAACTACGTATTTGCCCAAATCGCCCCAGAAATATTTATAAAATTCGATTGTAAATCAATCAGAACCGGGTGATTTGTTGTTGCCCATGTCTTTTAAAGCCGCACCGCACTCATTTAAAGTTAGTTTTCCATCAAGTTGTAAACTTTCTTCTGTATCCAGTTTACAAATGTATGGATTTTGAGAGTAAAAGAAAACAAGCTTTCTAAAGAGTCCGTTTTGTGATTGCTATTATTTTTTGATTTTTCAGTGATTCGTAAAAATTATGTTGCTCGGTGAGAGTATCGTTTATTTCTGTACACTCTTTACCGTCACCTCTTATTAATTAGTGTATTTTTTTTTCTGTGTACTGCGTCTTTTCTAAGTTGCAGAAGTATTTCACGGGCTTCTCGCCTTTAACTTTCCATCGGGCCTTTGATCTGATAATCATGCCTTGCACTTTTTAGATCTTGCAGTTCATTAGTTAGGCAATTCATATTTTCTGACGTATTTTCACAACCATCTCCGAGTTTTTCAGTGAGAACTTTTATTTGTTTTTGGATAGCTGATTCGGTGCACTGACGTTTTCGTTTCAGGAAAGAGGAATACGAAATCAGTTTTAGGGTTTCCCCAAATAACTGGTCGGTTATTGTGAATCTTGAGTTATTATTATTATTGCTACTACTACTACTACTGCTACTACTACTACTGCTACTACTGCTGCTGCTGCTGCTGTTATTGTTACACGAATACTGAAGGACAGTATCTGCAATAGTATCCTTAACTATTTGTATGTATTTAGGATCGCTTAGCAAACTGTTATTAAATTTCCAAATACTGCGTCCTCTAGTTTGATTTATAAATTTCAGGGAAATTACAACGGGTGCGTGGTCCGATCTGTACATGATACCAATATCTACTTTCAGAACAGCTGTCTGTAAGTCAGATGTGATTAAAGAGTAATCTAATCGTGACAGTTTTTTATGAGGGCCTCGCCACGTATACATTTTTTTACCAGGATGTTCTAAACGCCACGCATCGTGTAAGTCGAGTTTTTCCATATGTTTGTGGATGCATTCATTACATTTAACATTAGAGTAGAGTAGAGTAGAATTAATATTAAACAGTTAAATATGGAGTCATCTCATGGGATAAATATGTAGAGATAAATATGGAATAACTGTTCAGCGTGTTTCAAGAGCAGAATTAATATTAAACAGTTAAATATGGAATACATATATAGTGTGTCTCACGAGTAGGATTAATATTAAACAATTAAATATGGAATAACGATATATTGTGTCTTTTGAGAAGACTTAATAAAAAACAGTTAAATTTGGAATAACTGTACTGTTTATCTCACGAGCAGGATTAATATTGAACAGTTAAATATGGAATAACTATATACTGTGTCTTACAAGTATAATTAATATTAAACAGTTAAATATGGAATAAGGATATGGTGTCTCTCACGAGTAGGATTAATATAAAATAGTAAAATATGGAATAACTATATATTGTATCTCACGAGTATAATAAATATTAAACTGTTAAATATGAAATAACTCTATAGTGTGTAATCTCATGGGTAGGATTAATATTAAACAGATAAATATGGCACGTGATTTCTAAGTAACTGAAAAACTATGAACAAGAACGGATTTTGCTCTGAGAGTATGTTCGTTTCGACTGGACTAAATTTGATTACCCATATAGACCCGACAACGACACCAAATCACCAGAAATTTTTTATAATGACCGAAACATACTCGGCGAAGCCGCGTCCAAGGGTTTATTATAGTAGCATACAGCTGATGGTCGCCTCACAGGCAATACGACAAGGAAAGATTTTATTGTACAATTACCTTAAAGCGAGATGATTTACACCTCACAAACTATACGACAAGGAGGGAATTTATTGATAGTTACCGTAAAGCGAGATGATTGACACCTCACAAGCTGTACGACAAGGAGGGATTTTATTGCGCAATTACCGTAAAGCGAGATGATGACACCCCACAAGCTGTACGACAATGATGGATTTTATTGACCAGTTACTGTAAAGGGAGATGATCGACGCCTCACAACCTGTATGACAAGGAAGGATTTTATTGACCAATTACCATAAAGCGAGATGATTGACATCTCACAAGCTGTACTACAAGGGGAGATCGTGTTGACCAATTACCGTAAAGTGAGATGACTGACAACTCACAAGCCGTATCACAAGGAGGGATTTTATTATACACTTCCCCTAAAGCCAGATGATTGACACCCCACAAGCTGTACGGCAAGGGGTATTTCATTGTGCAATTCCCGTAAAGTCAGATGATTAAGATTTCACATGCCGTACGAGAGGAGGTGGGGATTTTATTGTACAATTCCCGTAAAGTCAGATGACCGGAAACTCAGATGCTGTTTGACAGTCCTGATTGACACCTCACAAGTTGTACGGTGACTAGAGACGTTAGGGTATAGACCCATTGAAACATAAGCTTGACACCTCAAAAGCTAAACGAAAGGTGATGGATTCTATTGTACAATTCCAGTATGCTTGACACTTTACAATCACAAGTTGTACATGAAGGGATTTTACTGTACAATTCCCATACGACTAACACATAGACGACAAAGGGGGACTTATTTGCACAAT
The DNA here is from genome assembly GCA_031216915.1 of Pictodentalium vernedei. Lineage (NCBI taxonomy): Eukaryota > Metazoa > Mollusca > Scaphopoda > Dentaliida > Dentaliidae > Pictodentalium > Pictodentalium vernedei. The sequence goes on along the minus strand of CM062292.1, from coordinate 493,577,299 downwards.
TGTCGTAAAGCCAAATGATTGCCACCTCAAAATTTTATTGTACAATTCCCGTAAAGATAGATGCTTGATAACTCACAAGATTAACGTCAAGAAGGGATGTCATGGTATAGCCCGATGATTGATACCCCGACAAACTGCACAACAAGGGCGGTTTTTGTTGTAGAATTCACAGCAAGACGGATGACTATACGATGTGGGGAGGGGGGGGGGGGGGTTACTGTAGAATTCCCAGAAAGACGGATGACTACACGATGTAGGTAGGGGGGGGGAGGTTACTGTAGAATTCCCAGAAAGACCGATGACTATACGATGTGGAGAGGGGAGGGGAGGGGGTGTTACTGTAGAATTCCAGTAAAGCCACATTATTGACAACTCATAAGATGTGCGACTAAGAGAGGTTTCTATTGCACACTTTAAGACAACTCATAAACCGTATGCAAAGAGGGATGTCATGCAAATGTACAGACAGATGATTGTCAATTCACAAATGTACAGACAGATGAATGTCAAGTCACAAGATGTACAGACAGATGATTGTCAATTCACAAATGTACAGACAGATGATTGTCAAGTCACAAGATGTACAGACGGATGATTGTCAATTCACAAATGTACAGACAGATGATTGTCAAGTCACAAGATGTACAGACAGATGATTGTCAAGTCACAAATGTACAGACAGATGATTGTCAAGTCACAAGAGGTACAGACGGATGATTGTCAAGTCGCATGATGTACAGACAGATGATTGTCAATTCACAAGATGTACAGACAGATGATTGTCAAGTCACAAGAGGTACAGACGAATGATTGTCAAGTCACATGATGTACAGACAGGTGATTGTCAAGTCACAAGATGTACAGACAGAGATGATTGTCAAGTCACAAGAGGTACAGACAAATGATTGTCAAGTCACAAGATGTACAGAGGGATGATTGCCAAGTCACAAGATGTACAGACGGATGATGGTCAATTCACAAATGTACAGACAGATGATTGTCAAGTCACAGTATATACAGACAGATGATTGTCAAGTCACAAGATGTACAGGCAGATGATTGTCGAGTCAAAAGATGTACATACAGATGAGTGTCAAGTCACAAGATATACAGACTGATAATTGTCAAGTCACAAGATGTACAGACAGATGATTGTCAAGTCACAAGACGTACAGGCAGATCATTGTCAAGTCACAAGATGTACAGACAGATGATTGTCAATTCACAAATGTACAGACAGATGATTGTCAAGTCACAAGGTGCACAGACAGATGATTGTCAATTCACAAATGTACAGACAGATGAGTGTCAAGTCACAAGATGTACAGACAGATGATTGTCAAGTCACAAGATGTACAGACAGATGATTTTCAAGTCACAAAACGTATGCAAGGAGGGATGTCATTCAAATGTACAGACAGGTGATTGTCAAGTCACAAGATATACAGACAGATGATTGTCAAGTCACAAGATGTACAGGCAGATGCTTGTCAAGTCACAAGAGGTACAGGCAGATGTTGGCATGCCACAAGATGCACAGAAAGATGATTGTCAAGTCACAAGATGTACAGACAGATGATGGTCAATTCACAAATGTACAGACAGATGATTGTCAAGTCACAAGATGTACAGACAGATGATTGTCAAGTCACAAGATGTACAGACGGATGATGGTCAATTCACAAATGTACAGACAGATGATTGTCAAGTCACAAGAGGTACAGACAGACGATTGTCAAGTCACAAGATGTACAGACAGATGATTGTCAAGTCACAAGATGTACAGACAGATGATTGTCAAGTCACAAGATGTACAGACAGATGATTGTCAAGTCACAAGATGTACAGACGGACGATGGGCAATTCACAAATGCACAGACAGATGATTGTCAAGTCACAAGATGTACAGACAGATGATTGTCAAGTCACAAGATGTACAGACAGATGATTGTCAAGTCACAAGAGGTACAGACAGATGTTGGCAAGTCAAAAAATGTACAGACAGACGATTGTCAAGTCACAAGATGTACAGACAGATGAATGTCAAGTCACAAGATGTACAGACAGATGATTGTCAAGTCACAAGATGTACAGACAGATGATGGTCAAGTCACAAGAGGTACAGACAGATGATTGTCAAGTCACAAAATGTACAGACAGATGATTGTCAAGTCACAAGATGTACAGACAGATGATTGTCAAGTCACAGGAGGTACAGACAAATGTTGGCAAGTCAAAAGATGTACAGACAGATGATTGTCAAGTCACAAGATGTACAGACAGATGAATGTCAATTCACAAGAAGTACAGACAGATAACTGTCAAGTCACAAACCGTATACAAGGAGGGATGTCATGCAAATGTACAGACAGATGATTGTCAATTCACAAATGTACAGACAGATGATTGTCAAGTCACAAGATGTACAGACAGATGATTGTCAAGTCACAAGATGTACAGACAGATGTTTGTCAAGTCACAAGAGGTACAGGCAGATGTTGGCAAGCCAAAAGATGTACAGACAGATGATTGTCAAGTCACAAGGTGTACAAACAGATGATGGCCAATTCACAAATGTACAGACAGATGATTATCAAGTCACAAGATGTACAGACAGATGATTGTCAAGTCACAAGATGTACAGAGAGATGATTATCAAGTCACATGATGTACAGACAGATGATTGTCAAGTCACAAGAGGTACAGACAGACGATTGTCAAATCACAAGATGTACAGACAGATGATTGTCAATTCACAAATGTACAGACAGATGATTGGCAAGTCACAAGATGTACAGACAGATGATTGTCAAGTCACAAGATGTACAGACAGATGATTGTCAAGTCACAAGAGGTACAGACAGATGATTGTCAAGTCACAAGATGTACAGACAGATGATTGTCAAGTCACAAGATGTACAGACAGATGAATGTCAAGTCACAAGATGTACAGACAGATGATTGTCAAGTCACAAGAGGTACAGACAGATGATTGTCAAGTCAAAAGATGTACAGACAGACGATTGTCAAGTCACAAGATGTACAGACAGATGAATGTCAAGTCACAAGGTGTACAGACAGATGATTGTCAAGTCACAAGAGGTACAGGCAGATGTTGGCAAGTCAAAAGATGTACAGACAGATGATTGTCAAGTCACAAGATGTACAGACAGATGATTGTCAAGTCACAAGATGTACAGACAGATGAATGTCAAGTCACAAGATGTACAGACAGATGATTGTCAAGTCACAAGAGGTACAGACAGATGATTGTCAAGTCAAAAGATGTACAGACAGACGATTGTCAAGTCACAAGATGTACAGACAGATGAATGTCAAGTCACAAGATGTACAGACAGATGATTGTCAAGTCACAAGAGGTACAGACAGATGTTGGCAAGTCAAAAGATGTACAGACAGATGATTGTCAAGTCACAAGATGTACAGACAGATGATTGTCAAGTCACAAGATGTACAGACAGATGATTGTCAAGTCACAAGATGTACAGACAGATGAATGTCAAGTCACAAGATGTACAGACAGATAACTGTCAAGTCACAAACCGTATACAAGGAGGGATGTCATGCAAATGTACAGACAGATGATTGTCAATTCACAAATGTACAGACAGATGATTGTCAAGTCACAAGATGTACAGACAGATGATTGTCAAGTCACAAGATGTACAGACAGATGCTTGTCAAGTCACATGAGGTACAGGCAGATGTTGGCAAGCCAAAAGATGTACAGACAGATGATTGTCAAGTCACAAGGTGTACAGACAGATGATGGTCAATTCACAAATGTACAGACAGATGATTATCAAGTCACAAGATGTACAGACAGATGATTGTCAAGTCACAAGATGTACAGACGGATGATGGTCAATTCACAAATGTACAGACAGATGATTGTCAAGTCGCATGATGTACAGACAGATGATTGTCAAGTCACAAGATGTACAGACAGATGATTGTCAATTCACAAATGTACAGACAGATGATTGGCAAGTCACAAGATGTACAGACAGATGATTGTCAAGCAACAAATATAAAGACAAATGATTGTCAAGTCAAATAGGTTCAGACATGTGATTGACAAGTCACAAGACGTACAGACAGATGATTGTCAAGTCACAAGATGTACAGACAGATGATTGTCAAGTCACAAGATGTACATACAGATGATTGTCAAGTTACAAGAGGTACAGTCGGATGATTGTCAAGTCACATGATGTACAGACAGGTGATTGTCAAGTCACAAGATGTACAGACAGAGATGATTGTCAAGTCACAAGAGGTACAGGCAAATGATTGTCAAGTCACAAGATGTACAGACAGATGATTGTCAAGTCACAAGATGTACAGACAGATGATTGTCAAGTCACATGATGTACAGACAGACGATTGTCAAGTCACAAGATGTACAGACGGATCATTGCCAAGTCACAAGATGTACAGACAGATCATTGTCAAACCACGAGATGTACGAGAGGGTCGAAATTAGTGTACAATACTCATAATGCCAGATGATTGACCCCTCATAAGCTGTACAACATGGGGGGCTTTTTATTGTATAATTCCCATAAAGCGAGATGACTGACAACTCACAAACTGTACAACAAGAAAGATGTCACGGAACTGTCCTTGTAAAGCTAGAAGATTATGACCTCACCAGCTGAGCACCAAGAATAGATTCAACACCCAACAAGTATAATGTTTCTGGTGTGGAACATATGAATAAGATACATAACCATGCATAACACCGGGGGCGTAGGGTAGGGGAGAGTGGGGTAGGGTAGGGGACTGCACTTTCATTGATGCACAAGACGTGGTAGCTGGCCTTTTCAGTACCTCAAAAATGCGTTTTTCTGGGTGCGGTAAATTTTCTCCTCACATCATTTTGCTGTGACATTTTTGATTTGAAAGGATTAAAGCGCCGTTTAAGTGTTCTTACAGAGGTAGAATAGCTAGCAAGGATGTGAACAAAATGATATGTGTTACTGCACAGAATTAAATCTATTCGAATAAAGTAAAGATACTATTTATATCACATATACAATACATTTTAGAAACGACAATAATAGACAGAATGTATGTATATATGTGTGATGTGAATACATTGAGAAGCTATTCTAACTTTTGTCTAATCCACATTAACACTCAATCATCATTTCATCATCAATTAATCTTCACCTCATATTTGTGTATTTACAACTAAAATATTGTTTACACAAATGTTGTTTTGATCAACCTCTGCTTGGCTCAAATTTGCCCAGCAAACTGAACACTAGCGTAGTTCCAGCGAAAGTAAACCCAATCTGAACCCTACACCACTGTATCTATTCCCAATCCGATAACCTACACCGTTAGATCTATTCCCAATCTGATAACCTACATAATTAGATCTATTCCAATCCAATAACCTACCCGTTTAGTTCTATTCCCAATCTGATAACCTACACCATTAGATCAATTCCCAATCCAATAACATACACGTTTAGTTCTATTCCCAATCCTATAACCTACACCATTAGATATATTCCCATTCCTATTACATACACGATTAGATCTATACCCAATCCTATTACATACACCATTAGATCTATACCCAATCCGATCAACTACACCATTAGATGTATTCCCAGTCTGACAACCTATACCATTAGATCTATTCCAAATCTGACAACCTACACCATTAGATCTATTTCCAATCCGATAACCTACACCATTATAACCTACACCATTAGATCTATTCCCAATCCGATAACCTACACCATTAGATCTATTCCTAATCCGATAACCTACACCATTATATTTATTCCCAAGCTGATAACCTACACCATTAGAGCTATTCCCAATATACACCACTATATCTATATTATTCTATTCCCAATCCGAAAACCTACACCATTAGATCTTTTCCTAATCCAGTAACCTACACCATCAGATCTATTCCTAATCCCATAACCTACACCATTAGATCTATTCCCAATCTGATACCCTACACCATTAGAGCTATTCCCAATATACTCCACTATACCTATTTCCAATCCGATAATCTACACCATTAGATATATTCCCAATCCGATAACATACACCATTAGATCTACTCTTAATCCGATAACCTACACCATTAGATCTATTCCCAATCTGATAACCTACACCATTAGATCTATTCCCAATCTCATAACCTACACCATTAGATCTATTCCCAATCCGATAACCTACACCATTAGATATATTCCCAATCCGATAACCTACACCATTAGATCGATTCCCAATCTGATAACCTGCACTATTAGATCTATTCCTAATCCGATAACCTACACTATTAGATCGATTCCCAATCTGATAACCTACACTATTAGATCTATTCCCAATCCGATAACCTACACCATTAGATCGATTCCCAATCTGATAACCTACACTATTAGATCTATTCCCAATCCGATAATCTACACCATTAGATCGATTCCCAATCTGATAACCTACACTATTGGATCTATTCCCAATCCGATAACCTACTCCATTAGATCTATTCCCAATCCGATAACCTACACCATTAGATATATTCCCAATCCGATAACCTACAGAATTAGATCTATTCCTAATCCGATAACCTACACTATTAGATCTATTCCCAATCCGATAACCTACATCATTAGATCGATTCCCAATATGATCTACACTATTAGGTCTATTCCCAATCCGATAACATACGCCATTAGATCGATTCCCAATCCGATAACCTACACCATTAGATCTATTCCCAATCTGATAACCTACACCATTAGATATATTCCGAATCCGATAACCTACACCATTAGATCTATTCCCAATCCGATAACCTACATCATTAGATCGATTCCCAATCTGATAACCTACACTATTAGGTCTATTCCCAATCCGATAACCTACACCATTAGATCTATTCCCAATCCGATAACCTACACCATTAGATCGATTCCCAATCCGATAACCTACACCATTAGATCGATTTCCAATCCGATAACCTACACTATTAGATCGATTCCCAATCTGATAACCTACTCTATTAGATCTATTCCCAATCCGATAACATGCACCATTAGATCGATTCCCAATCCGATAACCTACACCATTAGATCGATTCCCAATCCGATAACCTACACTATTAGATCTATTCCCAATCCGATAACCAACACCATTAGATCGATTCCCAATCTGATAACCTACACTATTAGAGCTATTCCCAATCCGATAACCCACACCATTAGATCGATTCCCAATCTGATAACCTACACTATTAGATCTATTCCCAATCCGATAACCTACACCATTAGATCGATTCCCAATCTGATAACCTGCACTATTAGATCTATTCCCAATCCGATAACATACACCATTAGATCTATTCCTAATCCGATAACCTACAACATTAGTTCTATTCCCAATCTGACAACCTACGCCATTTGATCTTACCACATCGGTAGTGGCATCATCAATGATCACTCGAAATAACATCATCAGCGGCAAAATTATCGTTGTATATGATATAATCAATGATTAAGGACGCAATGCACCATATATAGCATATTGATATACCATATTTATGGAATTATATGTACGGTAGTCTTGTATGGATCGTTTTAACGTTTTAATACTATTGATAAAAGAAGTGACAAATTTTCTTGTTTTATACCCAGATATTGCATGTGGATGATAGTGTTTTTGTGACATTCGGGGGAAGCATGCTTCACGTGGACGAGAGGATGTGTTTGGAGTACGCTATTAGCCAGAAACATCCTGTTTCACTAGATAAAATGTACTGCAAGACATAGCAATCATTAAAACATAATAATCAGTTACAACAACGTCGCTGTCATGAAACGTTTCAAGGGGTGATTAATTAAGTCCCAGGTACACGGAATAAGTGTCATAAACTAATTTAGTTCAAGAAAGGGAGTCACCGACAATCGTGTATGAAGATTTTTCAGAGACAACATGTGAGGAGAAATAGAAGGGAAAACTGAATTCTATCAATAAAGAAAATTTTACTTACTCTCGTTGCTGGCTTCATTTGAACGCGAAACATTATTATCTCCCTTTATTAACCAAAGAGCGCCTTGAATATGTTTCCTAACAAAGTCGTTATCACAGGAGTTAAGAATTTTTTCTAAGCTTGGGACAAGTTTTTCATGATCAAGACACTTCTGTCTAACATTTTTATCAAAGGAAATTGTCCATAGTAATCTTCCGGCCGTCTTTTGCTCTCGAGGGTCCTCGTGGTTCAGCATTTTGTCTATCAAAGGCAACACACCTTCATCGATTATCTGAAAGAAAAGATTACCATAATATATTTAAGGCTTTCCCCTTCACTCCCTCCCCCCTCTCGAAAAAAAACAAAACAACAAAACCCCCCAAAAACTAAAACAACAAACAAACAAACAGAAAAGTCCCCCCCCCCCAAAAAAAAAAAAAAAAGAAAAAAGAAGAAAGTAACCCAATAAAAGAAATATCGGAACTTCAGGGAAAAAATACAAGTCTATTTGTTAATTAGCGCAGTTTTAATCCTTTGGCCCCGGATGGTATAGTCAACGCCAGTGCAGAGCCAACAACTGGAAAAGTCTATATTCGTTAGTTGGGGAAGACCAATCAATATTTTCAATGTGCTGTTTGTAGCTACATCTTGAAAATGACGATTGGTCTACAACACAAATTCACTGAGCAACTATCTCCTTCATGACGATTGGTCTACAACATAAATTCACTGAGCAGCTATCTCCTTCATGGCGATTGGTCTACAACATAAATTCACTGAGCAGCTATCTCCTTCATGACGATTGGTCTACAACATAAATTCACTGAGCAGCTATCTCCTTCATGACGATTGGTCTACAACACAAATTCACTGAGCAGCTATCTCCTTCATGACGATTGGTCTACAACATAAATTCACTGAGCAGCTATCTCCTTCATGACGATTGGTCTACAACACAAATTCAGTGAGCAGCTATCTCCTTCATGACGATTGGTCTACAACACAAATTCACTGAGCAGCTATCTCCTTCATGACGATTGGTCTACAACATAAATTCACTGAGCAGCTATCTCCTTCATGACGATTGGTCTACAACACAAATTCACTGAGCAGCTATCTCCTTCATGACGATTGGTCTACAACATAAATTCACTGAGCAGCTATCTCCTTCATGACGATTGGTCTACAACATAAATTCACTGAGCAGCTATCTCCTTCATGACGATTGGTCTACAACATAAATTCACTGAGCAGCTATCTCCTTCATGACGATTGGTCTACAACATAAATTCACTGAGCAGCTATCTCCTTCATGACGATTGGTCTACAACATAAATTCACTGAGCAGCTATCTCCTTCATGACGATTGGTCTACAACACAAATTCACTGAGCAGCTATCTCCTTCATGACGATTGGTCTACAACACAAATTCACTGAGCAGCTATCTCCTTCATGACGATTGGTCTACAACATAAATTCACTGAGCAGCTATCTCCTTCATGACGATTGGTCTACAACATAAATTCACTGAGCAGCTATCTCCTTCATGACGATTGGTCTACAACACAAATTCACTGAGCAGCTATCTCCTTCATGACGATTGGTCTACAACACAAATTCACTGAGCAGCTATCTCCTTCATGACGATTGGTCTACAACATATATTCACTGAGCAGCTATCTCCTTCATGACGATTGGTCTACAACATAAATTCACTGAGCAGCTATCTCCTTCATGACGATTGGTCTACAACATAAATTCATTGAGCAGCTATCTCCTTCATGACGATTGGTCTACAACATAAATTCACTGAGCAGCTATCTCCTTCATGACGATTGGTCTACAACATAAATTCATTGAGCAGCTATCTCCTTCATGACGATTGGTCGACAACACAAATTCACTGAGCAGCTCTCTCCTTCATGAATTCAGGTCGTATCATTATCTTAGGCTGGAAAGGCGGCATTGCAGGTTGAAAGACACAAAATTGAGGCAATAAAATAAAACCTTACTATGAAAACTATAGATTTAATTAAAAGCCAAAAGCAATCTCAAAAAAACCTCATTTCCAAATAATAGAGGCAAATCAAGAAGGTTGCATCAGGTAGATACGCAGCTGAGATAATGTTATCACGGGCAACATCCAGAGTACATAGAGCTTTAATACCTAGATGTCGAAAAAGACACCTCCAGGTATCAAATTTCCATATTCCTTAGATGTTGCACGGCCCGCCTCCTACCATAGAAATAATGCACATTTCAATAAATATAATAAACATTTCCCAATGCAGCATCAAACGATAAAACTGAAGCCCTGTACCGATCCTCAAGTTCACATGTAATTTGCAATCTTTCGATCCATGCTGACAATGAGGATCATGAACTACAGTCGGTTTCCTCATCCTTCAGTGAAGAAAATTGGAGAATGAATTTTTGCTCCAGAATTCATATGTACCTTTCATGAAATCAGTTTAATTCAACACATATTTAGACGATGTCACGACAAGACGATAAAAACCTAAAACAACAAACGCTATCACGTGACTTAAAATAGATTGAGACTATATTTATGAAACTACGACACATGCCTCGAGGAGATTGCTACTTTCGCGAAAATGAATCAGTGTATATTCAGAGTGCCAATGTCTATCGTAATATTCTTATTCCCATGGAATAAACTTTGCAGCATATTAGACGCGTTGGACTGCATATTTTGGCGTCATATTCATGTCTGCAGGGTGTTTATTGTTATTTAAAACGATGCTTTCAAACTCAAAACCTTCGTCGGAGTACGAGGTTGGACGTGACAATACTGACATTGTGACAATTTGTGTATCACTCAAGTGATTTTGCTGTCTCGGCTCGGATTCGAAGTCAAAAAATTAGCGGGCGCTTGTGGAATTTAGATGAAGTAGGTACACCTGAAAGCAGCGAATATTTTTAATGTTAACTACCAAAAAAGTTATTAGTCACTGATAACACCTTTTACGCCATGTTTTGTTGACAAAACTTGGACAATGTCTGCGGGCCAATGTGGCAATGTGGGTGGAACAGGAAATTATAGAATAACATTTTCAAGTAACTTCTGCTCTAGCAATTTGTGAGCATTTAGAGGTGTAAATTGTTATATCACATGAAACGTCGTTAATTTAGACGTAACAACCCATGTCTTATTTCCTGATTATCAACTAGTGTCTAATGGCGCGTGCTCCCATAGCAACAGCATTGAATTCTTGGGCGTAGTTCACATTACGTAATTAGGAGAAACCAAAAGATAAACAAACATGGCTGACCAATTTTCACCTATCTAAATTGTTACGATTGACAATGGCGGCACCGGTACAGTTATTGGACAAAGAAAGGTTGGAAATGAATGATTTGTTGCGGTAAAAATTGATGAGATTGATTTCGAAACCGAATTGAATGCTGATCGACTCCAATCATGCTCAGTGACTAACGAAGAAATCAACAACGCAGGTGTTATAACAACAACTGATCGCAGACGTGACATTAGGCCTAATTCACGATTTGATTTCGTGACATCAAATTATAAATATAGAAGAGTTAACTGAAAATCAATCAAATGCAAATATCCTGAAAAAAAACTTTTTATGATATAAAACTTCTTCAGGAGTTTTTCGATGAGCCCTCCATTTCTGAAAATAGGCCAATACATGAAATACCTCCAGCTGATTTATCCGATCTGCTGTGTCGCTTTTTCATGACCGTTAAGAAAGCAGATGGCTCTGAATATCAACCGCATACTTTACGAGGGTTGCTTTCTAGTTTTGATAGACAACTTCGCCGCCATAGATACGGATACAGTCTAGTAAATAGCATAGAATTCTCACAATTGCTGGAGGTGCTTAAATCGAAACAGAAGGCGTTAAAACTAGAAGGGATGGGAAATATGCCGCATCGACGAGACCCCCTATCTGATGACGAGATTGACAAACTGTGGAAATCTGATCAATTTGGTACGGCGACCCCCCCCCCCATTCCCCCCCCCCCCCCTCCCAGAGTATAATAAATACACTATGGTTTTATTTCACTGTAAACTTTGGCCTACGGGGAACTGCCGAGCATTATGCCATGAAATGGGGTGATGTCCAACTGAAAGGCGAAAGTGATGGAAGATTTTTTCTTGAATTTAATGAACGCCAAAGTAAAACCAGGACAGGCCGTGATCCACGTAATATTCGCAATGTTGTCCCAAAAGTATGGGAAAATGAACAAAACCCCCAAAGATGTATTGTTAATGTTTATAGGAAATACGCTTCAATGAGACAGACTAATTATTCTGATAGCGATGACCCATTCTACATTGCGACACAAACAGTACCTCTGAAAGCAAATGTTTGTTGGTTCAAAAGAAATGCTATAGGAATTAATAAACTCACTGGACTGATGAAGAAGATGATTTCAGCTGCCGGCATCAATACATCCAAGAATATTTCCAATCACAGTGCCAGAAAATACCTTATCCAAAACGTGAATGACAAAAACGTTCCAGCGAATCAGATAATGCAAATTTCAGGCCATAGAAACATTCAGTCAGTGAATAATTACAGCAGAATAAATCGAGAACAGCACCGAGAAATTTCGAAAACATTATCCACGCGTGAGAAAATAGCTGATTCAATTGAATTTCCACGTTCACTTTCACAAACAAACAAACGAAATATCGAACAAACCAGCTTTTTCCATTCACATGATCACTTCTAGAAACCGTTGATATAACATGCAGTTCCATGGCGAAGTCAGAGAATAACATCAAATGTGTCGGAGGTGTCAACAGTTTATTCAGAGATGTTTATGGTGGAAACTTTCAAATTCACATTCACAACAACCCGCCAGCGAAACGTGCTCGCGTCCTTGACTAAGATTCTGAGAATCAGGAATGAATGTTCAGCGGAACTCTTTCTTGTGTTTAATGTTTCAAATTGATTAAATATTACTTGTTTAATATGATATTAAATAATCTGCCTGGGTCCTATTTTCATTAATGTCAACGAAAAGTGGGTAACATTTGAAATACTCGGGGAACTATATTACGACAACAGGTGCAAGTAAAGCGCATTCATGACGTCATAGAGTGAAGCGTCTGAGCCAACGAACTGATTGTCGGTTGTTTTGGGAGAATTGGGCGACAGTGAATTAAATAAAAAGTGTAAAAAACATTCGAAAATTCATGTGATATACAGAATCTTTAACTCGTGATGTTTGGATATAAGATTTTTTGAAACTCATTTGATGAATTCGATTCACAACTCGCCTAAAGGCTCGTTGTGAATCAAATTCATCAAATTCGTTTCAAACAATCTTATATCCGAACATCACTCGTTTGAGATCCTCTATATTGGTAATGGTAACTGCCGCTAGAATATTAGCTGGAGATCGCTCGACAATTCTAACGGGAGTTTCCCCAATCAAAGCGAGCTAGTCGAGTCCAAAGGTTATTCTTAGTACCTGGATGTTTCCCGTGCAACAAACAGGTAATAACAGCACGAGATCTTATTACCTGCATGTTTTAGAATGTCCGGCGACATTGCTATTTATCTCGGGCTCTCTGGCCAGTCAGAAGCCGCCTTTAATGCTGATAAATGGACAAGTGTTACTATCAGGACCTCAAGTAAGCTATTTCGGGTGGTTATATTATTGTGGCATATCTCGAAATCAGACAGGCTACTCAAGGCAGATATGTGGTGGAGTCTGGATAAGTAACCCGATATCAGGTAATCAACTTAGGATGGCCATATCGTCGAGTTATAGATATCAGCCCGGCTGTTTAAGGCAGACATAGACATACACTGAAGCCATATTCCGATATCAAGTGGGCAAAAATAAGACAACCATATATTAGACAACTGAGGTATCCGGTAATTTAATTAAGATTGCCATACAGAACAGGTTGATCTCAATACCAAAGGGAAGTTATGTACGATAACTTGGTGTCAGTAGGCATACAAGTGTAACCATACTGCGGTTTATAGGTTATTCACAAGCGTTAATTTGACAATCGTAGGAAAACTTAGGCAGTCGTACGGCACACATAGCATCATTAGGATACTTGTCGGACAAAGGATGCATACCATATCATATCAAATAGGCGACTTTACACAGTCAGAAATCAAGCATAATTCGAAAGAAGGTAACCAGCTAATGAGTCATGCAATAGGTGCAGAACGCGATATCAGATATGGCACTTTGCATAGCTAAATAATAGGGTTGATTCGGCATGGGGTAAGCTACTGGAGGCAGTCATATTACAGAGAGCAGAACTCGACATCAGATATGGCACTTTGCATAGCAAAATAATAGGGTTGATTCGTCACGGGGCAAGCTACTGAAGGTAGTCATATTAAAGAGTGCAGAACGCGACATCAGATATGGAACTTTGCATAGCTAAATAATAGGGTTGATTCGTCACGGGGTAAGCTACAGGAGGCAGTCATATTACAGAGAGCAGAACTCGACATCAGATATGGCACTTTGCATAGCTAAATAATAGGGTTGATTCGGCATGGGGTAAGCTACTGAAGGTAGTCATATTAAAGAGTGCAGAACGCGACATCAGATATGGAACTTTGCATAGCTAAATAATAGGGTTGATTCGTCACGGGGTAAGCTACAGGAGGCAGTCATATTACAGAGAGCAGAACTCGACATCAGATATGGCACTTTGCATAGCTAAATAATAGGGTTGATTCGGCATGGGGTAAGCTACTGAAGGTAGTCATATTACAGAGAACAGAACTCGACATCAAACAGTTCATTTAATGCAACAGAAAGAGAGGAAGAGATTGGGGATTCATTCGCGCTCGCAATCGAATCACCAGATAACAAGATCATTTGACCAAAATGTCATTTTAAAATGTCAAATTTATAGAATGAAATTTTATTTTAAAGTTACCGGCCTTTGATCAGGGATGAAATGATAGCACTGTATATAATATCTCGATATAATTACATTGTTAATGTAGTTATACGTTTTGGGCCCAAATACTCAATTCCCATTGGCCAGCTGGGTGAAAACGTCATGACCAAATGTAATTCATTTTCCAACGAATACATTTGGTCGAACTTTGACCCGCATTTACGGTAGAGCGCAATTGACAGAATGTAATTCGGGCGGTGTTTGGGCGGGTTTATAACTTTTAGCACCTCTCGCAGTGATCAGTGATTATAGTTTACTGATATGTATAAATTGTTTTGAACATTCCAAGTTTCGTTGCGAAAGACGGCAATTTGACACCAGTATGCAAATAGTAGGCTGCATACCGGAATCAAGGATTATCTCATAATGAAAAAGGAGATAGACGATATCTATATAATTATAGAATATTACATACTGGAATCGAGGATTATCTCATAATGAAGAAATGGATAGAAGACATCTATATAAATATAGAATGTTCCATATTGGAATCGAGGATTATTTCATAATGAAGAAATGGATAGAAGACATCTATATAATTATAGAATGTTGCATACGAGAATCGAGGATTATCTCATAATGAAGAAATGGATAGAAAACATCTATATAATTATAGAATGTTGCATACTGGAATCGAGGATTATCTCATAATGAAGAAATGGATAGAAGACATCTATATAAATATAGAATGTTCCATATTGGAATCGAGGATTATTTCATAATGAAGAAATGGATAGAAGACATCTATATAATTATAGAATGTTGCATACGAGAATCGACGATTATCTCATAATGAAGAAATGGATAGAAGACATCTATATAATTATAGAATGTTGCATACTGGAATCGAGGATTATCTCATAATGAAGAAATGGATAGAAGACATCTATATAATTATAGAATGTTGCATACTGGAATCGAGGATTACCTTATAATGAAGAAATGGATAGAAGACATCTATATAATTATAGAATGTTGCACACTGGAATCGAGGATTATCTCATAATGAAGAAATGGATAGAAGACATCTATATAATTATAGAATGTTGCATACTGGAATCGAGGATTATCTCATAATGAGAAAGGAGATAGAAGACATCTATATAATTATAGAATATTACATACTGGAATCGAGGAGTATCTCATAATGAAGAAATGGATAGAAGACATCTATATAATTATAGAATGTTGCATACTGGAATCGAGGATTATCTCATAATGAAGAAATGGATAGAAGACATCTATATAATTATAGAATGTTGCATACTGGAATCGAGTATTATCTCATAATGAAGAATTGGATAGAAGACATCTATATAATTATAGAATATTACATACTGGAATCGAGGATTATCTCATAATGAAGAAATGGATAGAAGACATCTATATAATTACAGAATGTTGCATACTGGAATCGAGGATTATCTCATAATGAAGAAATGGATAGAAGACATCTATATAATTATAGAATGTTGTATACTGGAATAGAGGATTATCTCATAATGAAGAAGGAGATAGAAGACATCTATATAATTATAGAATGTTGCACACTGGAATCGAGGATTATCTGATAATGACGAAATGGATAGAAGACATCTATATAATTATAGAATGTTGCATACTGGAATCGAGGATTATCTCATAA
Organism: Pictodentalium vernedei; assembly: GCA_031216915.1. Lineage (NCBI taxonomy): Eukaryota > Metazoa > Mollusca > Scaphopoda > Dentaliida > Dentaliidae > Pictodentalium > Pictodentalium vernedei. Next base: position 493,560,693 of record CM062292.1, on the reverse strand, counting down.
TGAAGAAATGGATAGAGACTTCTATCTAATTATAGAATGTTGCATACTGGAATCGAGCATTATCTCATAATGAAGAAAGATGGAAGGCATATATATAATTATAGAATGATGCATACTGGAATCGAGGATTATCTCATAATGAAGAAATGGGTAGAAGACATCTATATAATTATAGAATGTTGTATACTGGAATCGAGGATTATCTCATAATGAAGAAATGGAGAGAAGACATCTATATAATTATAGAATGTTGCATACTGGAATCGAGGATTATCTCATAATGAAGAAATGGATAGAAGACATCTATATAATTATAGAATGTTGTATACTGGAATCGAGGATTATCTCATAATGAAGAAACGGATAGAAGACATCTATATAATTATAGAATGTTGCATACTGGAATCGAGCATTATCTCATAATGAAGAAATGGATAGAAGACATCTATATAATTATAGAATGTTGTATACTGGAATCGAGGATTATCTCATAATGAAGAAATGGATAGAAGACATCTATATAATTATAGAATGTTGTATACTGGAATCGAGGATTATCTCATAATGAAGAAACGGATAGAAGACATCTATATAATTATAGAATGTTGTATACTGGAATCGAGGATTATCTCATAATGAAGAAGGAGATAGAAGACATCTATATAATTATAGAATGTTGCATACTGGAATCGAGGATTATCTCATAATGAAGAAATGGATAGAAGACATCTATATAATTATAGAATGTTGCATACTGGAATCGAGGATTATCTCATAACGAAGAAATGGATAGAAGACATCTATATAATTATAGAATGTTGCATACTGGAATCGAGGATTATCTTATAATGAAGAAATGGATAGAAGACATCTATATAATTATAGAATCTTGTATACTGGTATCGAGGATTATCTCATAATGAAGAAATGGATAGAAGACATCTATATAATTATAGAATGTTGCACACTGGAATCGAGGATTATCTCATAATGAAGAAATGGATAGAAGAGATCTATATAATTATAGAATGTTGTATACTGGAATCGAGGATTATCTCATAATGAAGAAATGGATAGAAGACATCTATATAATTATAGAATGTTGCACACTGGAATCGAGGATTATCTCATAATGAAGAAATGGATAGAAGAGATCTATATAATTATAGAATGTTGTATACTGGAATCGAGGATTATCTCGTAATGAAGAAGGAGATAGAAGACATCTATATAATTATAGAATGTTGTATACTGGAATCGAGGATTATCTCATAATGAAGAAAAATAGTAGGTATCTACATAATTAGAGAATGTTGCACACTGGAATCGAGGATTATCTCATAATGAAGAAATGGATAGAAGAGATCTATATAATTATAGAATGTTGTATACTGGAATCGAGGATTATCTCATAATGAAGAAGGAGATAGAAGACATCTATATAATTATAGAATGTTGAATACTGGAATCGAGGATTATCTCATAATGAAGAAAGATAGTAGGTAGCTACATAATTATAGAATGTTGCACACTGGAATCGAGGATTATCTCATAATGAAGAAATGGATAGAAGACATCTATATAATTATAGAATGTTGCATACTGGAAACGAGGATTATCTCATAATGAAGAAATGCATAGAAGACATCAATATAATTAGAGAATGTTGTATACTGGAATCGAGGATTATCTCATAATGAAGAAATGGATAGAAGGCATCTATATAATTATAGAATGTTGTATACTGGAATCGAGGATTATCTCATAATGAAGGAGGAGATAGAAGACATCTATATAATTATAGAATGTTGCATACTGGAATCGAGGATTATCTCATAATGAAGAAAGGTAGAAGGTACCTATATAATTATAGAATGTTGCATACTGGAATCGAGGATTATCTCATAATGAAGAAATGGATAGAAGGCATCTATATAATTATAGAATGTTGTATACTGGAATCGAGGATTATCTCATAATGAAGAAATGGATAGAAGACATCTATATAATTATAGAATGTTGCATACTGGAATCGAGGATTATATCATAATGAAGAAATGGATAGAAGGCATCTATATAATTATAGAATGTTGTATACTGGAATCGAGGATTATCTCATAATGAAGAAATGGATAGAAGACATCTATATAATTATAGAATGTTGCATACTGGAATCGAGGATTATCTCATAATGAAGAAATGGATAGAAGACATCTATATAATTATAGAATGTTGCATACTGGAATCGAGGATTATCTCATAATGAAGAAATGGATAGAAGGCATCTATATAATTATAGAATGTTGTATACTGGAATCGAGGATTATCTCATATTGAAGAAATGGATAGAAGACATCTATATAATTATAGAATGTTGCATAATGGAATCGAGGATTATCTCATAATGAAGAAAGATGGAAGGCATCTATATAATTATAGAATGTTCTTTACTGGAATCGAGAAGTGTCTCATAACAAAATGAGAGATAGAAGACGTCTATATAATTATAGAATGTTGCATACTGGAATAGAGGTTTATCTCATAATCAGTTGGGAGATAGAAGTCATGTATATAATTATGTGTTGTTGCCTACTGGAATGGATGATTATCTCATAATAAAGAAAGAGATAGAAGACATCTATATAATGAAAGAATGTTGCATACTGGAATCGAGGATTGCCCCATAATGAAAAAAAGAGATAGAAGGTATCTATATATAGAAAGCTTTATTTTGAGGAATATCGTATAACGAAATAGGAGAGAGAAGACATCTATATAATTATAGAATGTTGCATACTGGAATTGAGGAATACCGTATAATGAAATAGGAGAGAGAAGCCATCCATATAATTATAGAATGTTGTATACTGGAATCGAGGATTATCTCATAATGAAGAAAGATAGTAGGTACCTATATAATTATAGAATGTTGCATACTGGAATCGAGGATTATCTCATAACGAAATAGGAGAGAGAAGACATCTATATAATTATAGAATGTTGCATACGGGTTTCGAGGATTTTCTCATAATGAAGAAATGGATAGAAGACATCTATATAATTATAGAATGTTGCATACTGGAATCGAGGATTATCTCATAACGAAATATGAGAGAGAAGACATCTATATAATTATAGAATGTTGCATACGGGAATCGAGGATTTTCTCATAAAGAAGAAATGGATAGAAGCCATCTATATATTTATAGAATATTGCACACTGGAATCGAGGATTATCTGATAATGAAGAAAGTGATAGAAGACATCTATATAATTATAGAATGTTGCATACTGGAATCGAGGATTATCTCATAATGAAGAAATGGATAGAAGACTTCTATATAATTATAGAATGTTGCATACCGGAATCGAGGATTGTCTCATAATGAAGAAATGGATAGACGACATCTATATAATTATAGAATGTTGCTTACCGGAATCGAGGATTATCTCATAATGCAGAAATGGATAGAAGACTTCTATATAATTATAGAATGTTGTATACTGGAATCGAGGATTATCTCATAATGAAGAAATGGATAGAAGACATCTATATAATTATAGAATGTTGCATACTGGAATCGAGGATTATCTCATAATGAATAAAGATAGAAGGCATCTATATAATTATAGAATGTTGCATACTGGAATCGAGGATGATCTCATAATGAAGAAATGGATAGAAGACTTCTATATAATTATAGAATGTTGCACACTGGAATCGAGGATTATCTCGTAATGAAGAAAGATGGAAGGCATCTATATAATTATAGAATGTTGCATACTGGAATCGAGGATGATCTCATAATGAAGAAATGGATAGAAGACTTCTATATAATTATAGAATGTTGTATACTGGAATCGAGGATTATCTCATAATGAATAAAGATAGAAGGCATCTATATAATTATAGAATGTTGCATACTGGAATCGAGGATGATCTCATATTGAAGAAATGTATAGAAGACATCTATATAATTATAAAATGTTGCATACTGGAATCGAGGATTATCTCATAATGAATAAAGATAGAAGGCATCTATATAATTATAGAATGTTGCATACTGGAATCGAGGATGATTTCATAATGAAGAAATGGATAGAAGACTTCTATATAATTATAGAATGTTGCATAATGGAATCGAGGATTATCTCATATTGAAGAAATGGATAGAAGACATCTATATAATTATAGAATGCTGCATGCTGGAATCGAGGATTATCTCATAATGAAGAAAGATGGAAGGCATCTATATAATTATAGAATGTTGCATACTGGAATCGAGGATTATCTCATAATGAATAAAGATAGAAGGCATCTATATAATTATAGAATGTTGCATACTGGAATCGAGCATTATCTCATAATGAAGAAAGATGGAAGGCATCTATATAATTATAGAATGTTGCATACTGGAATCGAGGATTATCTCATAATGAATAAAGATAGAAGGCATCTATATAATTATAGAATGTTGCATACTGGAATCGAGGATTATCTCATAATGAAGAAATGGATAGAAGACTTCTATATAATTATAGAATGTTGCATACTAGAATCGAGGATTATCTCATAATGAAGAAAGATGGAAGGCATCTATATAATTATGGAATGTTGCATACTGGAATCGAGGATTATCTCATAATGAAGAAATGGATAGAAGACATCTATATAATTATAGAATTTGTCATACTGGAATCGAGGATTATCTCATAATGAAGAAAGATATTGAAGACATCTATTTAATTATAGAATGTGGCATACTGCAATCGAGGATTATCTCATAATGAAGAAAGATAGAAGGCATCTATATAATTATAGAATGTTGCATACTGGAATCGAGGATTTTCTCATAATGAAGAAATGGATAGAAGACATCTATATAATTATAGAATGTGGCATACTGGAATCGAGGATTATCTCATAATGAAGAAAGATATTGAAGACATCTATTTAATTATAGAATGTGGCATACTGGAATCGAGGATTATCTCATAATGAAGAAATGGATAGAAGACATCTATATAATTATAGAATGTTGTATACTGGAATCGAGGATTATCTCATAATGAAGAAATGAATAGAAGACATCTATATAATTATAGAATGTTGCATACTGGAATCGAGGATTATCTCATAATGAAGAAATGGATAGAAGACATCTATATAATTATAGAATGTTGCATACTGGAATCGAGCATTATCTCACAATGAAGAAATGGATAGAAGACATCTATATAATTATAGAATGTTGCATACTGGAATCGAGGATTATCTCATAATGAATAAAGATAGAAGGCATCTATATAATTATAGAATGTTGCATACTGGAATCGAGGATGATCTCATAATGAAGAAATGGATAGAAGACTTCTATATAATTATAGAATGTTGCATACTGGAATCGAGGATTATCTCGTAATGAAGAAAGATGGAAGGCATCTATATAATTATAGAATGTTGCATACTGGAATCGAGGATGATCTCATAATGAAGAAATGGATAGAAGACTTCTATATAATTATAGAATGTTCTATACAGGAATCGAGGATTATCTCATAATGAATAAAGATAGAAGGCATCTATATAATTATAGAATGTTGCATACTGGAATCGAGGATGATCTCATATTGAAGAAATGTATAGAAGACATCTATATAATTATAAAATGTTGCATACTGGAATCGAGGATTATCTCATAATGAATAAAGATAGAAGGCATCTATATAATTATAGAATGTTGCATACTGGAATCGAGGATGATCTCATAATGAAGAAATGGATAGAAGACTTCTATATAATTATAGAATGTTGCATAATGGAATCGAGGATTATCTCATATTGAAGAAATGGATAGAAGACATCTATATAATTATAGAATGCTGCATGCTGGAATCGAGGATTATCTCATAATGAAGAAAGATGGAAGGCATCTATATAATTATAGAATGTTGCATACTGGAATCGAGGATTATCTCATAATGAATAAAGATAGAAGGCATCTATATAATTATAGAATGTTGCATACTGGAATCGAGCATTATCTCATAATGAAGAAAGATGGAAGGCATCCATATAATTATAGAATGTTGCATACTGGAATCGAGGATTATCTCATAATGAATAAAGATAGAAGGCATCTATATAATTATAGAATGTTGCATACTGGAATCGAGGATTATCTCATAATGAAGAAATGGATAGAAGACTTCTATATAATTATAGAATGTTGCATACTAGAATCGAGGATTATCTCATAATGAAGAAAGATGGAAGGCATCTATATAATTATGGAATGTTGCATACTGGAATCAAGGATTATTTCATAATGAATAAATGGATAGAAGACATCTATATAATTATAGAATTTGGCATACTGGAATCGAGGATTATCTCATAATGAAGAAAGATATTGAAGACATCTATTTAATTATAGAATGTGGCATACTGGAATCGAGGATTATCTCATAATGAAGAAAGATAGAAGGCATCTATATAATTATAGAATGTTGCATACTGGAATAGAGGATTTTCTCATAATGAAGAAATGGATAGAAGACATCTATATAATTATAGAATGTGGCATACTGGAATCGAGGATTATCTCATAATGAAGAAAGATATTGAAGACATCTATTTAATTATAGAAGGTGGCATACTGGAATCGAGGATTATCTCATAATGAAGAAATGGATAGAAGACATCTATATAATTATAGAATGTTGTATACTGGAATCGAGGATTATCTCATAATGAAGAAATGAATAGAAGACATCTATATAATTATAGAATGTTGCATACTGGAATCGAGGATTATCTCATAATGAAGAAATGGATAGAAGACATCTATATAATTATAGAATGTTGCATACTGGAATCGAGCATTATCTCATAATGAAGAAATGGATAGAAGACATCTATATTATTATAGAATGTTGTATACTGGAATCGAGGATTATCTCATAATGAAGAAATGGATAGAAGACATCTATATAATTATAGAATGTTGTATACTGGAATCGAGGATTATCTCATAATGAAGAAATGGATAGAAGACATCTATATAATTATAGAATGTTGTATACTGGAATCGAGGATTATCTCATAATGAAGAAGGAGACAGAAGACATCTATATAATTATAGAATGTTGCATACTGGAATCGAGGATTATCTCATAATGAAGAAATGGATAGAAGACATCTATATAATTATAGAATGTTGCATACTGGAATCGAGGATTATCTCATAACGAAGAAATGGATAGAAGACATCTATATAATTATAGAATGTTGCATACTGGAATCGAGGATTATCTCATAATGAAGAAATGGATAGAAGACATCTATATGATTATAGAATGTTGTATACTGGTATCGAGGATTATCTCATAATGAAGAAATGGATAGAAGACATCTATATAATTATAGAATGTTGCACACTGGAATCGAGGATTATCTCATAATGAAGAAATGGATAAAAGAGATCTATATAATTATAGAATGTTGTATACTGGAATCGAGGATTATCTCATAATGAAGAAATGGATAGAAGACATATATATAATTATAGAATGTTGCACACTGGAATCGAGGATTATCTCATAATGAAGAAATGGATAGAAGAGATCTATATAATTATAGAATGTTGTATACTGGAATCGAGGATTATCTCGTAATGAAGAAGGAGATAGAAGACATCTATATAATTATAGAATGTTGTATACTGGAATCGAGGATTATCTCATAATGAAGAAAGTTAGTAGGTATCTACATAATTAGAGAATGTTGCACACTGGAATCGAGGATTATCTCATAATGAAGAAATGGATAGAAGAGATCTATATAATGATAGAATGTTGTATACTGGAATCGAGGATTATCTCATAATGAAGAAGGAGATAGAAGACATCTATATAATTATAGAATGTTGAATACTGGAATCGAGGATTATCTCATAATGAAGAAAGATAGTAGGTATCTACATAATTATAGAATGTTGCACACTGGAATCGAGGATTATCTCATAATGAAGAAATGGATAGAAGACATCTATATAATTATAGGATGTTGCATACTGGAAACGAGGATTATCTCATAATGAAGAAATGCATAGAAGACATCAATATAATTAGAGAATGTTGTATACTGGAATCGAGGATTATCTCATAATGAAGAAATGGATAGAAGGCATCTATATAATTATAGAATGTTGTATACTGGAATCGAGGATTATCTCATAATGAAGAAGGAGATAGAAGACATCTATATAATTATAGAGTGTTGCATACTGGAATCGAGGATTATCTCATAATGAAGAAAGGTAGAAGGTACCTATATAATTATAGAATGTTGCATACTGGAATCGAGGATTATCTCATAATGAAGAAATGGATAGAAGGCATCTATATAATTATAGAATGTTGTATACTGGAATCGAGGATTATCTCATAATGAAGAAATGGATAGAAGACATCTATATAATTATAGAATATTGCATACTGGAATCGAGGATTATCTCATAATGAAGAAATGGATAGAAGGCATCTGTATAATTATAGAATGTTGTATACTGGAATCGAGGATTATCTCATAATGAAGAAATGGATAGAAGACATCTATATAATTATAGAATGTTGCATACTGGAATCGAGGATTATCTCATAATGAAGAAAGATGGAAGGCATCTATATAATTAGAGAATGTTCTTTACTGGAATCGAGAAGTATCTCATAACTAAATGAGAGATAGAAGACATCTATATAATTATAGAATGTTGCATACTGGAATAGAGGTTTATCTCATAATCAGTTGGGAGATAGAAGTCATGTATATAATTATGTGAATCGAGGATTGCCCCATAATGAAAAAAAGAGATAGAAGGTATCTATATATAGAAAGCTTTATATTGAGGAATATCGTATAATGAAATAGGAGAGAGAAGACATCTATATAATTATAGAATGTTGCATACTGGAATTGAGGAATACCGTATAATGAAATAGGAGAGAGAAGCCATCCATATAATTAAAGAATGTTGTATACTGGAATCGAGGATTATCTCATAATGAAGAAAGATAGTAGGTACCTATATAATTATAGAATGTTGCATACTGGAATCGAGGATTATCTCATAACGAAATATGAGAGAGAAGACATCTATATAATTATAGAATGTTGCATACGGGAATCGAGGATTTTCTCATAAAGAAGAAATGGATAGAAGCCATCTATATAATTATAGAATGTTGCACACTGGAATCGAGGATTATCTGATAATGAAGAAAGTGATAGAAGACATCTATATAATTATAGAATGTTGCATACTGGAATCGAGGATTATCTCATAATGAAGAAATGGATAGAAGACTTCTATATAATTATAGAATGTTGCATACCGGAATCGAGGATTATCTCATAACGAAATATGAGAGAGAAGACATCTATATAATTATAGAATGTTGCATACGGGAATCGAGGATTTTCTCATAAAGAAGAAATGGATAGAAGCCATCTATATAATTATAGAATGTTGCACACTGGAATCGAGAATTATCTGATAATGAAGAAAGTGATAGAAGACATCTATATAATTATAGAATGTTGCATACTGGAATCGAGGATTATCTCATAATGAAGAAATGGATAGAAGACTTCTATATAATTATAGAATGTTGCATACTGGAATCGAGGATTGTCTCACAATGAAGAAATGGATAGACGACATCTATATAATTATAGAATGTTGCATACTGGAATCGAGGTTTATCTCATAATGAAGAAATGGATAGAAGACTTCTATATAATTATAGAATGTTGTATACTGGAATCGAGGATTATCTCATAATGAAGAAATAGATAGAAGACATCTATATAATTATAGAATGTTGCATACTGGAATCGAGGATTATCTCATAATGAATAAAGATAGAAGGCATCTATATAATTATAGAATGTTGCATACTGGAATCGAGGATGATCTCATAATGAAGAAATGGATAGAAGACTTCTATATAATTATAGAATGTTGCATAATGGAATCGAGGATTATCTCATATTGAAGAAATGGATAGAAGACATCTATATAATTATAGAATGTTGCATACTGGAAACGAGGATTATCTCATAATGAATAAAGATGGAAGGCATCTATACAATTATAGAATGTTGTATACTGGAATCGAGGATGATCTCATAATGAAGAAATGGATAGAAGACTTCTATATACTTATAGAATGTTGTATACTGGAATCGAGGATTATCTCATAATGAAGAAAGATGGAAGGCATCTATATAATTATAGAATGTTGCATACTGGAATCGAGGATTATCTCATAATGAATAAAGATAGAAGGCATCTATATAATTATAGAATGTTGCATACTGGAATCGAGGATTATCTCATAATGAAGAAATGGATAGAAGGCATCTATATAATTATAGAATGTTGCATACTGGAATCGAGGATGATCTCATAATGAAGAAATGGATAGAAGACTTCTATATAATTATAGAATGTTGCATACTGGAATCGAGGATTATCTCATAATGAAGAAAGATGGAAGGCATCTATACAATTATCGAATGTTGCATACTGGAATCGAGGATTATCTCATAATGAAGAAATGGATAGAAGACTTCTATATAATTATAGAATGTTGCATACTGGAATCGAGGATTATCTCATAATGAAGAAAGATGGAAGGCATCTATACAATTATAGAATGTTGCATACTGGAATCGAGGATGATCTCATAATGAAGAAATGGATAGAAGACTTCTATATAATTATAGAATGTTGGATACTGGAAACGAGGATTATCTCATAATGAAGAAAGATGGGAGGCATCTATATAATTATAGAATGTTGCATACTGGAATCGAGGATGATCTCATAATGAAGAAATGGATAGAAGACTTCTATATAATTATAGAATGTTGTATACTGGAATCGAGGATTATCTCATAATGAATAAAGATAGAAGGCATCTATATAATTATAGAATGTTGCATACTGGAATCGAGGATGATCTCATAATGAAGAAATGGATAGAAGACATCTATATAATTATAGAATGTTGCATACTGGAATCGAGGATTATCTCTTAATGAATAAAGATAGAAGGCATCTATATAATTATAGAATGTTGCATACTGGAATCGAGGATGATCTCATAATGAAGAAATGGATAGAAGTCTTCTATATAATTATAGAATGTTGCATAATGGAATCGAGGATTACCTCATATTGAAGAAATGGATAGAAGACATCTATATAATTATAGAATGCTGCATACTGGAATCGAGGATTATGTCATAATGAAGAAAGATGGAAGGCATCTATATAATTATAGAATGTTGCATACTGGAATCGAGGATTATCTCATAATGAATAAAGATAGAAGGCATCTATATAATTATAGAATGTTGCATACTGGAATCGAGCATTATCTCATAATGAAGAAAGATGGAAGGCATCTATATAATTATAGAATGTTGCATACTGGAATCGAGGATTATCTCATAATGAATAAAGATAGAAGGCATCTATATAATTATAGAATGTTGCACACTGGAATCGAGGATTATCTCATAATGAAGATATGGATAGAAGACTTCTATATAATTATAGAATGTTGCATACTAGAATCGAGGATTATCTCATAATGAAGAAAGATGGAAGGCATCTATATAATTATAGAATGTTGCATACTGGAATCGAGGATTATCTCATAATGAAGAAATGGATAGAAGACTTCTATATAATTATAGAATGTTGCACACTGGAATCGAGGATTATCTCATATTGAAGTAATGGATAGAAGACATCTATATAATTATAGAATGTTGCATACTGGAATCGAGCATTATCTCATAATGAAGAAAGATGGAAGGCATCTATATAATTATAGAATGTTGCATACTGGAATCGAGGATTTTCTCATAATGAAGAAATGGATAGAAGACATCTATATAATTATAGAATGTGGCATACTGGAATCGAGGATTATTTCATAATGAAGAAAGATATTGAAGACATGTATTTAATTATAGAATGTGGCATACTGGAATCGAGGATTATCTCATAATGAAGAAAGAGATAGAAGACATCTATATAATTATAGAATGTTGCATACTGGAATCGAGGATCATCTCATAATGAAGAAAGATGGAAGGCATCTATACAATTATAGAATGTTGCATACTGGAATCGAGGATTATCTCATAATGAAGAAATGGATAGAAGACTTCTATATAATTATAGAATGTTGGATACTGGAATCGAGGATTATCTCATAATGAAGAAATGGATAGAAGACTTCTATATAATTATAGAATGTTGTATACTGGAATCGAGGATTATCTCATAATGAAGAAAGATGGAAGGCATCTATACAATTATAAAATGTTGCATACTGGAATCGAGGATTATCTCATAATGAAGAAATGGATAGAAGACTTCTATATAATTATAGAATGTTGGATACTGAAATCGAGGATTATCTCATAATGAAGAAATGGATAGAAGACTTCTATATAATTATAGAATGTTGTATACTGGAATCGAGGATTATCTCATAATGAAGAAAGATGGAAGGCATCTATATAATTATAGAATGTTGCATACTGGAATCGAGGATTATCTCATAATGAATAAAGATAGAAGGCATCTATATAATTATAGAATGTTGCATACTGGAATCGAGGATTATCTCATAATGAAGAAATGGATAGAAGGCATCTATATAATTATAGAATGTTGCATACTGGAATCGAGGATGATCTCATAATGAAGAAATGGATAGAAGACTTCTATATAATTATAGAATGTTGCATACTGGAATCGAGGATTATCTCATAATGAAGAAAGATGGAAGGCATCTATACAATTATAGAATGTTGCATACTGGAATCGAGGATTATCTCATAATGAAGAAATGGATAGAAGACTTCTATATAATTATAGAATGTTGCATACTGGAATCGAGGATTATCTCATAATGAAGAAAGATGGAAGGCATCTATACAATTATAGAATGTTACATACTGGAATCGAGGATGATCTCATAATGAAGAAAGTGATAGAAGACTTCTATATAATTATAGAATGTTGGATACTGGAATCGAGGATTATCTCATAATGAAGAAAGATGGAAGGCATCTATATAATTATAGAATGTTGCATACTGGAATCGAAGATGATCTCATAATGAAGAAATGGATAGAAGACTTCTATATAATTATAGAATGTTGTATACTGGAATCGAGGATTATCTCATAATGAATAAAGATAGAAGGCATCTATATAATTATAGAATGTTGCATACTGGAATCGAGGATGATCTCATAATGAAGAAATGGATAGAAGACATCTATATAATTATAGAATGTTGCATACTGGAATCGAGGATTATCTCATAATGAATAAAGATAGAAGGCATCTATATAATTATAGAATGTTGCATACTGGAATCGAGGATGATCTCATAATGAAGAAATGGATAGAAGACTTCTATATAATTATAGAATGTTGCATAATGGAATCGAGGATTATCTCATATTGAAGAAATGGATAGAAGACATCTATATAATTATAGAATGCTGCATACTGGAATCGAGGATTATCTCATAATGAAGAAAGATGGAAGGCATCTATATAATTATAGAATGTTGCATACTGGAATCGAGGATTATCTCATAATGAATAAAGATAGAAGGCATCTATATAATTATAGAATGTTGCATACTGGAATCGAGCATTATCTCATAATGAAGAAAGATGGAAGGCATCTATATAATTATAGAATGTTGCATACTGGAATCGAGGATTATCTCATAATGAATAAAGATAGAAGGCATCTATATAATTATAGAATGTTGCATACTGGAATCGAGGATTATCTCATAATGAAGAAATGGATAGAAGACTTCTATATAATTATAGAATGTTGCATACTAGAATCGAGGATTATCTCATAATGAAGAAAGATGGAAGGCATCTATATAATTATAGAATGTTGCATACTGGAATCGAGGATTATCTCATAATGAAGAAATGGATAGAAGACTTCTATATAATTATAGAATGTTGCACACTGGAATCGAGGATTATCTCATATTGAAGTAATGGATAGAAGACATCTATATAATTATAGAATGTTGCATACTGGAATCGAGGATTTTCTCATAATGAAGAAATGGATAGAAGACATCTATATAATTATAGAATGTGGCATACTGGAATCGAGGATTATCTCATAATGAAGAAAGATATTGAAGACATGTATTTAATTATAGAATGTGGCATACTGGAATCGAGGATTATCTCATAATGAAGAAAGAGATAGAAGACATCTATATAATTATAGAATGTTGCATACTGGAATCGAGGATCATCTCATAATGAAGAAATGGATAGAAGGCATCTATATAATTATAGAATGTTGTATACTGGAATCTAGGATTATCTCATAATGAAGAAATGGATAGAAGACATCTATATAATTATAGAATATTACATACTGGAATCGAGGATTATCTGATAATGAAGAAAGATGGAAGGCATATATATAATTATAGAATGTTCTTTACTGGAATCGCGAAGTATCTCATAACTAAATGAGAGATAGAAGACATCTATATACTTATAGAATGTTGCATACTGGAATAGAGGTTTATCTCATAATCAGTTGGGAGATAGAAGGCATGTATATAATTATGTGTTGTTGCATACTGGAATGGATGATTATCTCATAATAAAGAAAGAGATAGAAGACATCTATATAATGAAAGAATGTTGCATACTGGAATCGAGGATTGCCCCATAATGAAAAAAAGAGATAGAAGGTATCTATATATAGAAAGCTTTATATTGATATCTAGTGTCATCTCATAATAAAACAAAATATTGAATCTTTCTATATATAGAATGTTTTAAATTGTAATCCACAATTATCTCATAACTCAGTTGGAGAAACTACGCATTTTGAGATCAGTGGGTGAGAATTTATTTTACCAGCTGCCATAAATGATATAAACCTACCATCACGGATAAGCAACAGATAGCTTAATGGAAAACGAAAAAACTGTTTAAATTATTTAACATTATTCTATAAGACGGCAAATAAAATAAAAACATTTTGATAACAACAGTCACTATGCACGTCTCTCCCGTTATGGAAGATTCATCCCACGAGCCATTCATGCAGGTATAGTTAACTCATGTCTGAACTGTTTTATACTCTTACTGCATACGTGAAATATGTTGCACCAATACTAGAGTTAAATTTGAAAATTAGCTTGCTATTGACTTACATTTACTGTGGCATGAATTACATAGATACTAATTTAATGTGATATTAATTGCATTTACTGTGTCATTAGTTAAATGTAGTGTGGTATTAATTGTATTTACTGCGATATTAGTTAAATTTAGTGTGGTATTCATTACGTTTACTGTGACATTAGTTAAATTTAGTGTGGTATTCAGTACATTTAATGTGACATTAGTTAAATTTAGTGTGGTATTCATTACATTTACTGTGACATTAGTTAAATTTAGTGTGGTATTCAGTACATTTACTGTGACATTAGTTAAATTTAGTATGGTATTAATTGTATTTATTGTGACAATAATTATATTTAGTGCAGTATTAATTGTATTTACTGTGACGTTAATTAAATTTAGTGTGGTATTAATTGTATTTACTGTGACATTAGTTAAATTTAGTGTGGTATTCAGTACATTTAATGTGACATTAGTTAAATTTAGTGTGGTATTCATTACATTTACTGTGACATTAGTTAAATTTAGTGTGGTATTAATTGTATTTATTGTGACAATAATTATATTTAGTGCAGTATTAATTGTATTTACTGTGATGTTAATTAAATTTAGTGTGGTATTAATTGTATTTACTGTGACTTTAGTTAAATTTAGTGTGGTATTAATTGTATTTACTGTGACATTAGTTGAATTTAGTGTGGTATTAATTGTATTTACTGTGACATTAATTAAATTTAGTGTGGTATTCATTACATTTAATGTGCCTTTAATTAAATTTAGTGTGGTATTAATTGTATTTACTGTGACATTAGTTAAATTTAGTATGGTATTCACTACTTTTACTGTGACATTAGTTAAATTTAGTGTGGTATTAATTGTATTTACTGTGACATTAGTTAAATTTAGTGTGGTATTCATTACATGTACTGTGACATTAGTTAAATTTAGTGTATTATCATTACATTTACTGTAATATTAGTTAAATTTTGTGTGGTATTCATTACATTTAATGTGACATTAGTTAAAGTTAGTGTGGTTTTCATTACAGTTAATGTGACATTAGTTAAATTTAGTGTATTATCATTGCATTTACTGTGGCATTAGTTAAATTGTGTGTGGTATTAATTGTATTTACTGTGACATTAGTTAAATTTTGCGTGGTATTCATTACATTTAATGTGACATTAGTTAAAGTTAGTGTGGTTTTCATTACATTTAATGTGACATTAGTTAATTTTAGTGTATTATCATTATATTTACTGTGGCATTAGTTAAATTTTGTGTGGTATTAATTGTATTTACTGTGACATTAGTTAAAGTTTGTGTGGTATTAATTGTATTTACTGTGACATTAGTTAAATTTTGTGTGGTATTCATTACATTTACTGTGACCTTAAAAACATTTACTGTAATATTAATTACATTTAATCTGACATTAGTTAAATTTAGTGTGGTATTCAGTGGATTTACTATGGCATTAGTTAAATTTAGTGTGGTATTCAGTGGATTTACTATGGCATTAGTTAAATTTAGTGTGGTATTCAGTGGATTTACTGTGACATTAGTTAAATTTAGTGTGGTATTCAGTGGATTTACTGTGGCATTAGTTAAATGTAGTGTGGTATTCAGTGGATTTACTGTGGCATTAGTTAAATTTAGTGTGGTATTCAGTGGATTTACTGTGGCATTAGTTAAATTTAGTGTGGTATTCAGTGGATTTACTGTGGCATTAGTTAAATTTAGTGTGGTATTCAGTGGATTTACTGTGGCATTAGTTAAATTTAGTGTGGTATTTATTACATTTAATGTGAGATTACTTACACTTACAGTGATATTAATTTTCCTGTTAACATTGTCTGTGTAACACACGGGAAGCATCCACAAAGTATCAGTTATCTCTGAAGATGACTTTTATGAAATTTAAAAAGAAGTTTATTTTAATAGTAATCCTTCCCGGGAAAAGGTCATTATTATTCTACACTGGACATAAGCCAGCTATCCCTTAGTAGAACGTATTTAGGATGTCAGTGTCAAAGCCTCCATTAGTAATGATTAAAGGAAACAAATCCTGTGTCCTTCTGTGGCAATGGACAAACGCCAGGTAGCCTTCAATAGTAATGTATACTGGATATAAGTTGGGTAGCTTTAATTAGTAATGTATACTGGATATAGGCCAAGTAGCCTTCAGTAGTATTACATAGTGGATGCAAGCAAAGTAGCCTTCAGTAGCATTGTGTACTGGACATAAGCCAGGTAGTTTTCAGTAGTAATGAATACTGGATATCAGCCTGGTAGCCTTCAGTAGTAATACATAGTGAATAGAAGTAAATTAGCCTTCAGTAGTAATGAATACTGGATATAGGCCTAGTAGCCTTCAGTAGTAATGAATACTGGATATCAGCCTGGTAGCCTTCAGCAGTAATGAATACTGGATATAAGCCTGGTAGACTTCAGTAGTAATACATAGTGGATACAAGTAAAGTAGCCTTCAGTAGTAATAAATACTGGATATAAGTTGGGTAGCCTTAATTAGTAATGAATACTGGACCTGGATATAGGCCAGGTAGCCTTTGGTAGTAATACATAGTGGATACAGGTAAAGTAGCCTTCAGTAGTAATGTGTACCGGACATAAGTCAGGTGGCCTTCAGTAGTAATGATTACTGGATATAAGCCTGGTAGCATTCCGTAGTAATGAATACTGGATATAAGCCTGGTAGCGTTCAGTAGTAATGTGTACTGGACATAAGCCAGGTAGCTTTCAGTAGTAATGAATACTGGATATAGGCCAGGTAGCCTTCGGTAGTAATACATAGTGGATACAGGTAAAGTAGCCTTCAGTAGTAATGTGTACCGGACATAAGTCAGGTGGCCTTCAGTAGTAATGATTACTGGATATAAGCCTGGTAGCATTCCGTAGTAACGAATACTGGATATAAGCCTGGTAGCGTTCAGTAGTAATGGACACTGGATATAAGCCTGGTAGACTTCAGTAGTAATACATAGTGGATACAAGTAAAGTAGCCTTCAGTAGTAATAAATACTGGATATAAGTTGGGTAGCCTTAATTAGTAATGAATACTGGACCTGGATATAGGCCAGGTAGCCTTTGGTAGTAATACATAGTGGATACAGGTAAAGTAGCCTTCAGTAGTAATGTGTACCGGACATAAGTCAGGTGGCCTTCAGTAGTAATGATTACTGGATATAAGCCTGGTAGCATTCCGTAGTAATGAATACTGGATATAAGCCTGGTAGCGTTCAGTAGTAATGTGTACTGGACATAAGCCAGGTAGCTTTCAGTAGTAATGAATACTGGATATAGGCCAGGTAGCCTTCGGTAGTAATACATAGTGGATACAGGTAAAGTAGCCTTCAGTAGTAATGTGTACCGGACATAAGTCAGGTGGCCTTCAGTAGTAATGATTACTGGATATAAGCCTGGTAGCATTCCGTAGTAACGAATACTGGATATAAGCCTGGTAGCGTTCAGTAGTAATGGACACTGGATATAAGCCTGGTAGACTTCAGTAGTAATACATAGTGGATACAAGTAAAGTAGCCTTCAGTAGTAATAAATACTGGATATAAGTTGGGTAGCCTTAATTAGTAATGAATACTGGACCTGGATATAGGCCAGGTAGCCTTTGGTAGTAATACATAGTGGATACAGGTAAAGTAGCCTTCAGTAGTAATGTGTACCGGACATAAGTCAGGTGGCCTTCAGTAGTAATGATTACTGGATATAAGCCTGGTAGCATTCCGTAGTAACGAATACTGGATATAAGCCTGGTAGCGTTCAGTAGTAATGGACACTGGATATAAGCCTGGTAGACTTCAGTAGTAATACATAGTGGATACAAGTAAAGTAGCCTTCAGTAGTAATAAATACTGGATATAAGTTGGGTAGCCTTAATTAGTAATGAATACTGGACCTGGATATAGGCCAGGTAGCCTTCGGTAGTAATACATAGTGGATACAGGTAAAGTAGCCTTCAGTAGTAATGTGTACCGGACATAAGTCAGGTGGCCTTCAGTAGTAATGATTACTGGATATAAGCCTGGTAGCATTCCGTAGTAATGAATACTGGATATAAGCCTGGTAGCGTTCAGTAGTAATGTGTACTGGACATAAGCCAGGTAGCTTTCAGTAGTAATGAATACTGGATATAGGCCAGGTAGCCTTCAGCAGTATTACACAGTGGATACAAGCAAAGTAGCCTTCAGTAGTAATGAATACTGGATATAGGCCAGGTAGCTTCAGTAGTAATGAATACTAGATATAAGCCTAGTAGCCTTCAGTAGTAATGAATACTAGATATAAGCCTAGTAGCCTTCAGTAGTAATGAATCCTAGATATAAGTTGGGTAGCCTTCTGTAGTAATGAATACTGGATAGAAGCCTGTTAGCCTTCATTAGTAATGTATACTGGATATAAGCCTCGTAGCCTTCAGTATAATGAATACTGGATATAGGCCAAATAGCCTTCTGTAGTAATAAATAAATTGGGTAGCCTTAATTAGTAATGTATACTGGATATAGGCCAGACCTTCAGAAGTAATATATAGTGGATACAAGCAAAGTAGCCTTCAGTTGTGATGCATACTGGATATAAGCCAGGTAGCCTTCACCAGTAATAAATACAGGATATAAGCCTGATAGCCTTCTGTGGTATTGTATACTGCACCTAAGCCCTATAGACTTCATTAGTAATGTATACTGGATATAAACCTGGTAGCCTTCTGAAATAATATGTTCTGGATATAAGCCTGATGGTTTTCAGTAACAATGTATAGTTGATATAAGCTAGGTAGCCTTTGGTAGTAATGAATACTGGATAGAAGCCTGGTAGCCTTCATTAGTAATGTATACTGGATATAAGTCTCGTAGCCTTCAGTAGTAATGAATACTAGATATAGGCCAGGTAGCCTTCAGTAGTAATGAATACTGGATATAAGTTGGGTAGCCTTAATTAGTAATGTATACTGGATATAGGCCAGATAGCCTTCAGTAGTATTACATAGTGGATGCAAGCAAAGTAGCCTTCAGTAGTATTGTGTACTGGACATAAGCCAGGTAGTTTTCAGTAGTAATGAATACTGGATATCAGCCTGGTAGCCTTCAGTAGTAATACATAGTGAATACAAGTAAGTTAGCCTTCAGTAGTAATGAATACTGGATATAGGCCTAGTAGCCTTCAGTAGTAATGAATACTGGATATCAGCCTGGTAGCCTTCAGTAGTAATGGACACTGGATATAAGCCTGGTAGACTTCAGTAGTAATACATAGTGGATACAAGTAAAGTAGCCTTCAGTAGTAATAAATACTGGATATAAGTTGGGTAGCCTTAATTAGTAATGAATACTGGACCTGGATATAGGCCAGGTAGCCTTTGGTAGTAATACATAGTGGATACAGGTAAAGTAGCCTTCAGTAGTAATGTGTACCAGACATAAGCCAGGTGGCCTTCAGTAGTAATGAATACTGGATATAAGCCTGGTAGCATTACGTAGTAATGAATACTGGATATAAGCCTGGTAGCCTTCAGAAGAAATGTGTACTGGACATAAGCCAGGTAGCCTTCAGTAGTAATGGATACTGGATATAAGCCAGGTAGCCTTCCATAGTAATGAATACTGGATATAAGTTGGGAAGCCTCAATTAGTAATGTATACTGGATATTGGCCAGATAGCCTTCAGTAGTAATGAACACTGGATATAAGTTGGGTAGCCTTAATTAGTAATGAATACTGGATATAGGCCGGGTAGCCTTCAGTAGTAATACAAAGTGGATACAAGCAAAGTAGCCTTCAGTAGTGATGAATACTGGATATAAGCCTGGTAGCCTTCACTAGTAATGAATTCTGGATATAAGCCTGATAGCCGTCTGTGGTATTGTATACTGCACATAAGCCCTATAGCCTTCATTAGTAATGTATACTGGATATAAGCCTGGTAGCCTTCTGAAATAATATGTACTGGATATAAGCCAGACGGCCTTCATTAACAATGTATAGTGGATATAAGCCAGGTAGCCTCTGGTTGTATTTAAATATACAGCAGTAGTAATGTATATTTGACACAAACCTGGCAGCATGATGGCCTTCAGTAACAATGTATAGTGGTTATAAGCCAGGTAGCCTCTGGTTGTATTTATATATACAGCAGTAGTAATGTATACTGGACATAGGCCTGGTAGCCTTCATTAGTAATATATATTGTTCGGTAGCCCTCTGTAGTAATATCTACTGGATATAAGCCTGGTAGCCTTCAGTAGTATATATAGTGAAAATAATCCTGATAGCATTTTGTAGTAATATGTAATGGATATAAGCATTCGAAAATCATCATCATCATCATCATCATCATCATCATCATCATCATCATCATCATCATCATCATCAAATGCTATGTTTTAATGTGAAACTTACCTTCATCTTATTTGTATCATTGACACCAAGTTTATCTATCCCCTGAAGAAGTTCCTGTGGTGTGAATCCTCGATATCGTCTCTTTGAGCTATCCAATGCTTTCTCTGTCCATTTCAAAATATTCTTTATTGTGTCTGTGAATAAAAGAGAAAGACATTTATTGAAATACCGGAGATACATACATATATATATATAGGATGAAAGACTCTGATGCCGACCATAGACCACTCGACTACCGACAAGCCCCCCACAAAAAGCATGCTAGCAGGTCGAGCGTCCATGGCACTGGCACAGTCCACACGAAATTACTCTGTATCCCCCAGAATTAGTTGTTTACAATGAATTATACCATGTAATGCAGATGAAATCAGTGAGAATCAAGCTCTTTTTCAAATTTCCTTCTTAAGGTACAGAATGCAGAATTCGGCATTTCTGTTATGCATTTTTTAGGATGAAAGACTCTGACGCCGATGAGGATCGAACCACTGCCTTGATGAGAGTACATTTCTGCGGCACCAATCGCCTAGCAAAACTGGACCAGCGCCTTAAACCACTCGGCTACCGACAAGCCCCAAAAAGGCATGCTAGCAGGTCGAGCGTCCATGGAACTGGCAATGTCCACAGAAATTACTCGGTATCCCCCAGAATTAATTGTTCAATGAATTATACCATGTAATGCAGATGAAATCAGTGAGAATCAATCTCTTTTTCAAATTTCCTGCTTAAGGTACAGAATACAGAATTCGGCACATCTGTTATGCATTTTTTAGGATGAAAGACTCTGATGCTGATGGGGATCGAACCACTGCCTTGATGAGAGTACATTTCTGCGGCACCAATCGCCTAGCGAAACTGGACCAGCGTCATAGACCACTTGACTACCGACAAGACTTTTTTTGTTAATCAAGAGAACCTAATAGTCATCAGGTCATCACAAGTAACATCTGATGATTATGAAGAGAATCCAATAGTCGTCAGGTCATCACAAGAAGAATCCGATGTTCATCAAGAGAATGTAATAGTCGCCAGATCATCACGAGTAACATCTGATGTTCATCAAGAGAAACTAAAAGTCATCAGGTAATTGTGAGCAACATCTGATTATTATCAAGAGAATCTAATAGTCGTCAGGTCATCACGATGTTTGTCAAGAGACTAATAGTCATCAGGTTATCGTGAGTAACATCTGATGTTTATCAATAGAACCTAATAGTCGGCAGGTAATAGCCTAAGTAACATCTGATGTTTGTCAAGAAAATCTAATAGTCATCAGGTAATTGCGATCAACATCTGATTATTATCAAGAGAACCTAATAGTCATCAGGTCATCACAAGAAGGATCTGATGTTTATCAAGAGAATCTAATAGTCACCAGGTCATCACAAGAAGGATCTGATGTTTATCAAGAGAACCTAATAGTCACCAGGTCATCACAAGAAGGATCTGATGTTTATCAAGAGAACCTAATAGTCACCAGGTCATCACAAGAAGGATCTGATGTTTATCAAGAGAACCTAATAGTCACCAGGTCATCACAAGAAGGATCTGATGTTTATCAAGAGAACCTAATAGTTGTCAGGTCATCACGAGTAACATCTGATGTCTATCATGAGAATCCAATAGTCGTCAGGTCATCATGAGTAACATCTAATGTTTATCAAGAGAATCTAATAGTCATCAGGTCATCGCGACTAACATCTGATGTTTATCAAAGGAATCTAATAGTCGTCAGGTCATCAGGAGAAGGATCTGATGTTTATCAAGCGAACCTAATATTCATCAGGTCATCACAAGTAACATCTGATGTTTATCAACGGAATCTAATATTCATCAGGTCATCAGGAGAAGGATCTGATGTTTATCAAGAGAACCTAATAGTCATCAGGTCATCACGAGTAACATCTGATGTTTATCAACGGAATCTAATAGTCATCAGGTCATCAGGAGAAGGATCTGATGTTTATTAAGTGGACCTAATATTTATCAGGTCATCACAAGTAACATCTGATGTTTAAATAGTCGTCAGGTCATCACGAGAAGGATCTGGTGTTTATGAAGGGAACCTAATAGTTAACAGGTCATCACGAGTAACATCTGAAGTTTATCAAGAGAATCCAATAGTCATCAGGTCATCGTGAGTCACATCTGATGTTTATCACGAGAACCTAATAGTTGTCAGGTCATCACGAGTAACATCTGATGTTTATCAAGAGAATCTAATAGTCATCAGGTCATCGTGAGTAACATCTGATGTTTATCAAGGGAATCTAATAGTCATCAGGTCATCATGAGAAGGATCTGATGTTTATCAAGAGAACCTAATAGTCATCAGGTCATCACGAGTAACATCTGATGTTTATCAACGGAATCTAATAGTCGTCAGGTCATCAGGAGAAGGATCTGATGTTTATCAAGCGAACCTAATATTCATCAGGTCATCACGAGTAACATCTGATGTTCATAAAGAGAATCCAATAGTTGTCAGGTCATCACGAGAAGGATCTGATGTTTATAAAGAGAACCCAATAGTCATCAGGCCATCATGAGAAGGATCTGATGTTTATCAAGAGAATCTAATAGTCATCAGGCCATCATGAGAAGGATCTGATGTTTGTCAAGAGAATCTAATAGTCGTCAGGTCATCGCGAGAAGGATCTGATGTTTATCAAGAGAATGTAATAGTCATCAGGCTATCGTGAGTAACATCTGATGTTTATCAATAGAACATAATAGTCGCCAGGTAATAGCCAAATTAACATCTGATGTTTGTCAAGAAAATCTAATAGTCATCAGGTAATCACAAGCAACATCTGATTATTATCATGAGAACCTAATAGTTGTCAGGTCATCACAAGAAGGATCTGACGTTTATAAAGAGAAGCTAATAGTTGTCGGGTCATCATGAGTAACATCTAATGTCTATCAAGAGAATCCAATAGTCGTCAAGTCATCACGAGTAACAACTGATGTTTATCAAGAGAATCTAATAGCCATCAGGTCATCACGAGTAACATCTGATGTTTATCAAGAGAACCTAATATTTGTCAGATCATCATGAGTAGCATCTGATTTTTATCAAGTATACCTAATAGTCATCAGGTCATCACAAGTAACATCTGATGTTTATCAAGAGAACCTAATAGTCACCAGGTCATCGCTAGAAGGATCTGATGTTTATCAAGAGAACCTAATAGTCATCGGGTCATCACGAGTAACATCTGATGTTTATCAAGAGAACCTAATAGTCATCAGGTCATCACGAGTAACATCTGATGTTTATCAAGAGAACCTAATGGTCACCAGGTCATCGCTAGAAGGATCTGATGTTTATCAAGAGAACCTAATAGTCATCAGGTCATCACGAGTAACATCTGATGTTTATCAAGAGAACCTAATGGTCACCAGGTCATCGCTAGAAGGATCTGATGTTTATCAAGAGAACCTAATAGTCACCAGGTCATCACGAGTAACATCTGATGTTTATCAAGAGAATCCAATAGTCATCAGGTCATCACGAGTAACATCTGATGTTTATAAAGCGAACCTAATAGTTGTCAGGTCATCACGAATAACATCTAATGTTTATCAAGAGAATCTAATAGTCATCAGGTGTTTATGTTTAGCAAGGGAACCTAATAGTCGCCAGGTCATCATGATTAACATCTGATGTTTATCAATAGAACCTAATAGTTGTCAGGACATCGTGAGTAACATCTGATGTTTATCAAGAGAACCTAATAGTTGTCAGGTAATCACGTGTAACATCTGATGTTTATAAAGAGAATCCTATAGTCGTCAGGTCATCGCGAGTAGCATCTGATGTTTATAAAGAGAATCCAATTGTCACCAAGCCATCGAGTAACATCTGATGTTTATCAAGAGAACTTAACAGTCATCAGGTCATCACGAGTAACATCTTATGTTTTTCAAGAGAATCCAATAGACACCAAATCATCGCAAGTAGCATCTGATGTTTATCAAGAGAACCTAATAGTCATCAGGTCATCACGAGACGGATCTGATGTTTATCAAAAGAACCTAATAGTCGCCAGGTCATCAGGAGTAACATCTGATGTTTTCAAGAGAACCCAATAGTCATCAGGTCATCAGGAGAAGGATCTGATGTTTTCAAGAGAACCTAATAGTCATCAGGTCATCACAAGTAACATCTGATGTATATCAAGGGAATCTAATAGTCATCAGGTCATCACGAGAAGGATCTGATGTTTATGAAGAGAACCTACCAGTCATCAGGTCATCACGAGAAGGATCTGGTGTTAATCAAGAGAACATAATAGTCATCAGGTCATCATGAGTAACATCAGATGTTTATCAAGGCAACCTAATAGTCATCAGGTCATCGCGAGAAGGATCTGATATTTATCAAAAGAACCTAACAGTCGCCAGGTCATCAGGAGTAACATCTGATGTTTATCAAGAGAATCTAATAGTCACCATGTCATCAGGAGTAACATCTGATGTTTGTCAAGAGAAACTATTAGTTGTCAGGTCATCACAAGACGGATCAGTCATCAGATCATCACGAGTAACATCTAATGTTTATCAAGAGAATCTAATAGTTGTTAGGTCATCACGAGTAACATCTGATGTTTGTAAAGAGAATCTAATAGTCGTCAGGTCATCATGAGAAGCATCTGATGTTCATCAGAGACACGAATAGTCGTCAGGTCATTGCAAGTGGCATCTGACGCATGCTGCAATTCTTGTGGAAAATATTTTGTTTTATAGCCTTTGTATGTTGGACAGTTAAGTGGGCTTGTTCAGTGTAGAATATATACAGTATGTGGTACAGCATAGTCTTCCAGTATGTATGGGCGCAAGTTAGACTCATATCGCAGGCTGTGAGAGCCCCTCGGTGTCAAGGGTATCGGGAAGTCAGTTGGTATATATAAATATAAGCATGAATTGATCCGGGTATGAGACATTTTTCTCTATAATACCTTGTTGTACGGGGCCACAATATTGTGGGTGTGCATAGTACCCATCCACTTTTTGTGTTATTTGGTCGTTTCAAACCTCGGAGTTATTGTATTTGATTAAAATGTGTAATTCTATCCAGTAGCATGTACTATATACACCCCTAATCGTGGTCTTGTAGCTTTTGTCAATCCCATAAAAGTTGTTTTAAAAGGAGCAATACCTTATATATGAACATGAATGTTCCGGATTATGGAGCATGTTCAGGTATTGTTAAGCCCCTTTAGTGTAGGTTCTTTGTAAACCAACATTTATGTTTTGTCACAGACTATCTGAAGTGGTACAGGAGCGGAATGGTGTGGTTTGGAAATGTTTTCTGTGTCTCTGGAACAGCAACTCCTGTGCTTAATCTCACACTTTCTTGTGGCTTGTAAGAATCAGATCACCCGGCTTCCATTACTGGACAAACAGGTGTCATTCGAGACACCTGGGGAGAGCTTTACACATCTATTGGTACGAAACTCTGTCTAATTTGAGACGGATGGATTTCTTAAGGGTTTTGAGAACTTAGTCAAATTTCTGTCAATCTCAACTTCCTCGTAGTAATTACATACTGCTGCTTTTCACCTGATATAACAGGTGGTTTGCCATTGTCATCACATCAGACTATTTGAACACCGTCTGATCTATCCAGTTCAGGGGGATTTCGAGGAGTGCCTTTGCAACAGTATGTAATTTGTCTAAGATGTTGACTCTTGGGACATTCTTCTAGCCGATTCTCTTTTCCGTCAAGTTGTTCTGTCTGCTCCACTGGAAGAAGGTATGGATGAGTCGAGGTGAACAGCAGAGGGAACTCTAAGTCAGAAGCTTTTGGTAGCTGAATAGATATGAGAGGAGAATTGTCAGAGCCCAGCTCTGCTCCTTGACATACCTCCCGAAGCATGCTGAAATTAGAAGAAGTACACCTGTGTTGAAAGCCCATGTGCGTATTTGGGCGAAACTGTGCATATATCAATGGACAGAAAGCCATATATTTCTACACGGGTCATTTGGGCTTTCGGATGGATGAAGTGCTCGAGGTAGGGGTGTGTCTCTATCCTGGAAGCTAGCGAGGTAGCAGGCCCTCGTATTAATATTGATGATGTCCTTGTGGTTATACCATTTTGCATTCCCGAGGCCACCATGAGCATGCACCATGAAGCCTTATGAATATCATCCAGAAGGAAGCCAGAGTCAGCATCCAACCGTTTCTCTCTCTGGCTATGACTGCTGCTGCATAATTTATCTGAATACTCTATCTGCAAGGGTTTTGTCTCTCAAATGAGTACAGGCTTAAATTAAAGTCTCATGCTTTTTCCTGTATTCTGTAGGTTTGGCCATCTTGAAGCATGAAATGACCAATGCCAAGGTGCTTGTCCTTTTCACCTAAGAATCTGGAAGTGATTGGTTCATTTTGAGTGGCTTCACAAATGGCGCCCAAAACTTTACAGTCATTGTCGAATTTGACAAGAATTAAAGAACATGACCAACATTGATCAAGAATATCTAAAAGAACTGCAGTGGGCTTTCATTTATTGGCAGTGCAACAGTTCTGTACATCATAAATACAAAATACCTGTCACAGCAACATAAAGACTATTATAGAAAAAATAAGCAAAGAGTAACACTTGAATGATGTCTGTGAGAGTTCAATGTTCCATTGACATAGGTACGAGCATTATCTTCAACCACTAAAGTTAGTTAATAATAAGTTTCGGTATCATTATCTTCAATTGTTGATGTTATTTAGCGATAAGTTTCTCTATCATTATTTTCAATTGTTGATGTTATCTAGTGATAAGATTCTGCTGTATCATTATCTTTAACTATTGATGTTTTAGTGATAAGTTTAGTTTTGTTATCTTCAATTGTTGATATTATTTGGGGCTAGGTTTTAATATTACTATCACTGATTGCTGACTTTATTTAGTGATAAGTGTATGTTTTATTATGTTTAACTGTTAATGTTATTTAGTGATAAGTTTCTGTGTCATTACCTGCAGTTGTTAATGTTATTTAGTGATACGTTTCTTATCATTATCTTCAATTGTTGATGTTATTTAGTGAGAAGTTCTGTATCATTATCTCCAATTGTTGATGTTATTTAGTGAGAAGTTCTGTATCATTATCTTCAACTGTTGATGTTATTTAGTGATAAATTTCTGTGGCATTATCATTAGCTGTTATTGTTATTTAGTGATAAGTTTCTGTGTGATTATTTTGTGTTGTTAAACTTATTTAGTGATAAGTGTCTTATCATTATCTTCAATTGATGATGTTATTCAGTGATAAGATTCTGTATCATTATCTTCATTCGCTGATGTTATTTAGTGATAAGATTCTATATCATTATCTTTCAGTGTTAATGTAAATTTATTGATAAGTTTTTGTATCATTTTCATCAATTGGTGATGTTATTTAGTGGTAAGTGTCTGTATCACTATCTTTAACTGCTGATGTTATTTAGTGATAAGTTTCTGTATCATTATCATTAGCTGTTATTGTTATTTACTGATAATTTTTTTATCATTATCTTCAACTGCTGACGTTATTTAGTGACACGTTTCTGTGTCATTTTCATTAGCTAATATTGTTATTTAGTGATAAGTTTCTATGCCATAATCTTCAATTGTTAATGTTATTTGGTGATAAGTTTCTTATCATTATCTTCAACTGCATGTTATTTAGTGATAAGTTTCTGTGCCATTATCATTAGTTGTTATTGTTATTTAGTGACAAGTTTCAGTGTCATAATCTTCAGTTGTTAATGTTGTTTAGTGATAAGTTTCTCATCATTAAGTTCAATTGTTGATGTTATTTACTGATAATATTCTGTATCCTTATCTTCAATCACTGAAGTTATTTAGTCATAAGATTCTGTATCATTATCCTCAATCGTTAATGTTATTTAGTGATAAGTTCTGTATCATTATCCTCAATCGTTAATGTTATTTAGTGATAAGTTCTGTATCATTATATCTTTTACTGTTATCGTAAATTTATTAAGTTTCGTATCATTATCTTCAATTGTTGATGTTATTTGGTGATATGTTTCTGTATCTTAATGGTCAAGCGTTAATGTTATTTATTGATAAGTTTCTGTGTCATTATCTTTAACTATTATCATTATTTCTTTTAGTGACAAGTTTCTGTATCATTATCTTCAACCGTTAATGTGTATTTATTGATAAGTTTATGTGACATTATCTTTAACTGTTAATGTTATTTAGTGATAAGTTTCGTATCATCTTCAATTGTTGATGTGATTTAGAGATAAGGTTCTGTATCATTGTCTTCAATTGTTGATGTTATTTAGAGATAAGGTTCTGTATCATTGTCTTCAATTGTTGATGTGATTTAGAGATAAGGTTCTGTATCATTGTCTTCAATTGTTGATGTGATTTAGTGATAAGGTTCTGTATCATCATCTTCAATTGTTGATGTTATTTGGTGGTAAGTTTTTGTATCATTATCTTCAACCATTGGTGTTATTTATTGATAGGTTTCTGTGTCATTATCTTTAACTGTTATCGTTATTTAGTGATAAGTTTCTTAACATTATCTTCAACTGCTGATGTTATTTAGTGATAAGTTTCTGTGTCATTATCTTTAACTGTTATCGTTATTTAGTGATAAGTTTCTGTGTCATTATCTTTAACTGTTATCGTTATTTAGTGACAAGTTTCTGTATCCTTATCTTCATTTGTTGATGTTATTTATTGATAAGTTTATGTGACATTATCTTTAACTGTTATCGTTATTTAGTGACAAGTTTCTGTGCCATTATCTTCATTTGTTGATGTTATTTAGTGATAAGTTTCTATATCTTTATCTTTAACTGTTATCGTTATTTAGTGACAAGTTTCGGTGCCATTATCTTCAGTTGTTGATGTTATTTAGTGATAAGTTTCTATATCATTATCTTTAACTGTTATCGTTATTTAGTGACAAGTTTCTGTGCCATTATCTTCAATTGTTGATGTTATTTACTGATAAGTTTCTATATCATTATCTTTAACTGTTGATTGTATTAGTGATAAGGTTATGTTTTACTGTTTTCAACTGTTGAAGTGATTTATTGATGAAAGGTAATGAATGAGAGCTTTGTTGCACGGAAAACATCCAGGTGATACGAATAACCCGAGACCATGAGCTCGCTTCGACCAATGGATCTCTCATTCGAATTGTTAAGCTACTTCCAATTGATATTCATACTGTAGCTGATAATACCAATAAAAACTAATGTGCTCACAGATGACTTGTAATATCATTGTCTTTAACTGCTGAAGTCATTGAGTGCAAAGGTTTTGTTTCATTGGCTTCAATGTTTGAAGTTATTTACGAGCTGCAGTGTACAAACCTATCCTAATGTGTACACGACACGCCTATCCTAATGTGTACACGCCTATCCTAATATGTACACGCCTATCCTAATGTTTACACGCCTATCCTAATGTGTACACGCCAATCCTAATGTGTACACGCCTATCATAAAGTGTACACGCCTATCATAAAGTGTACACGCTCATCCTAATGTGTACACGCCTATCCTAATGTGTACACGCCTATCCTAATGTGTACACGCCTATCCTAATGTGTACACGCCTATCCTAATGTGTACACGCCTATCCTAATGTGTATACGCCGATCCTAATGTTTACACGCCTACCCTAATGTTTACACACCTATTCTAATGTTTACATGCCTATCCTAATGTGTACACGCCTATCTTAATGTGTACATGCCTATCCTAATGTGTACACGCCTATCATAAAGTGTACACACATATCCTAACGTGTACATGCCGATCCTAATGTGTACATGCCTATCCTAATGTGTACATGCCTATCCTAATGTGTACACGCCTCTACTAATGTGTAAACGCCTATTCTAATAGCTACACGCCTCTACTAATGTGCTCACGCCTATCCTAATGTGTACATGCCTATCGTAATGTGTACACGTCTATCCTAATGTGTATACGCCTATCCTAATGTTTACACGTCTACCCTAATGTTTACACACCTATCCTAAAGTTTACATGCCTATCCTAATGTTAACATGCCTAGAATAAAGTGTACACACATATCCTAATGTGTACATGCCTACCCTAATGTGTACATGCCTATCCTAATGTGTACATGCCTATCCTGATGTGTACACGTCTCTACTAATGTGTACACGCCTATCCTAATAGGTACACGCCTCTACTAATGTGTACACGCCTATCCTAATGTGTACATGCCTATCCTAATGTGTACACGCCTCTACTAATGTGCACACGCCTATCCTAATGTGTACACTCCTATTCTAATGTGCACACGTCTATCCTAATGTCCAATATGAGACAAAGTCAACAGACGACAAAGTTATTTAGTGATAGGTTTCAGTATCTTTCTCTTCAGCTGTTATTTACTGATAAGGTTTAGTATCATTGTCTTCAACTGCTGACCTTATTCAATGATAAGTTCTTCTGTCGTTGTTTTGAACTGTTGTCGTGTTTTAATAATACGTTTTTGAATTGTTGTCTTCAACTGTTGCAGTTATATTAGGGAGATTACTTATCGTGCAGTATAAAACTACAGAGTACTAGAATTTAGGAAAGTCCAACGACAATCAAAAAGAAGAATTTACGACAACATGTCAGAAATAGAGGAATTTTGGCAAAGAGCTCCCATTGAAAATTTTAGAGAAAATTCAAACGCATCAGAGGTAATATGTCGGGAATGAGTCGCGTAGAGATAAAATTATTCTGCATTGAGCGGAAATCAATAGATATATATTGGTAAATGGCAAAAGGAGAAATCTTTTTTTATATTACCCCACAAAGCGTCAGAAATTTCTTAAATGTACACGCCTACTCTAATGTCCAAGGTGAGACCAAGTCAGCAAGAGACAAACTTTCTAATATTACAGAACGATAACACTGTCAACTCATCTGATAGGAAGCTCGGAAAGTGAAGTCGGAAGGCTCATAAAATATTTGTGAAATCATTTTAAGATCCAGAAACCGATATTCCGTGAAGCTACTGACAATAAAAAGAACCATTCACAAAGTGTTAGTACATCTCCCCCTTCCCCCTTATCTACGGGCAGCCTAACACACGATCAGAGCAGATGTGTCAACGGTTTGGAAAACAGATGGATAACCAAGTATGAAGTCATAAACCTTCAATCAGCATTTTGAGACCGGATGGAGGGGGCTTGGGGAGGGTGGAGCGTTAACAAAATTTATAAAACTTGCGAACCTCATCGCGAATCACTGAAACATAACACATTAAAACTGACCCCTTCTTCAATAAGTACACTTTTGTTGTATACAGAACCTGTTTCCTGAATAAGCTTGCTATTATCTTCTTCTTCAACGATATAGGCCAATGTCAGCATGGAAATTGCTTTGAGAAAGTCATCTGATGAAGAAATAAATGGACCAATGATCTGAAAAGAAAGAAAAATGCAGCCATTATCTTACTATATACACTACTGAACTTTATACAAATAACTAGGACGTCAGCGACGCCCGTCGCAACTCAATCTACGGCCCGCATCGAGTCATTCCACGAAAGTTACTCCTTCATCGGTGAAGTTTAAGGTTCTCAAATCTATATTGTTACATCGAGTCATTCCACGAAAGTTCCTCCTTCATCGGTGAAGTTTGATGTTCTCAAATCTATACTGTTACATCGAGTCATTCCACGAAAGTAACTTCTTCATCGGAGAAGTTTGATGTTCTGAAAGCTTTCGTGTTACATCGAGTCATTCCACGAAAGTTACTCCTTCATCGGTGAAGTTAGAAGTTAGATGTTCTCAAATCTATATTGTTACATCAAGTCATTCCACGAAAGTAACTTCTTCATCGGGGAAGTTTGATGTTCTGAAAGCTTTCGTGTTACATCGAGTCATTCCACGAAAGTAACTCCTCCATCGGGGAAGTTTGATGTTCTAAAAGCTATAGTGTTACATCAAGTCATTCCAAGAAAGTAACTGCTCCATCGGGGAAGTTTAGTGTTGTAAAAGGTATAGCGTTGCATCGAGTCATTCCACGAAAGTAACTCCTTCATCGGGGAAGTTTGATGGTGTGAAAGCTATAGTGTCGCATCGAGTCATCCCACGAAAGTAACTCCTTCATCGGGGAAGTTTGATAGTGTGAAAGCTATAGTGTTGCATCGAGTCATTCCACGAAAGTAACTCCTTCATCGGGGAAGTTTGTTGGCGTGAAAGCTAAAGTGTTGCATCAAGTCATTCCACGAAAGTAACTCCTTCATCGGGGAAGTTTGATGTTCTGAAAGCTTTCGTGTTACATCGAGTCATTCCACGAAAGTAACTCCTTCATCGGGGAAGTTTGTTGTTCTATAGTGTTACATCAAGTCATTCCAAGAAAGTAACTTCTTCATCGGGGAAGTTTAGTGTTGTAAAAGTTATAGTGTTGCATCGAGTCATTCCACGAAAGTAACTCCTTCAATGGGGAAGTTTGATGTTCTGAAAGCTTTCGTATTACATCGAGTCATTCCACGAAAGTAACTCCTTCATCGGGGAAGTTTGATAGTGTGAAAGCTATAGTGTTGCATCGAGTCATTCCACGAAAGTAACTCCTTCATCGGGGAAGTTTGATGGTGTGAAAGCTTTCGTGTTACATCTAGTCATTCGACGAAAGTAACTCCTTCATCGGGGAAGTTTGATGGTGTGAAAGCTATAGTGTTGCATCGAGTCATTCCACGAAAGTAACTCCTTTATCGGGGAAGTTTGATGGTATGAAAGCTATAGTGTTGCATCGAGTCATTCCAAGAAAGTAACTCCTTTATCGGGGAAGTTTAGTGTTGTAAAAGTCATAGTGTTGCATCGAGTCATTCCACGAAAGTAACTCCTTCATCGGGGAAGTTTGATATTGTGAATGCTATAGTGTTACTTCGTGTAATTCCACGAAAGTAACTCGTTTATCGGGGAAGTTTAGTGTTGTAAAAGTCATAGTGTTGAATCGAGCCCTTCCACGAAAGTAACTCCTTCATCGGGGAAGTTTGATGTTGTGAAAGCTATCGTGTTACATCGAGTGATTCCACGAAACTAACTCCTTTGTCGGGAAAGTTTAGTGTTGTAGAAGTTATAATGTTGCATCGAGTCATTCCCCGAAAGGAACTCTTTCATGGGGGAAGTTTGGTGTTGTGCTAGCTATAGTGTTACATCGAGTCATTCCACGAAAGTAACTCCTTCATCGGGAAAGTTTGATGTTCTGAAAGCTACAGTGTTACATCGAGTCATTCCACGAAAGTAACTCCTTCATCGAGGAAGTTTGATGTTCTGAAAGCTGTAGTGTTACATCGAGTCATTCCACGAAAGTAACTCCTTCATCAGGGAAGTTTGGTGTTGTGCAAGCTATGGTGTTAGATCGAGTCATTCCACGAAAGTAACTCCTTCTTCGGGGAAGTTTGATTTTCTGAAAGCTATAGTGTTACATCGAGTCATTCCACGAAAGTAACTCCTTCATTGGGGAAGTTTGATTTTCTGAAAGCTATAGTGTTACATCGAGTCATTCCACGAAAGTAACTCCTTCACTGGGGAAGTGTGATGCTGTAAAAGCTATAGTGTTACATCGAGTCATTCCACAAAAGTAACTCCTTCATTTGGGAAGTTTGGTGTTGTGCAAGCTGTAGTGTTACATCGAGTCATTCCACGAAAGTAACTCCTTCATGGAGAAGTTTGATGTTCTGAAAGCTATAGTGTTACATCGAGTCATTCCACGGAAGTAACTCCTTCATCGGGTAAGTTTGATGTTGTGAAAGCTATAATGTTATACAGAGTCATTCCACGAAAGCAACTCCTTCATCGGGGAAGTAGTTTGATGCTGTGAAAGCAATAGTGTTACATCAAGTCATTCCAAGAAAGTAACTTCTTCACCGGGGAAGATTAGTGTTGTAAAAGTTATAGTGTTGCATCGAGTGATTCCAGGAAAGTAACTCCTTCATCGGGGAAGTTTGATATTATGAAAGCTATTGTGATACATCGAGTGATTCCACTAAAATAACTCCTTAATCGGGGAAGTTTGATGTTGTGAAACCTATAGTGTTACATCGAGTCATTCCATGAAAGTAACTCCTTCATTGGTGAAGTTTAATGTTCTGAAAGCTGTAGTGTTACAGTTTTCACATTATCAGATATCAAACAAAAGACTCTCTCGAAAACTCGGAAGACGGTATTAATTTTCCTCGAACTGAGTTTCTTTTTACAGTAATAACTAAAATATGTTGGAAATATTCAAATGTTGTGAAAAATATTCACTTCATGAACATATTCGTTTTTCGTCAAGTGGAGTTCTGAAAGCTATTTTTTAAAAACGTTACATTCTAATATCTGCTATTTCCAGTGACATTGACCGTCACCTTTGATCAACAAATTTAAAAGTCAATAGAATTCTTGTCCATCCATGAGGGTTTCTACCCTGAAACTTTTTAAGTTCTGCATAATGTATATAAATTATGTATGGCTCAGAAACCTTATTTCTATTTATAATAACACTTCTGTGACCTTAAACTTTTCGATTGCAGCCTTCGAAGTCAAAAGGATTCCTTCTTTCCCAAAAAGTTACATAATGGATACATAATATAATTTGAAAATCTGTAGAATGTGTGAAATCTAAAACAAACGTTTCTATTTTATTCCGTGACAAACAATAACAATAGCTTTTTGACGTTGTTATAATGTTAAAACGTTAATATATCGTTGGTTTGACTTAGGTGCTTCTGAATTTGAAAAAATAACTAAATGTGGTACAGTGCAGCCGCCGTGAACTGGTCACTTTCCACGGGTTCGCAATATATTCATGGTACAGTGCAGCCGCCGTAGACTGGTCACTTTCCACGGGTTCGCAGTATATTCATGGTACAGTGCAGCCGCCGTAGACTGGTCACTTTCCACGGGTTCGCAATATATTCATGGTACAGTGCAGCCGCCGTAGACTGGTCACTTTCCACGGGTTCGCAATATATTCATGGTACAGTGCAGCCGCCGTAGACTGGTCACTTTCCACGGGTTTGCAATATATTCATGGTACAGTGCAGCCGCCGTAGACTGGTCACTTTCCACGGGTTCGCAATATATTCATGGTACAGTGCAGCCGCCGTAGACTGGTCACTTTCCACGGGTTCGCAATATATTCATGGTACAGTGCAGTCGCCGTAGACTGGTCACTTTCCACGGGTTCGCAATATATTCATGGTACAGTGCAGCCGCCGTAGACTGGTCACTTTCCACGGGTTCGCAATATATTCATGGTACAGTGCAGCCGCCGTAGACTGGTCACTTTCCACGGGTTCGCAATATATTCATGGTACAGTGCAGCCGCCGTGGAGTGGTCACTTTCCACGGGTTCGCAATATATTCATGGGCGCAATAATATTAAACTCCAGACATTAATTATAGAAATAATCATCAAAACTGTAATTAATGAAGCACCGGGTACTTGTTGAAGAGTCGGAGTGGACAAGCACCGGATACTTGTTGAAGAGTCGGAGTGGACAAGCACCGGATACTTGCTGAAGAGTCGGAGTGGACAAGCACCGGATACTTGTTGAAGAGTCGGAGTGGACAAGAGCAGCAAGTTTGGTCAGGACAACTTGTGCAGATTACAGCATAGGGTTCGTCTATTGAATTGTACAAACACTTGTTGAGGTTCTTCATGATCACAAGTTTACAAAGTACAGTGAGGACAATGGGGATTATCACAATTGTCATAGATGATATGTGAAGAGAGAAATTTCAAGTCAAGTTTCTCTGAAACACGTTTCTGTTACTGGTATTTCCAGCTGAGTTGTCAATAGCTTTCCAACGTTTCGGGATATGAGTAAAGGGAGTTTATGTAGAGATCCGGTCGGTTTTTTTCTTGATATGTAGAAGGTATGACTCTCTGGTAGATTGTAGTCCTATGAGATTGAGAGTCCACTTCACTAAAGATATAATTTTATGACGCAATTATCTACTAGTATTTCATAATTTTTGGCCTTGGATAGACTCAAGATCAACTGGGTGGAGAGGGGGGGGGGGGGGTGATGCTTTTCTCACATTGTTTCCTATTTTCTATTCCGGTGCTTTTGGTAAGAAATTCAATTTTGCCGTAGGATGTTAACGCTACCTTGCTAATCACAGTATTACTGGGCCTGCAAGAAAAGCCCGACGACCATACACGACGTCCTTTAATTTTGCGTAAAGAACTTTGGAAATATTATAATTTATGGAAAACTGCAACTGTGTTTGCGAATGTTGGTGATTTTAGTTAAGATACTTTTGGTGAATCAAAGTTTACACTATACAGACTGGGGGCAGACATGTTAATTGTATAGACTGGGGGCAGACACGTTAATTATATAGACTTGGGGCAAACACGTTAATTATATAGACTTGGGGCAGACACGTTAATTATATAGACTGGGGGCAGACACGTTAATTATATAGACTGGGGGCAGACACGTTAATTATATAAACTGGGGGCAGACACGTTAATTATATAGACTGGGGGCAGACACGTTAATTATATAGACTTGGGGCAGACACGTTAATTATATAGACTGGGGGCAGACACGTTAATTATATAGACTGGGGGCAGACACGTTAATTATATAAACTTGGGGCAGACACGTTAATTATATAGACTTGGGGCAGACACGTTAATTATATAGACTGGGGCAGACACGTTAATTATATAAACTGGGGGCAGACACGTTAATTATATAGACTGGGGGCAGACACGTTAATTATATAGACTGGGGGCAGACACGTTAATTATATAAACTTGGGGCAGACACGTTAATTATATAGACTTGGGGCAGACACGTTAATTATATAGACTGGGGCAGACACGTTAATTATATAAACTGGGGGCAGACACGTTAATTATATAGACTGGGGGCAGACACGTTAATTATATAGACTGGGGGCAGACACGTTAATTATATAGACTGGGGGCAGACACGTTAATTATATAGACTGGGGGCAGACACGTTAATTATATAGACTGGGGGCAGACACGTTAATTATATAGACTGGGGGCAGACACGTTAATTATATAGGCTGGGGGCAGACACGTTAATTATATAGACTGGGGGCAGACACGTTAATTATATAGACTGGGGGCAGACACGTTAATTATATAGACTGGGGGCAGACACGTTAATTATATAGACTTTGGGCAGACACGTTAATTATATAGACTGGGGGCAGACACGTTAATTATATAAACTTGGGGCAGACACGTTAATTATATAGACTTGGGGCAGACACGTTAATTATATAGACTGGGGCAGACACGTTAATTATATAAACTGGGGGCAGACACGTTAATTATATAGACTGGGGGCAGACACGTTAATTATATAGACTGGGGGCAGACACGTTAATTATATAGACTTGGGGCAAACACGTTAATTATATAGACTTGGGGCAGACACGTTAATTATGTAGACTGGGGGCAGATACGTTAATTATATAGACTGGGGGCAGGCACGTTAATTATATATGCTGGGGGCAGACACGTTAATTATATAGACTTGGGGCAGACACGTTAATTATATAGACTGGGGCAGACACGTTAATTATATAAACTGGGGGCAGACACGTTAATTATATAGACTGGGGGCAGACACGTTAATTATATAGACTGGGGGCAGACACGTTAATTATGTAGACTGGGGGCAGATACGTTAAGTGTTGACAAACAAAGAATTCGCTATGTACTTGAATTAGAACACAAGTGTGTGGACGATAAGAAATTATTTTGTCGACTTGTGTGCAATATGTACAATACACACCTCCATAAGGTGTTTATTGGTGTTGTTCCTCAATATGTGTGAGGAGGTGAAGCATCTATGCGCCACAGATATAAAACTAAATATAGGCCTTTTTCGACACGTATTAAAGAAGGGTTATGGTATATCACTACCAACTTTCCATTAAGATTTTTGGTCCAAAACGTAAAAATCCGAAATCTCGAAATGTATTACCTCCAATAGACTTATTGGAATTGAAACCGTTGTGTATTGTGACTTGTGGCCAATTACTGTTCCATAAGTATTCCCATGGCACAGATAATTCCACCTGTCAGCTCATATCTGGGACCGTTTTGACAACTTTCTCTTTCACCCAACGACAGATTTGGAAACCCATCCCAGACAGGCTTAATATTTATACAGTTTGCTATACCGAAATTACCAAAACATTTAGATAACATATTAATGGATGACGTCATGTACGAACTTCATTCACTACAATTGACCTCCATTGAACCGTTCATTGTTCCAAAATGGGCATACTTCACTGGCTGTTTGTTAATTTATTGGCTCCACACTGAGGTGTCAGGACACATTGGGCATACTCCATTGGCTGTCTGTTAATTTATTGCATATACACTTAGGTGTCAGGGCACATTCATTTGCGAAATTTGATTTTACGCCACACACGTAAAGTGTGTAATAATGTTGTGCATGCTGAAGGCGAGCGAAATATACCTGAACAATTGAGCAAGGGACCAAGAATTTTCTCTTTAACTTCAGTGCAATGACCACAGACAAAACCATGACCTCCTGCGGAGATTTTGGAAATAATCAGGCAATCAATTCGAAAAGCAAAGACATCACCAGTACCTAGTCATCGTTTATATCCAAAAGTGAAGTATGATGCTGAGACTGACACTGTGCACGCTACGTTGGGAGACAGTGACGTTTTATACCGAGACTAACACTGGGCAGGCTACCTTGGGTGGGGGCAGCGAAGTTTTATAGTGAGACTGACACTGGACAAGATACTTTGGGGGACAGTGAAGTATGCCACTGAGACTGACACTGTACACACTATCTTGGGACACAGTGAAGTATGATACTGGGACTGACACTGGGAAAGCTACCTTGGGAGACAGTGACGTTTTATACTGACACTGTGTGCACACTACCTTGAGAGACAGTGAAGTATGAAATATGATACTGAGACTGACACTCTGCAAATTACCATGGGAGACAATGATGTTTTATGCTGAGACTGACACTGGGCTCACTACCATGAGAGACAGTGAAGTTTTATACTGGGATTGACACTGTGCACACTACCATGGGGGACAGTAAAGTATGGCACTGAGACTGAGACTGTGCACACTACCTTAGGAGATAGTGAAGTATGATACTGGGACTGACATTGTGCAAAGTACCATGAGATACAGTAAAAGTTTTATACTGAGGCTGGTACTGGGAACACTACCTGGGAGACAGTGAAGTTTTGTACTGAGAATGATACTGGACATACATCCATGTGAGATAGTGATGTTGTATACTGGGACTAACACTGGGTACATTACCATGGGGACAGTGAGGTATGACACTGAAATTGACTCTGCGTGCACTACCTTGGGAGAGAGTGAAATCTATACTGACACTTACACTGTACAAGCTACCTTGGGAGAGAGTGAAGTATGATACTGGCACTGACACTGTGTACGCTACCTTGGGAGACAGTGAAGTATGATACTGGCACTGACACCGTGCACGCTACCTTGGGAGAGAGTGAAGTATGATACTTGGACTGACACTGTGGACACTACCATGACAAACAGCGAAGTTATATACTGGGACTGAAAATATGCACACTACCATGGGGACAGTGAAGTATGACACTGCGACTGACACTGCGTGCACTACCTTGGATGAGCGTGAAGTATGATACTGACACTGACATTGTGCACATTACCTCAGGAGACAGTAAAGTATCATGCTGGGACTGATTCTTCACACACTACTGAGACTGACACTGTGCACACAATCTTGGAAGACAGTCAAGTATGATACTGGGACTGACACGGCTCGCTACCTTGGGAGACAGTGGAGTATGATTCTGGGACTGACACTGCGCACACTACTTTAGGAAACAGTGAAGTTTTATACTGTGACTAACACGCACGCTACCATGGGAGGCAGTGAAGTTTTATAATGCGATTGACACTGTGCACACTCCCTTGGGAGACAGTGAAATATGATAATGGGACTGACACTGTGCACATTACCATGGGAAAGAGTGAAGTATGATATAGAAACTGACACTGAGCACACTACCTTGGGAGACAGTGAGGTGTGACACTGGGACTGACACCATGCACGCTACCATGAGATACAGTGAAGTTTTATACTGAGACTGACACTGGGCACACTACCGTTGGAGACAATGAAATATGACACTAGGACTGACACTGTGCACTCTCCAATGGGAGACAGTGAAGTTTTATACTGAGACTGACACTATGCACACTACCTTGGGAGACAGCGAAGTATGATACTAGGACTGACACAGTGCACACTACCTTGGGAGACAGGGAGGTATGATACTAGGACTGACACTTTGCACGTTACCATGGGAGATAGTGAAGAATGATATTGGAACTGACACTGTGAACACTACCTTGGGAGACAGTGATGGTATGATACTAGGACTGACACAGTGCACACTACCTTGGGAGACAGGGAGGTATGATACTAGGACTGACACTTTGCACGTTACCATGGGAGATAGTGAAGAATGATATTGGAACTGACACTGTGAACACTACCTTGGGAGACAGTGATGTTTCATACTGAGTCTGACACTGTGCACATTATCTTGGGAGATTACGAGGTATGATACTGGGACTGACACTGTGAACGCTACCGTGGGAGACAGTGAAGTATGATACTGGGACTGAAACCGTACACACTAGCTTTGGAGACAGTGAAGTATGACATTGAGTCTGACACTTTGAATGCAAATTACCATGGGAGAGAGTGACGTTTTATGCTGAGACTGACACTGGGCACACTACCATGAGAGACAGTGAAGTTTTATACTGGGATTGACACTGTGCACACTACCATGGGGGACAGTAAAGTATGGCACTGAGACTGACACTGGGCACACTACCATGAGAGACAGTGAAGTTTTATACTGGGATTGACACTGTGCACACTACCAGGGGGGGGGGGGGGACAGGAAAGTATGGCACTGAGACTGAGACTGTGCACACTGCCTTGGGAGATAGTGAAGTATGATACTGGGACTGACATTGTGCAAAGTACCATGAGATACAGTGAAAGTTTTATACTGAGGCTGGTACTGGGAACACTACCTGGGAGACAGTGAAGTTTTATACTGAGAATGATACTGGACATACATCCATATGAGATAGTGATGTTGTATACTGGGACTAACACTGGGTACATTACCATGGGGACAGTGAGGTATGACACTGAAATTGACTCTGCGTGCACTACCTTGGGAGAGAGTGAAATCTAATACTGACACTTACACTGTACACGCTACCTTGGGAGAGAGTGAAGTATGATACTGGCACTGACACTGTGTACGCTACCTTGGGAGACAGTGAAGTATGATACTGGCACTGACACTGTGCACGCTACCTTGGGAGAGAGTGAAGTATGATACTTGGACTGACACTGTGCAAACAGAGAAGTTATATACTGGGACTGAAAATATGCACACTACCATGGGGACAGTGAAGTATGACACTGCGACTGACACTGCGTGCACTACCTTGGATGAGCGTGAAGTATGATACTGACACTGACATTGTGCACATTACCTCGGGAGACAGTAAAGTATCATGCTGGGACTGATTCTTCACACACTACTGAGACTGACACTGTGCACACAATCTTGGAAGACAGTCAAGTATGATACTGGGACTGACACTGCTCGTTACCTTGGGAGACAGTGGAGTATGATTCTGGGACTGACACTGCGCACACTACTTTGGGAAACAGTGAAGTTTTATACTGTGACTAACACGCACGCTACCATGGGAGGCAGTGAAGTTTTATAATGCGATTGACACTGTGCACACTCCCTTGGGAGACAGTGAAATATGATAATGGGACTGACATTGTGCACATTACCATGGGGAAGAGTGAAGTATGATAC
This sequence comes from Pictodentalium vernedei, assembly GCA_031216915.1. Classification (NCBI taxonomy): domain Eukaryota; kingdom Metazoa; phylum Mollusca; class Scaphopoda; order Dentaliida; family Dentaliidae; genus Pictodentalium; species Pictodentalium vernedei. The sequence goes on along the minus strand of CM062292.1, from coordinate 493,517,066 downwards.
AGAAACTTACACTGTGCACACTACCTTGGGAGACAGTGAGGTGTGACACTGGGACTGACACTATGCACGCTACCATGAGATACAGTGAAGTTTTATACTGAGACTGACACTGGGCACACTACCGAGGGAGACAATGACATATGACACTAGGACTGACACTGTGCACGCTTCAATGGGAGACAGTGAAGTTTCATACTGAGACTGACACTATGCACACTACCTTGGGAGACAGCGAAGTATGATACTTGGACTGACACAGTGCACACTACCTTTGGAGACAGGGAGGTATGATATTAGGACTGACACTTTGCACGTTACCATGGGAGATAGTGTAGAATGATATTGGAACTGACACTGTGAACACTACCTTGGGAGACAGTGATGTTTTATACTGAGTCTGACACTGTGCACACTGTCTTGGGAGATTACGAGGTATGATACAGGGACTGACACTGTGAACGCTACCATGGGAGACAGTGAAGTATGATACTGGGACTGACACTGTGCACACTAGCTTTGGAGACAGTGAAGTATGACATTGAGTCTGACACTTTGAATGCTACCGTGGGAGACACTGGGGTATGAAACTGGGGCTGACACTGTGCATACTACCATGAAAAACAGTGAAGTATGATACTGGAACTCACACAGTGCCCACTCCCTTGGGAGACGATGGAGGATGATACAGGGGCTGACACTGTGCATGCTACTTTGGGAGACAGTGAAGTATGATACTGAGACTGCAAACTACTATGGGAGAGAGTGGAGTTTTAAACAGAGACCGATACTGGACATACAACCATGGGAGACAGTGAAGTTGTATACTGGGACTGAAAAAGTGTACACTACCATGGGGAAAGTGAAGTATGACACTGAGACTGACACTGCGTGCACTACCTTGGGAGAGAGTGAATATGATATTGGCACTGACACTGAGCATATAACCTTGGGAGATAGTAAAGTATGATGCTGGGACTAACTCTGCGCACACTCCTTCGAGAGACAGTGAAGTTTTATACTAAGATTGACACTGTGCACACTATCTTAGGAGACAGTGGAGTATGACACCGGGAATAACACTGCGCACACTACTTTCGGAGACGGTGAAGTTTCATACTAAGCCTCACACTGTGCACGCTACCTTGAAAGACATTGAAGTTTTATACTGAGACTGACATTGTATACACTACTTTAGGAGACAATAAAGTTTTGAACCGAGATTGACACTGTGCACATTACCTTGGGAGACAGTGAAGTATGGCACTGGGACTGACACTGTGCACACTACCTTGGGAGACAGTGAAGTATGATACTACCAAGACTAACGCAGCGCACACAACCATGGGAGACAGTTAGGTACGGCACATTTTATACTGAGACTGACATTGTGCGCACTAAGTTGGGAGACAGCTAGGTACGACACTGGGGATGACAATCTGCACGCTACCAAGGAAAGAGTAAAGTATGATACTGTGACTGAAACTCTGGACACTACCATGGGTGACAGTGAAGTATGATACAGGGACTGGCACTGTGCACACTACCATGGGAAACAGTGAAGTATGATACTAGCACTGACACTGTGCACACTACAATGGGGAACAGTGAATTATAATACTCGGACTGACACTGTGCATACTACCATGGTAAACAATGAAGTTTGAAATTGGGACTGCCACTGTGCACGCTACGACGAGAAAAAGTGAAGTATGGTACTTAAACTGACACTGGTCACATTCTCCAGGCAGAGAGTGAGGTATGACACTGGAACTGACACTTTGTTTGCTACGGTAGGAAAAAGTAAGGTATGATTCTGGACCTCACACTGTGCACATTACCAAGGAAGGCAGTGAATTATGATTCGGGGACATACACTGTGCAGGCTACCACGGGAAACATTGAAGAATCATAGTTGGACTGACAATGTGCACGCAACCATGGGAAACAGTGAAGTATAATACTGGGACTGACACTGTGCAGGCTACCACGGGAATCATTGAAGTATCATAGTGGGACAGACAATGTGCACGCTACCATGGGAAACAGTGAAGTATAATACTGGGACTGACACAGTGCACCCTACCTTGGGAGACAGTGATGTATGATACTGGGACTGATACTGTGCACGCTACCTTGGGAGACAGTGATGTATGATATTGGGACTGACACTCTGCACGCTACCTTGGGAGACAGTGATGTATGATATTGGGACTGACACTGTGCACGCTACCTTGGGAGACAGTGATGTATGATATTGGGACTGACACTGTGCACGCTACCATGGGAAACAGTGATGTATGATACTGGGACTGACACTGTGCACGCTACCATGGGAAATAGTGAAGTATAATACTGGGACTGACACGGTGCAGGCTACCATGAGAGGCAGTGGAGTACGATACTGGGACTGATACTGTGCAGGCTACCACGGGAAACATTGAAGTATCATAGCGGGACTGACACTGTGCACCGCTACCATGGGAAACAGTGAAGTATAATACTAGGACTGACACTGTGCAGGCTACCACGGTAAACATTGGTATCATAGTGGGACTGACACTGTGCACGCTACCATGGGAAACAGTGAAGTATGATACTGGGACTGACAATATGCACGCTACCATGGGAAACAGTGAAGTGTAACACTGGGACTGACACTGTGCAGGCTACCATGGGAAACATTGAAGTATCATAGTGGGACTGACACTGTGCACGCTACCATGGGAAACAGTGAAGTATAATACTGAGACTGACACACTGCAGGCTACCCTGAGAGGCAGTGAAGTATCAAAGTGGGACTGACAATGTGCACGCTACCATGGGAAACAGTGAAGTATAATACTAGGACTGACACTGTGCAGGCTACCACGGGAAACATTGGTATCATAGTGGGACTGACACTGTGCACGCTACCATGGGGAAACAGTGAAGTATGATACTGGGACTGACACTGTGCACGCTACCACGGGAAACAGTGAAGTATGATACTGGAACTGACACTGTGCACGCTACCCTGGGAAACAGTGAAGTATAATACTAGAACTGACACTGTGCAGGCTACCACGGGAAACATTGAAGTATCATAGTGGGACTGACACTGTGCACGCTACCATGGGAAACAGTGAAGTATAATACTGGGACTGACACTGTGCACGCTGCCCTGAGAGGCAGTGACGCATGATACTGGGACTGACAGTGTGCACACTACATTGGGAGACATTGAAGTATGATATTGTGACTAACACTGTGCACACTACCTTGGGAGACAGAGAAGTGTGATACTGGGACAGACACTGTGCACATTGCCTTGAGAGACATTGAAGTATGATACTGGGATTGACACTGTGCAGGCTACCATGGGAAACAGTGAAGTATAATACTGGGACTGACACTGTGCACGCTACCATGGGAAACATTGAAGTATCATAGAGGAATTGACACTGTGCACACTACCTTGGGAGAGAGTGATGTATGATATTGGGACTGACACTGTGCACGCTACTGTGGGAAACAGAGAAGTATGATACTGGGACTGACACTGTACACGCTACCATGGGAAACAGTGAAGTATAATACTGGGACTGACACTGTGCAGGCTACCTTGAGAGGCAGTGAGGTACGATACTGGGACTGACACTGTGTACACTACCTTGGGAGAGAGTGATGTATGATATTGGGACTGACACTGCGCACGCTACCATGGGAAACAGTGAAGTATGATACTGGGACTGACATTCTGCAGGCTACCATGTGAAACAGTGAAGTATAATACTGGGACTGACACTGTGAAGGCTACCATGGGAAACATTGAAGTATCATAGTGGGACTGACACTGTGCACACTACCTTGGGAGAGAGTGATGTATGATATTGGGACTGACAGTGTGCACGCTACTGTGGGAAACAGTGAAGTATAATCCTGGGACTGACACTGTGCAGGCTACCACGGGAAACATTGAAGTATCATAGTGGGACAGACAATGTGCACGCTACCATGGGAAACAGTGAAGAATAATACTGGGACTGACACTGTGCATACTACCATGGAAAACAGTGAAGTATGATACTGGAACTCACACAGTACCCACTCCCTTGAGAGACGATGGAGGATGATACAGGGGCTGACACTGTGCATGCTACTTTGGGAGACAGTGAAGTATGATACTGAGACTGCAAACTACCATGGGAGAGAGTGGAGTTTTATACAGAGACTGATACTGGACATACAACCATGGGAGACAGTGAAGTTGTATACTGGGACTGAAAAAGTGTACACTACCATGGGGACAGTGAAGTATGACACTGAGACTGACACTGCGTGCACTCCCTTGGGAGAGAGTGAATATGATATTGGCACTGATACTGAGCATATAACGTTGGGAGATAGTAAAGTATGATGCTGGGACTAACGCTGCGCACACTCCTTCGAGAGACAGTGAAGTTTTATACTAAGATTGACATTGTGCACACTATCTTAGGAGACAGTGGAGTATGACACCGGGACTAACACTGCGCACACTACTTTCGGAGACGGTGAAGTTTCATACTAAGCCTCACACTGTGCACGCTACCTTGAAAGACATTGAAGTTTTATACTGAGACTGACACTGTGTACACTACTTTAGGAGACAATAAAGTTTTGTACCGAGATTGACACTGTGCTCATTACCTTGGGAGACAGTGAAGTATGGTACTGGGACTGACACTGTGCACACTACCTTGGGAGACAGTGAAGTATGATACTACCAAGACTAACGCAGCGCACACAACCATGGGAGACAGTTAGGTACGGCACATTTTATACTGAGACTGACATTGTGCGCACTAAGTTGGGAGACAGCTAGGTACGACACTGGGGCTGACAATCTGCACGCTACCAAGGAAACAGTAAAGTATGATACTGTGACTGAAACTCTGGACACTACCATGGGTGACAGTGAAGTATGATACAGGGACTGGCACTGTGCACACTACCATGGAAAACAGTGAAGTATGATACTAGCACTGACACTGTGCAGGCTACCACGGGAAACATTTGTATCATAGTGGGACTGACACTGTGCACGCTACCATGGGAAACAGTGAAGTATGATACTGGGACAGACACTGTGCACGCTACCACGGGAAACAGTGAAGTATGATACTGGGACTGGCAATATGCACGCTACCATGGGAAACAGTGAAGTGTAATACTGGGACTGACACTGTGCAGGCTACCATGGGAAACACTGAAGTATCATAGTGGGACTGACAATGCGCACGCTACCATGGGAAACAGTGAAGTATAATACTGGGACTGACACTGTGCAGGCTACCCTGAGAGGCAGTGAAGTATCATAGTGGGACTGACAATGTGCACGCTACCTTGGGAGACAGTGATGTATGATATTGGGACTGACACTGTGCACGCTACCATGGGAAACAGTGAGGTATGATACTGGGACTGATACTGTGCACGCTACCCTGGGAAACAGTGAAGTATAATACTAGGACTGACACTGTGCAGGCTACCACGGGAAACATTGGTATCATAGTGGGACTGACACTGTGCACGCTACCATGGGAAACAGTGAAGTATGATACTGGGACTGACACTGTGCACGTTACCATGGGAAACAGTGAGGTATGATACTGGGACTGATACTGTGCACGCTACCCTGGGAAACAGTGAAGTATAATACTAGGACTGACACTGTGCAGGCTACCACGGGAAACATTGAAGTATCATAGTGGGACTGACACTGCACGCTACCATGGGAAACAGTGAAGTATAATACTGGGACTGACACTGTGCACGCTGCCCTGAGAGGCAGTGACGTATGATACTGGGACTGACAGTGTGCACACTACATTGGGAGACATTGAAGTATGATATTGGGACTAACACTGTGCACACTACCTTGGGAGACAGAGAAGTGTGATACTGGGACAGACACTGTGCACATTACCTTGAGAGACAATGAAGTATGATACTGGGATTGACACTGTGCAGGCTACCATGGGAAACAGTGAAGCATAATACTGGGACTGACACTGTGCACGCTACCATGGGAAACATTGAAGTATCATAGTGGGACTGACACTGTGCACACTACCTTGGGAGAGAGTGATGTATGATATTGGGACTGACAATGTGCACGCTACTGTGGGAAACAGTGAAGTATGATACTGGAACTGACACTGTACACGCCACCATGGGAAACAGTGAAGTATAATACTGGGACTGACACTGTGCAGGCTACCTTGAGAGGCAGTGAAGTACGATATTGGGACTGACACTGTGTACACTACCTTGGGAGAGAGTGATGTATGATATTGGGACTGACACTGTGCACGCTACCATGGGAAACAGTGAAGTATGATACTGTGACTGACACTGTGCAGGCTACCATGGGAAACAGTGAAGTATAATACTTGGACTGACACTGTGAAGGCTACCATGGGAAACATTGAAGTATCATAGTGGGACTGACACTGTGCACACTACCTTGGGAGAGAGTGATGTATGATATTGGGACTGACAGTGTGCACGCTACTGTGGGAAACAGTGAAGTATAATACTGGGACTGACACTGTGCAGGCTACCACGGGAAACATTGAAGTATCATAGTGGGACAGACAATGTGCACGCTACCATGGGAAACAGTGAAGAATAATACTGGGACTGACACTGTGCATACTACCATGGAAAACAGTGAAGTATGATACTGGAACTCACACAGTGCCCACTCCCTTGGGAGACGATGGAGGATGATGCAGGGGCTGACACTGTGCATGCTACTTTGGGAGACAGTGAAGTATGATACTGAGACTGCAAACTACCATGGGAGAGAGTGGAGTTTTACACAGAGACTGATACTGGACATACAACCATGGGAAACAGTGAAGTTGTATACTGGGACTGAGAAAGTGTACACTACCATGGGGACAGTGAAGTATGACACTGAGACTGACACTGCGTGCACTACCTTGGGAGAGAGTGAATATGATATTGGCACTGACACTGAGCATATAACGTTGGGAGATAGTAAAGTATGATGCTGGGACTAACTCTGCGCACACTCCTTCGAGAGACAGTGAAGTTTTATACTAAGATTGACACTGTGCACACTATCTTAGGAGACAGTGGAGTATGACACCGGGACTAACACTGCGCACACTACTTTCGGAGACGGTGAAGTTGCATACTAAGCCTCACACTGTGCACGCAACCTTGAAAGACATTGAAGTTTTATACTGAGACTGACACTGTGTACACTACTTTAGGAGACAATAAAGTTTTGTACCGAGATTGACAATGTGCACATTACCTTGGGAGACAGTGAAGTATGGTACTGGGACTGACACTGTGCACACTACCTTGGGAGACAGTGAAGTATGATACTACCAAGACTAACGCAGCGCACACAACCATGGGAGACAGTTAGGTACGGCACGTTTTATACTGAGACTGACATTGTGCGCACTAAGTTGGGAGACAGCTAGGTACGACACTGGGGCTGACAATCTGCACGCTACCAAGGAAATAGTAACGTATGATACTGTGATTGACACTCTGGACATTACCATGAGTGACAGTGAAGTATGATACAGGGACTGGCACTGTGCACACTACCATGGAAAACAGTGAAGTATGATACTAGCACTGACACTGTGCACACTACAATGGGGAGCAGTGAATTATAATACTAGGACTGACACTGTGCATACTACCATGGTAAACAATGAAGTTTGAAATTGGGACTGCCACTGCGCACGCTACGACGAGAAAAAGTGAAGTATGGTACTTAAACTGACACTGGTCACATTCTCCAGGGAGAGAGTGAGGTATGACACTGGAACTGACACTTTGTTTGCTACCGTAGGAAAAAGTAAGGTATGATTCTGGGCCTCACACTGTGCACATTACCAAGGAAGGCAGTGAATTATGATTCGGGGACATACACTGTGCAGGCTACCATGGGAAACATTGAAGAATCATAGTTGGACTGACAATGTGCACGCTACCATGGGAAACAGTGAAGTATAATACTGGGACTGACACTGTGCAGGCTACCGCAGGAATCATTGAAGTATCATAGTGGGACAGACAATGTGCACGCTACCATGGGAAACAGTGATGTATAATACTGGGACTGACACTGTGCACGCTACCTTGGGAGACAGTGATGTATGATATTGGGATTGATACTGTGCACGCTACCTTGGGAGACAGTGATGTATGATATTGGGACTGACACTGTGCACGCTACCTTGGGAGACAGTGATGTATGATATTGGGACTGACACTGTGCACGCTACCTTGGGAGACAGTGATGTATGATATTGGGACTGAGACTGTGCACGCTACCATGGGAAACAGTGATGTATGATACTGGGACTGACACTGTGCACGCTACCATGGGAAACAGTGAAGTATAATTCTGGGACTGACACGGTGCAGGCTACCGTGAGAGGCAGTGGAGTACGATACTGGGGCTGATACTGTGCAGGCTACCACGGGAAACATTGAAGTATCATAGTGGGACTGACACTGTGCACCGCTACCATGTGAAACATTGAAGTATAATACTAGGACTGACACTGTGCAGGCTACCACGAGAAACATTGGTATCATAGTGGGACTGACACTGTGCACGCTACCATAGGAAACAGTGAAGTATGATGCTGGGACTGACACTGTGCACGCTACCATGGGAAACAGTGAAGTATGATACTGGGACTAACAATATGCACGCTACCATGGGAAACAGTGAAGTGAAATACTGGGACTGACACTGTGCAGGCTACCATGGGAAACATTGAAGTGTCATAGTGGGACTGACAATGTGCACGCTACCATGGTAAACAGTGAAGTATAATACTGGGACTGACACTCTGCAGGCTACCCTGAGAGGCAGTGAAGTATCATAGTGGGACTGACAATGTGCACGCTACCATGGGAAACAGTGAAGTATAATACTGGGACTGACACTGTGCACGCTACCCTGAGAGGCAGTGAAGTATCATAGTGGGACTGACAATGTGCACGCTACCATGGGAAACAGTGAAGTATAATACTAGGACTGACATTCTGCAGGCTACCACGGGAAACATCGAAGTATCATAGTGGGACAGACAATGTGCACGCTACCATGGGAAACAGTGAAGTATAATACTGGGACTGACACGGTGCAGGCTACCTTGGGAGACAGTGATGTATGATATTGGGACTGACACTGTGCACGCTACCATGGGAAATAGTGAAGTATCATAGTGGGACTGACACTGTGCACGCTACCATGGGAAACAGTGAAGTATAATACTAGGACTGACACTGTGCAGGCCACCACGGGAAACATTGGTATCATAGTGGGACTGACACTGTGCACGCTACCATGGGAAACAGTGAAGTATGATACTGGGACTGACACTGTGCACGCTGCCATGGGAAACAGTGAAGTATGATACTTGGACTGACACTGTGCACGCTACCCTGGGAAACAGTGAAGTATAATACTAGGACTGACACTGTGCAGGCTACCTCGGGAAACATTGGTATCATAGTGGGACTGACACTGTGCACGCTACCATGGGAAACAGTGAAGTATGATACTGGGACTGACAGTGTGCACGCTACCATGGGAAACAGTGAAGTATGATACTGGGAGTGACACTGTGCACGCTGCCCTGAGAGGCAGTGACGTACGATACTGGGACTGACAGTGTGCACACTACATTGGGAGACATTGAGGTATGATATTGGGACTAACACTGTGCAAACTACCTTGGGTGGCAGAGAAGTGTGATACTGGGACAGACACTGTGCACATTACCTTGAGAGACAATGAAGTATGATACTGGTATTGACACTGTGCAGGCTACCATGGGAAACAGTGAAGTCTAATACTGGGACTGACACTGTGCACGCTACCATGGGAAACATTGAAGTATCATAGTGGGACTGACACTGTGCACACTACCTTGGGAGAGAGTGATGTATGATTTTAGGACTGACACTGTGCACGCTACTGTGCGAAACAGTGAAGTATGATACTGGGACTGACACTGTACACGCTACCATGGGAAACAGTGAAGTATAATACTGGGACTGACACTGTGCAGGCTACCTTGAGAGGCAGTGAAGTACGATACTGGGACTGACACTGTGTACACTACCTTGGGAGAGAGTGATGTATGATATTGTGACTGACACTGTGCACGCTACCATGGGAAACAGTGAAGTATGATACTGGGACTGACACTGTGGAAACTACCATGGGAAACAGTGAAGTATAATACTGGGACTGACACTGTGAAGGCTACCATGGGAAACATTGAAGTATCATAGTGGGACTGACACTATGCACACTACCTTGGGAGAGAGTGATGTATGGTGTTGGGATTGACAGTGTGCACGCTACTGTGGGAAACAGTGAAGTATAATACTGGGACTGACATTGTGCAGGCTACCACGGGAAACATTGAAGTATCATAGTGGGACAGACAATGTGCACGCTACCATGGGAAACAGTGAAGAATAATACTGGGACTGACACTGTGCATACTACCATGGAAAACAATGAAGTATGATACTGGAACTTACACAGTGTCCACTCTCTTGGGAGACGATAGAGGATGATACAGGGGCTGACACTGTGCATGCTACTTTGGGAGACAGTGAAGTATGATACTGAGACTGCAAACTACCATGGGAGAGAGTGGAGTTTTATACAGAGACTGATACTGGACATACAACCATGGGAGACAGTGAAGTTATATACTGGGACTGAAAAAGTGTACACTACCATGGGGAAAGTGAAGTATGACACTGAGACTGACACTGCGTGCACTACCTTGGGGGAGAGTGAATATGATATTGGCACTGACACTGAGCATATAACGTTGGGAGATAGTAAAGTATGATGCTGGGACTAACTCTGCGCACACTCCTTCGAGAGACAGTGAAGTTTTATACTAAGATTGACACTGTGCACACTATCTTAGGAGACAGTGAAGTATGACACCAGGACTAACACTGCGCACACTACTTTCGGAGACGGTGAAGTTTCATACTAAGCCTCACACTGTGCACGCTACCTTGAAAGACATTGAAGTTTTATAGTGAGACTGACACTGTGTACACTACTTTAGGAGACAATAAAGTTTTGTACCGAGACTGACACTGTGCACATTACCTTGGGAGACAGTGAAGTATGGTACTGGGACTGACATTGTGCACACTACCTTGGGAGACAGTGAAGTATGATACTACCAAGACTAACGCTGCGCACACAACCATGGGAGACAGTTAGGTACGGCACATTTTAAACTGAGACTGACATTGTGCGCACTAAGTTGGGAGACAGCTAGGTACGACACTGGGGCTGACAATCTGCACGCTACCAAGGAAACAGTAAAGTATGATACTGTGACTGACACTCTGGACACTACCATGGGTGACAGTGAAGTATGATACAAGGACTGACACTGTGCATACTACCATGGTAAACAATGAAGTTTGAAATTGGGACTGACACTGTGCACGCTACGACGAGAAAAAGTGAAGTATGGTAATTATACTGACACTGGTTACATTCTCCAGGGATAGAGTGAGGTATGACACTGGAACTGACACTTTGTTTGCTACCGTGGGAAAAAGTAAGGTATGATTGTGGGCCTCACACTGTGCAAATTACCAAGGAAGGCAGTGAATTATGATTCGGGGACATACACTGTGCACGCTACCATGGGAAACAGTGAAGTACAATACTGGGACTGACACTGTGCACGTTACCATGGGAGACAGTGATGTATGATATTGGGACTGATACTGTGCACGCTACCTTGGGAGACAGTGATGTATGATATTGGGACTGATACTGTGCCCGCTACCTTGGGAGACAGTGATGTATGATATTGGGACTGACACTGTACACGCTACCTTGGGAGACAGTGATGTATGATATTGGGACTGACACTGTGCACGCTACTATGGGAAACAGTGATGTATGATACCGGGACTGACACTGTGCACGCTACCATGGGAAACAGTGAAGTATAATACTGGGGCTGACACGGTGCAGGGTACCCTGAGAGGCCGTGGAGTACGATACTGGGACTGATACTGTGCAGGCTACCACGGAAAACATTGAAGTATCATAGTGGGACTGACACTGTGCACGCTACCATGGGAAACAGTGAAGTATAATACTAGGACTGACACTGTGCAGGCTACCACGGGAAGCATTGGTATCAAAGTGGGACTGACACAGTGCACGCTACCATGGGAAACAGTGAAGTATGATACTGGGACTGACATTGTGCGCGCTACCATGGGAAACAGTGAAGTATGATACTGGGACTGACAATGTCCACGCTACCATGGGAAACAGTGAAGTGTAATACTGGGACTGACACTGTGCAGGCTACCATGGGAAACATTGAAGTATCATAGTGGGACTGACAATGTGCACGCTACCATGGGAAACAGTGAAGTATAATACTGGGACTGACACTGTGCAGGCTCCCCTGAGAGGCAGTGAAGTGTCATAGTGGGACTGACAATGTGCACGCTACCGTGGGAAACAGTGAAGTATAATACTAGGATTGACACTGTTCAGGCTACCACGGGAAACATTGAAGTATCATAGTGGGACAGACAATGTGCACGCTACCATGGGAAACAGTGAAGTATAATACTGGGACTGACACTGCGCACGCTACCTTGGGAAACAGTGATGTATGATATTGGGACTGACACTGTGCACGCTACCATGGGAAACAGTGAAGTATCATAGTGGGACTGACACTGTGCACGCTACCATGGGAAACAGTGAAGTATAATACTAGGACTGACACTGTGCAGGCTACCACGGGAAACATTGGTATCATAGTGGGACTGACACTGTGCACGCTACCATGGGAAACAGTGAAGTATGATACTGGGACTGACACTGTGCACGCTACCATGGGAAACAGTGAAGTATGATACTGGGACTGACACTGTGCACGCTACCCTGGGAAACAGTGAAGTATAATACTAGGACTGACACTGTGCAGGCTACCACGGGAAACATTGAAGTATCATAGTGGGGGCCGACAATGTGCACGCTACCAAGGGAAACAGTGAAGTATAATACTGGGACTGACACTGTGCACGCTGCCCTGAGAGGCAGTGACGTATGATACTGAGACTGACCGTGTGCACACTACATTGGGAGACATTGAAGTATGATATTGGGACTAACACTGTGCACACTACCTTGGGAGACAGAGAAGTGTGATACTGGGACAGACACTGTGCACATTACCTTGAGAGGCAGTGAAGTATGATACTGGGATTGACACTGTGCAGGCTACCATGGGAAACAGTGAAGTATAATACTGGGACTGACACTGCGCACGCTACCAATGGAAACATTGAAGTATCATAGTGGGACTGACACTGTGCACACTACCTTGGGAGAGAGTGATGTGTGATATTGTGTCTGACACTGTGCACGCTTCTGTGGGAAAGAGTGAAGAATAATACTGGGACTGACACTGTGCAGGCTACCTTGAGAGGCAGTGAAGTACGATACTGGGACTGACACTGTGCACACTACCTTGGGAGAGAGTGAAGTATGATACTGGGACTGACACTGTGCAGGCTACCATGGGAAACAGTGAAGTATAATACTGGGACTGACACTGTGAAGGCTACCTTGGGAAACATTGAAGTATCATAGTGGGACTGACACTGTGCAAACTACCTTGGGAGAGAGTGATGTATGATATTGGGACTGACAGTGTGCACGCTACTGTGGGAAACAGTGAAGTATAATACTGGGACTGACACTGTGCAGGCTACCACGGGAAACATTGAAGTATCATAGTGGGACAGACAATGTGCACGCTACCATGGGAAACAGTGAAGAATAATACTGGGACTGACACTGTGCTGGCTACCCTGAGAGGCCGTGAAGTACGATACTGGGACTGACATTGTGCACGCTACCACGGGAAACATTGAAGTATCATAGTGGGACTGACAATGTGCAGGCTACCATGGGAAACAGTGAAGAATAATACTGGGACTGACACTGTGCAGGCTACCCTGAGAGACAGTGAAGTACGATACTGGGACTGACATTGTGCACGCTACCATGGGAAACACGGAAGTATCATAGTGGGACTGACATTGTGCAGGCTACCATGGGAAACATTTAAGTATCATAGTGGGACTGACCCTGTGCACGCTACTATGGGAAACAGTGAAGTGTAATACTGGTCCTGACACTGTGCAGGCTACCATGGAAAACATTGAAGTATCATAGTGGGACTGACAATGTGCACGCTACCATGGAAAACAGTGAAGTATAATACTGGGACTGACACTGTGCACGCTACCCTGAGAGGCAGTGACGTACGATACTGAGACTGACAGTGTGCACACTACATTGGGAGACATTGAAGTATGATATTGGGACTAACACTGTGCACACTACCTTGGGAGACAGCGAAGTGTGATACTGGGACAGACACTGTGCAAATTACCTTGAGAGACAGTGAAGTATGATACTGGGATTGACACTGCGCACACTACTTTGGGACACATTGAAGTTTTACACTGAGACTAAAACCGTGTACACTTCTTTGGGAGACAGTGAGGGTTTTATACTGAGACTGACACTGTGCACACTACTTTGGGAGACAGAGCAGATGATACTGCAACTGACACTGTGCACACTACCGTGGGAGACAGTGAAGTATTGTACTGGACTGACACTATGCAGGCTCCCTTGGGAGATAGTGGACTATGATGTAGGGACTAACACTGTGCACATTACCATGGGAAAAAGTTAAGTACGATACTACCGAGACAAACACTGTGCAAACAGTCATGAGAGACAGTGAAGTTTTATACTGAGACTAACATTGGGCACAATAAGTTAGGAGACAGCGAAGTATGGTACTTGGGCTGACACTGTGCACGCTACATTGGGAAACAGAAAAGTGTCTCCTTGGGAGACAATGCAGTATGCCTCTGAGACTGACACTGTGCACACTACCTTGAGAGACAGTGAAGTTTGATACTGGGACTGGCACTGTGCACACTACCATGGGAGCCATTGAAGTGTGATACTGGGACTGACACTGTGCACACTACCTTGGGGGACAGTGAAGTATGATACTAAGACTGACACTGTGCCCGCTACCTTGGGAGACAGTGAAGTATGATACAGGGACTGGCACTGTGCACAGTACCATGGGAGAGAGTGAAGTATGATACGGAGAATGACACTGTTCAAGCTACCTTAGGAGACAGTGCAGTATGACTCTGTGACTGACACTGTGCACACTACCTTGAGAGAGAGTGAAGTATGATACTGAAACTGACACTGTGCACACTACCTTGGAAGACAGTGAAGTTTTATACAGGGACTGGCACTGTGCATGGTACCATGGGAGGCACTAAAGTATGATTCTGGGACTGACACTATGCACACTGCCATGGAAGCCAGCAAAGTATGATACTGGGACTGACACTGTGCACGCTACCTTTAGAGACGGCGAAGTATGATACGGAGAATGACACTGTTCAGGCTACCTTGGGAGGCAGTGAAGTATGACACTGAGACTGACACAGTGCACACTCCCTTGGGAGACAGCGAAGTATGATACTAAGACTGACACTGTGCACGCTACATTTAGAGACAGTGAAGTATGATACAGGGAATGGCATTGTGCACGCTACAATGGGAAACAATAAAGTGTGATACTGTGACCGACACTGCGCACACTACCGTGGAAGACAGTGTAGTATGATACTGGGTTTGACGCTGTGCACACTACAATAGGGACAGTGGAGTATTATACTAACACTGACGCTATAGTCACTACATTAGGAGAGAGTGAAGAATAATACTGGGTTGAGACTGGGCACACATTACCACGGGAAACAGTGAATTATGATACTGGGGCTGAAGCTGTGCACACTACAATGGGGGCAGTGAAGTATAATGCTGAGACTAACACTGTGCATACTACCATGTGAAAGAGTGAAGCTTCATACTGGTTCCGACACTGTGCACGCAACCATGGGGGACAGCGAAGTATAGTACTGGGACAGACACTGTGCACTCTTCCATGGGAAAGAGTTAAGTATGATACAAGGAATGACACTGTGCACACTACCATTGGAAACAGTGAAGTATGATACTGAGAGTCACACATTGACGCTACCGTGGGTGACAGTGAAGTATGATACTGAGACTGACAGTATGCACGCTACCTTGGGAAACAGTGATGTATGATACTTAGACTGACAGTGTGCAATCTATGCAGGGACAGAGTGATGTATGATACTGGGACTTCCACTGTGCAGACTATTACAGGAAACAGCGAAGTATGATGGTGGGACTGACAATGTGAACGCTGCCATGGGAAACAGCGAAACATGATACTGGGACTGACACTGTGCAGGCTACCTTTGGAGACAGTGAAGTTTTATACTGGGACTGGCACTGTGCGTGCTACCATGGAAGGCAGCAAAGTATGATTCTGGGACTGACACTATGCACACTGCCATGGAAGCCAGCGAAGTATGATACTGGGACTGACACTGTGGACGCTACCTTTAGAGCCGGCGAAGTATGATGCGGAGAATGACACTGTTCAGGCTACCTTGGGAGGCAGTGAAGTATGACACTGAGACTAACACTGTGCACGCTACCTTGGGAGGGAGTGAAATATGATACTAAGACTGACACTGTGCACGCTACCTTTAGAGACAGTGAAGTATGATACAGAGACTGGCACTGTGCACACTACCATGAGAGACAGCGAAGTTTTATACTGAGACTAACATTGTGCACAATAAGTTTGGAGGCAGCGAAGTATGGTACTTGGGCTGACACTGTGCACGCTACAATGGGAAACAGTAAAGTGTGATACTGTGACTGACACTGCGCACACTACCATGGGAGACAGTGTAGTATGACACTGGGGTTGACACTGTGCACACTGCAATAGGGACCGTGGAATATGATACTAACACTGATGCTATAGCCACTACATTTGGAGAGAGTGAAGAATGATACTGGGCTGAAACTGCACACGTTACCACGGAAATCAGTGAATTATGATACTGGGACAGACGCTGTGCACACTATAATGGGGCAGTGAAGTATAATATGGAGACTGACAATGTGCATACTACCATATGAAAGAGTGAAGCTTGATAGTGGTTCCGACACTGTGCACCCAACCATGGGGGACAGCGAAGTATGATTCTGGGTCAGACACTGTGCACTCTACCATGGGAAAGAGTTAAATATGATACAAGGAATGACACTGGGCACACTACCATTGAAAAGCGTGAAGTATGATACTGAGACTGACACATTGACGCTTCCTTGGCTGACAGTGAAGTATGATACTGGGACTGACACTGTGCACGTTACCTTTAGAGACGGCAAAGTATGATACGGAGGATGCCACTGTTCAGGCTACCTTGGGAGGCAGTGAAGTATGACACTGAGACTGACACTGTGCACACTCCCTTGGGAGACAGTGAAGTATGATACTCAGACTGACACGCTGCACGCTACCTTTAGAGACAGTGAAGTATGATACAGGGACTCGAACTGTGCACACTACCATGGGAGACAGTGAAGTTTTATACTGAGACTAACACTGTGCACAATAAGTTTGGACACATTGACGC
This sequence comes from Pictodentalium vernedei, assembly GCA_031216915.1. Classification (NCBI taxonomy): domain Eukaryota; kingdom Metazoa; phylum Mollusca; class Scaphopoda; order Dentaliida; family Dentaliidae; genus Pictodentalium; species Pictodentalium vernedei. The sequence goes on along the minus strand of CM062292.1, from coordinate 493,499,378 downwards.
TACCGTGGGTGACAGTGAAGTATGATACTGAGACTGACAGTATGCACGCTACCTTGGGAAACAGTGATGTATGATACTTAGACTGACAGTGTGCAATCTATGCAGGGACAGAGTGATGTATGATACTGGGACTTACACTGTGCAAGCTATTACAGGAAACGGCGAAGTATGATAGTGGGACTGACAATGCGCACGCTGCCATGGGAAACAGGGAAACATGATACTGGGACTGACACTGTGCTGGCTACCTTGGGAGACAGTGAAATTTTATACTGGGACTGGCACTGTGCATGCTACCATGGGAAGCAGTAAAGTATGATTGTGGGACTGACACTATGCACACTGCCATGCAAGCCAGCGAATTATGATACTGGGACTGACACTGTGCAAGCTACCTTTAGAGACGGCGAAGTGTGATACGGAGAATAGCACTGTTCAGGCTACCTTGGGAGGCAGTGAAGTATGACACTGAGACTAACACTGTGCACGCTACCTTGATAGACAGTGAAGTATGATACTAAGACTGACACTGTGCCCGCTACCTTGGTAGACAGTGAAGTATGTTACATGGACTGGCACTGAGCACACTACCATGATACGGAGAATGCCACTGTTCAAGTTACCTTGGGAGACAGTGCAGCATGACTCTGACACTGACGCTGTGCACACTACCTTGAAAGACAGTGAAGTATGATACTAAGACTGACACTGTGCACACTACCTTGAAAGACAGTGAAGTATGATACTAAGACTGACACTGTGCACATTACCATTGAAAACAGGAAAGTATGATACTGAGACTGACACATTGAGGTTACCTTGGGTGACAGTTAAGTAAAATACTGGGACTGACAGTATGCACGCTACCTTGAGAAACAGTGATGTATGATACTAAGACTGACACTGTGCACACTATCCACGGACAAAGTGATGAATGATACTGAGACTTACACTGTGCAGGCTATCATGGGAAACGGCGAGGTATGATAGTGGGACTGACAATGTGCACGCTACCATGGGAAACAGCGAAACATGATACTGGGATTGACACTGTGCAGGCTACCTTGGGAGACAGTGAAGTATGATAGTGCAATTGACAACGTGCACGCTACCATGAGAGACAGCGATGAACGATACTGCGGCTGACACTGTGCACCCTTCCATAGGCAACAGCGAAGTACGATACTGGTCTGATACTGTGCAGGCTATCCTGGGAGACAACGAAGGATGATACTGTGCAGGCTACTTTGGGAAAAGAGTGTAGTATAATACTGCGACGAACAGCGTGCACTCTACCTTGGGAGGGAGTGCAGTTTTATTCTGAGACTGACACTGTGCAGGCTTCCTTGGGAGACAGCGAAGTATGATACTGGGAAGACACTGTGCATGCTACCATGGAAAGCAGTGAAGTATGATACTGAGACTGACACTGTGTATCCTGCCATGAGAAAGAGTAAAGTATGATACTGGAAATGACATTGTACACACTACCTTGGGAGACAGTGAAGTATGATACTGAGACTGACACTGTGCACACTACCTCGGCTACAGAGACGTATGATACAGGGACTGGCACTCTGCTCGCTACCATCGAAGGCAGCGAAGTATGATGCTGAGACTGACACAGTGCACACCACCTTGGGAGACAGGGAAGTGTGATACTTTGACTGACACTGCGCATAATACCTTGGGAGACAGTGAGGTATGATACTGAGACTGAAACTTGCACGTTACCTTGGGAGATAGAGAAGTATGATACAGGGACTGACACTGTACACATTACCATTGGAGACAGTGAAGTATGATACTGGGACTGACACTGTGCACGTTACCTTGGGAGACAGTGAAGTATGATACTGGGACAAACACTGTGCACGTTACCTTGGGAGACAGTGACGTATGATACTGGGACTGACACTGTGCACGCTACCTTAAGAAACGGCGAAGTATGATACGGAGAATGACACTGTTCAAGCTACCTTGGGAGACAGTGCAGTATGACTCTGAAACTGACACTGTGCACACTGCCTTGAGAGACAGTGAAGTATGATACTGGGACTGACACTGAACACACTACCTTGGGATACAGTGATGTGTGATTCTGGGACTGACACTGTGCACCGTACCATGGGATACAGTGAAGTGTGATACTGGAAATGTCATTGTGCACACTACCTTGGGAGACAGTGAAGTATGATACTGGGACTGATACTGTGCACACTACCTCGGCTACAGAGACATATGATACAGGGACTGACACTGTGCTCGCTACCATCGAAGGAAGCGAAGTATAATGCTGAGACTGACACAGTGCACACTACCTTGGGAGACAGGGAAGTGTGATACTTAGACTGACACCGTGCATATTACCTTAGGAGACAGTGAGGGATGATACTGATAGAGACACTGTGCACGTTACCTTGGGAGATAGAGAAGTATGATACAGGGACTGACACTGTGCACACTACCATGGGAGACAGTGAAGTGTGGTACTGGGACTGACACTGTACACGCTACCTTGGGAGAATGTGCAGTATGACTCGGAGACTGACACAGTGCACACTACCTTGAGAGACAGTGAAGTATGATACGGAGACTGACACTGTGCGCGCTACCTTGGGAGACAGTGAAGTATGAGACAGGGACTGGCACTGCGCACGCTACCATGGGAGACAGTGTAGTATGATACTTGGACTGACACTGTGCACGCTACCGTAAGAGACGGCGAAGGATGATACGGAGAATGACACTGTTCAAGCTACCTTGGGAGACAGAGCAGTATGACTCTGAGGCTGACACTGTACACACTACCTTGGGAGAGAGTGATGTGTGATACTGCGACTGACACTGTGCACTATACCACGGGATACAGCGAAGTATGATACTGGGACTGACACTGTGCACACTACCTTGAGAGACAGTGAAGTATTATACTGGGACTGATACTGTGCACACTACCATGGGAGACAGTGAAGAATGATACTGGGACTGACACTGTGCACACTACCATGGGAAACAGTGATGTATGATACTAGGACTGAAGCTGTGCACACTACCATGAAAGACAGTGAAGTATGATACTGGGACTGACACTGTGCACACTACCTTGGGAGACAGTGAAGTTTTATACTGGCACTGGCACTGTGCATGCTACCATGGGAAGTAGTAAAGTATTGGACTGACACTGTGCACACTACCTTGGGAGACAGTGAAGTATGTTGCTAAGACTGACGGTGTGCACGCTACCTTCGGAGATAGTGAAGTATGATACTGGGACTGACACTGTGCACTCTACCATGGGAGAATGTCAAGTATGATACTGGGACTGACACTGTGCATGCTACCATGGGAAACAGTGAAGTATGATACCTGGACTGACAATGTGCACACTACTTTGGGACACAGTTAAGTGTGATACTGGGACTGACAATGTGTACGCTACGATGGTAAACAGTGAAATTTTATACTGAGACTGTACACACCACCATGGGAGACAATGGAGTATGTTACTGGGGCTTACACTGTGCACACTACCACGGGAAACAGTGAAACTGGTGAAGCTGTGTCTCCAATACAAATAATTGGTAGATAACATAAAAGACTTGGGGATAGGGGGATAGTAGTTTGTACTTCTGTAATTTCAGTGAATAATGGCAGACTATAATCTAGAAGAAGTTGATTTGCTTCTTCTACAAAATATATCCTCATCTGTTTAACTATAGACCATTTCCTTGTTGTATACGATTAAACTGTGAGTGTTTGTCAGTGGTTGAACAGAATACATACTTGGAAAAGTTTTGTCGAGTGATTGGACTTTCACATTTAACAACAGAGTCAGAGTTCGGTTTATGTTCTTTGATTATGATATGAACATAATTTATATTGAGTTAGAAAGAGTAACGTATTCTTCTTATGATTTTGTGATGCCCTGTCACGTTGTTTTTGAAACACAATCTCATTTTATAGAAATACAAAACTGTCCAGAACTCAACCGAATATGTGTGTATGCTCTCGGAGAGATGGCCAGACACTGATGGGCGGTGTGACGATGATTATCGTTCAATCCTTGGCGACGGTTCCTTAACAGGAGACCACGGGAGAGACCCGAAGTTGAACATGATGGGACTTCCTGGGAAGGACAACAATTCTTGTTGTAGCATCAACGACATCCTGACTTTGATGGTATTACTTTTAATTTCCGTATTGGGCCTAATCAGATTTATAGCGTCTACCAAGTATCCAGACAGTTAGTAATGAATAACATGCCCGACGAACCTCAGTTAATATTTTTATTTTTAACACAGGGTGAGAAGATTGTTCACCAACAATTAATTCTATTCGGTATGGCCCATTTTTTTTCCAAGGCAGACTCCAGGGAAACATGGGAGAGTACTGACAGAAAAATGCGTTTCACATGTGATTGTCTGTTTGGTTGCTGAGTTAAAAAAGATTATATTAAAGCAATAAAAAGAGAATAAAAGAAAGAAACTTTCCATTTCAAGACAATCTCAAGACTAGTACAGGCTGCCTGTAAGGCTACATTTAGAAGCATATATACCGTGGAGGTGAGTGTACCGTGGAGGTGAGTATACCATGGAAGTGAGTATACGGTGAAGGTGAGTGTACAGTGGAGGTGAGTGTACAGTGGAGGTGAGTGTACAGTGGAAGTGAGTGTACCGTGGAGGTGAGTGTACCATGGAGGTGAGTGTACCGTGGAGGTGAGTGTACCGTAGAGGTGAGTGTACCATGGAGGTGAGTGTACCGTGGAGGTGAGTGTACCGTGGAGGTGAGTATACCGTGGAGGTGAGTGTACTGTGGAGGTGAGTGTACCGTGGAGGTGAGTGTACCGTGGAGGTGAGTGTACCGTGGAGGTGAGTGTATGGTGGAGGTGAGTGTACGGTGAAGGTGAGTGTACCGTGGAGGTGAGTGTACCGTGGAGGTGAGTGTACCGTGGAGGTGAGTATACCGTGGAGGTGAGTGTACCATGGAGGTGAGTGTACCGTGGAGGTGAGTGTACCGTGGAGGTGAGTGTACCGTGGAGTGAGTGTACCGTGGAGGTGAGTGTACCGTGGAGGTGAGTGTACCGTGGAGGTGAGTGTACCGTGGAGGTGAGTGTACCGTGGAGGTGAGTGTACCGTGGAGGTGAGTGTACGGTGAAGGTGAGTGTACCGTGGAGGTGAGTGTACCGTGGAGGTGAGTGTACCGTGGAGGTGAGTGTACCGTGGAGGTGAATGTACTGTGGAGGTGAGTGTACTGTGGAGGTGAGTGTACCGTGGAGGTGAGTGTACCATGGAGGTGAGTGTACCGTGGAGGTGAGTGTACCATGGAGGTGAGTATACCGTGGAGGTGAGTATACTGTGGAGGTGAGTGTACCGTGGAGGTGAGTGTACCGTGGAGGTGAGTATACATATTTGTGAATAGTCTATATATTGCCTATAATTGGTGAGTACATCTTAGAGTTATTTAGTATAATCTCATGGTATAATCATATAATAGAGTGTTATTAGTCATTTTGGTTCATTGATTATGGTGATGACAATCATTCGGATTTTAAGGAATACGAAGAAGAACAAAGTAAATATTTGGCCACAGTGCTATCAGCTAGAGCAACTTCTACAGAAGAGTTTATAGATGAGATATAGGCATATGCTAACTTATAATCTTGTTGGCATGACCCACATCCAAAATATTAGATAATGGAAAGTCCCACATTTTAATACTGAAGCCCAACAGAATAACTTTATATTAATTATATTGTGACGGAAGGAATATTCAACCTTCACTAATTAATTATACATATTAACCCTCCTAGAACAGCCACTCCATACAAAGCTAGATCCAGATAAGTCCTTCATTACTGGAATATTTATCGCTGGGATGGTCGTTATTTTGATCACAGACAAGGCACAGGGGCCAAACGGGAGGCCGAACCAGTACCCAATCCTGGGTTGGTGCGACCGGTCCGTGAATGTGAGATCACAGAAGAATTTACAATTACAATCTTTATGACCTCTTCATGTCTTTAAAACTATTTGTTTTCAATTAACAAGAGAGGCATGAGGAAAAAAGAGAACAACCTATGTACAGGCTGTTAATGGGAACCCTCCGTCCACATGATGCTCAATGACGGGCCATCCTACCACCCACACAGATTAATGGGACGGGGTAGTCCTATATTGTATCTGTTTGGAGGACGTGAATCAGTAAACCCAAGTTGCCTATCTCTGCTCATTGTAATCACATTGTACATGTCAATTGCGACTGGAAGAAGATGGCCCCCATCCCGAAATGCTCTCATTCCTAAGGTGTAGTCAAATGAGGAAAAAAACCCAGAAAATTATGACCCCCATCACTTTTAGTTTATGTAAAAACTTGTGACACTAGGATATTTCTGATTGCCAAAGCCATCATTGGATCAACACATATTTATTTTTTATTATTGAATACATGTATATTGATATTTTTAGAACGGAGTGACGGTGATATATGTTACACGATTAAAGATTATTAGTTGTTAAATATCTTCAGATGGGTAAATATAATTTAAGGAGTATTATGGAAGGTAAGAATAAATTATCTGATACCAAATGTTAAAACGACACTAGTAAAAGCGTAAATCTGTATGCTTCATTTCTTACGTTTTCCGCCTGACCTTGAGATTAAGTAATAACCTGACCTTGAGATGAAGTCCTCTTGCGCTTTGACATTAAGTGGTGGAGGAAATGTTACGAAATGCAGAGAATATTTTTGTGATTAGTGAAAGAGTTAATCGATGGCCAGAAAATTAGATGGCCAGTTCTCAGTTCTAATATAATATTAGAACATTCCTTTTCATGTTCTATCGGTTCATAGTACCTGAGTTTGTGTGATTTCTGAAATAAAACCTGAAGCAGCGAAGCTGCTGAAGGTTTTGTTTCAAAAATCACACAAACTCAGGTACTATCGACCGATAGAACATGAAAAGAAACGTTCTAATTATTTTATTATGCCGAACAAAAAATGACTTTCATTGTTAAGCGTTAACTGCAACATGCCATCAATCTTGTAACAACAATGTAGTCGAATCCAAAAACATGACCTCATTTCGAACGAATGACATCTCTTCGAAAATGACTTGTCACACAAGTGCCGTCGCTTTGGGAGTTTCTATATCAACAAATGCCAATGTTTACAACTGCATCATGCTGTTCATGTTATAATTCATTGTTAATGCTTGTGTGAAAAGTGATTTAAATTAATGGAATATAAATTCATGTTTCTCGGACGACAAGAGTTGATAGAATTAAGTGGAGTGAAACAATTTATTTTGAACTTGAGGCGGTGGCTCAGTAAGGTCGAGGAGTACTAAACTTGTCGAAATATAATTGATTGAGGTCATAACTGAGCCTCATATTCAGGATTCACTGAAGTGGTGAACAACACGTGAGTGAGTTTTTTAATATTTCTGATTCTTTTGAATTCATTGTTTGCAGTTAAAATTGAAAACACACCCACTGAAGATGATATATTTGTTGGTAAGTTTGTGTCTACCGGTGTTGAAAAAGCTAAACGGACTCGGAGCCAGCGTTTGGTGTTGAGAAATTCCAATCGACGCTGATCAATGGAAGTGGAGCTTACATTTTCTACGTTCTCTTGTCTCCAGGGAAAAACGTTCCGATAGTACCCGTGTTTTGCCCCCAAACTCCAGTACTATGACTTTTAGAAGGTGTCAAATTAAACAATCACGGCTGATGTTACAAACGTGAGGCATAATAATGTATTTCATTGTACACTGTTACCCGTGGAAGAATTATTTGCTATTGTGAATATGAGTAAATTACATACAAGTTGTCAATCAATTTCCTTTTGTTCAGATTTCATGTTAAAGTCCACACTTCCAACATGACAGTTAATTCAGGGAGAAGTGTGAGAGACTTTTGTTCTTGTAGGTTCGAATGGTCTCGGGGAGTATAATTTGTATTAACGTGAATGTCATGAGGCACATTCTATCTGACATATCACATATATCCGTACCTGGCTGAATTCCAAGACTGGAGTTTTAGATGTGTTGAAATTTCAAGCTGTCAATTAAGATGTGGATTGTTTAACTTCACAAGTGATGAAGAATTTTAACTTGTCATAACGTCGCCTGGGTGCTAAAATGTCCTACGTCCCATAGGGGAGATACTAACACTCAGGCGACAATAAGTTGAAAACAAACTGTTGTAGAGTAACATTTCTTCCCCCACTGCATGTGTAACATACGTCTGTCCAGGGTGAGATAGCAGGGAGAGACAGATGTATCCAACCCACCCACGTGACGTTATACATTTATAACGTTATTATGACGTTATGCATATCGTATCAGTTGTTTGCTACAAACTAATTCATATTGACGTCATCAGAATGCCGTGTGCTCAAAGTTTGATGCTCTAAAACTCTTTAGATTCCAAGATGCCACCGTTCCTAATTGATTTCGTGGTATATACCTTTGGTATATACATAATTTTTGCATGCTGTTTCCGATGGTGTCATTAGTTTTTCAAAACAACGAATGCCAAATGAGTTGATTATATCAGCACGTGACCGCCGATTACCTCTGGATAACGTAACCGCTGTATGTTGGGGGGGGGGGGAAATAATCCCTGATAAATAATCCCTGAATAATCTCACCCTCGGGACAAGATATTTGGTCCAGACACTCGGCTTGACCAAATATCTTGTCCCGAGGGTGAGAATTTCCCATCCCACACCCGTACCCATCAGGGATTATAATAATCCCGTCAAATACACATAATGAGTAGAACAAACTGTTGTAGAGTAACATATCCTGTCAAGTACACATAATGAGTAGTACAAACTGTTGTAGAGTGACATATCCTGTCAAGTACACATAACGAGTAGGTATGATTTGTAACTCTAAAACACCATATCATGCTGTGTAAGAGCCATCACGTTAACTCTAACATTAACATCCTCCAGTATGGAGTTAATTGAAACTTGGGGGTTAGTGTTGGAAAATACAAATGGGTCAGTGGAGGTACCTATTCTGCAGAGGGTGCTTCATGTCACCTGATTAACTGTACTGACAACAATTCATAGTCAGCATGATTGTGCAATATGTACAGGGTCAGTCACATTCCTCCGTGTATACAAGAACCAACAGTAAGCCAGAACAGCCACTCATTCTGATGCGGTTTCTGTTACAAGCAGCTACAGTAGTTTTTATTTGCTGATAAAACTTTATGAGGAGCAGATATCTTACTGCTCTATGAGAAAAAGTGCCATCACTCCACGATTATTGATCAGCTTTCTTATCAAGAATTGATGAACCATCAGAGACTTAAATAAAAGTATCTGTATCCAGAAAACCTCAGCTGATAACCACAGGACAGGACAGGGATAATGGGCCACAGCTTATGAAGCCCACAATGGAAGCCAAAAAACTTCTGAAGAGGAAAAAGAAGTCCTAAATCCTTTTTCAAACACAAAACATCTGGACGATTACTGAGTATTGAGCATGTCACATTAGCGGATTTAACATTCCTGTGTGATCTTGTAATAATTTATATATTGCCCATTAGGGATTTAAAATTACTATGTGGTCTTATAGTATTTGATATATCGCCCATAGCAGATTTAACATTACATTATAGTTTTAGAGAATTTTATATAACACCCATCGCCGATTTAACATTACTGTGCAGTCTTATAGTATTTTATATACAAGATATAGCGGATTTACTTTGTAGTTTTACAGTATTTCACATATCACCTATAGCGGATTTAACATTACTGTGCAGTCTTATAGTATTTTATATACAAGATATAGCGGATTTACTTTGTAGTTTTACAGTATTTCACATATCATCTATAGCGGATTTAACATTACTGTGCAGTCTTATAGTATTTTATATAAAGATATAGCGGATTTACTTTGTAGTTTTACAGTATTTCACATATCATCTATAAGCGGATTTAACATTACTGTGCAGTCTTATAGTATTTTATATACAAGATATAGCGGATTTACTTTGTAGTTTTACAGTATTTCACATATCATCTATAGCGGATTTAACATTACTGTGCAGTCTTACAGTATTTTATATACAAGATATAGCGGATTTACTTTGTAGTTTTACAGTATTTCACATATCATCTATAGCGGATTTAACATTACTGTGCAGTCTTATAGTATTTTATATACAAGATATAGCGGATTTACTTTGTAGTTTTACAGTATTTCACATATCACCTATAGCGGATTTAACATTACTGTGCAGTCTTATAGTATTTTATATACAAGATATAGCGGATTTACTTTGTAGTTTTACAGTATTTCACATATCATCTATAGCGGATTTAACATTACTGTGCAGTCTTATAGTATTTTATATACAAGATATAGCGGATTTACTTTGTAGTTTTACAGTATTTCACATATCATCTATAGCGGATTTAACATTACTGTGCAGTCTTATAGTATTTTATATACAAGATATAGCGGATTTACTTTGTAGTTTTACAGTATTTCACATATCACCTATAGCGGATTTAACATTACTGTGCAGTCTTATAGTATTTTATATACAAGATATAGCGGATTTACTTTGTAGTTTTACAGTATTTCACATATCATCTATAGCGGATTTAACATTACTGTGCAGTCTTATAGTATTTTATATACAAGATATAGCGGATTTACTTTGTAGTTTTACAGTATTTCACATATCATCTATAGCGGATTTAACATTACTGTGCAGTCTTATAGTATTTTATATACAAGATATAGCGGATTTACTTTGTAGTTTTACAGTATTTCACATATCATCTATAGCGGATTTAACATTACTGTGCAGTCTTATAGTATTTTATATACAAGATATAACGGATTTACTTTGTAGTTTTACAGTATTTCACATATCATCTATAGCGGATTTAACATTACTTTGTAGTTTTACAGTATTTCACATATCATCTATAGCGGATTTAACATTACTGTGCAGTCTTATAGTATTTTATATACAGGATATAACGGATTTACTTTGTAGTTTTACAGTATTTCACATATCACCTATAGCGGATTTAACATTACTGTGCAGTCTTATAGTATTTCACATATCATCTATAGCGGATTTAACATTACATTGTTGTCTTATTATAAAAATAGTGACTGAGTTTGAGGAGAACATTGCGGATTATCTCCCCTTGGAACTATTCGCCTCAGGAGATAATAGTTCCAAGGGGAGATAATCCGCAATGTTCCCCTCAAACCCAGTCACCATTTTTTTTATTATACCGAATAACTACATTGTACATATTCGTCCATCAAGTGTCCAGGCCTATTTTACAATTAAACTGATCTGCAAAATTTTCTAAAAAATGTCAAGAAAATCACATCATGTGACCATTCATTGCAAGGAGCTCAATGCGCTCATTCCAATGAGGGGCCATAAGATGTGATTTATTAAGAAAACCAAATCTTGTGACCCCCTCATTGGAACAAGCTCATTCAGCTAGTTTCAATGAGAGGGACACATAATGTGGTTTTCTTGACAATTTTTGGAGTTTAATTTTTTTTAACAACTTAATTGGTGAATGACGCAAAGACACGGGTCCAGGTCTATTTTTAATTTAAACTGATAATGCAGGATTTGATTCAACTCAAAGTAGTTGAAAATAGAGGGGAACTTTGAAGTAACAATATATTATAATCTTCAACACTAACAACATATTAACAGCAGTATTAAATCCAAATAATAATTAAATAGCTTATCACAGTAGTCTTCCCAATATGCCTCATTCTATTTTAAATGTAGACATTACTGTTGTGGATTCGAGATGTTGGCATAATTTATGTTCATTGTAACATTACAGTTGTGGAAATGTGGTGTGAAATTTATCGTTTTGTGAATGCCACTACCAGAGTTAACATTTCCATTATACTGAAGTTGTTGTAGCTGTTTGCTTGGCGCGAGTCCCAATGTTGTATCCAGGTCATTATTACTAGTTTCCGCCAGTTTCAATACCTTGTCCACTTCACTGTCACTTAACGCAAGAATATCATCCATTGAACAATCAAATACATTGTCATTTTCAACTGGTTCAACACAACGTTTCTTAGTGATTAAATCTAACTGTTGACAGCCTTTCGACGTTGCAGCAGAAATAACATCTGATATGTCTCGCTTTTTGCTCTCGCTCATACGAGTTGCATACGATCGAATAGAAGATTCGGATTTATGTCCAGATGTGCGCATTATGTGTCTTGCCTCAATGCCTGCTTCATCCACGATTGTCACTGAAGTTGCGCGAATTGAGTGATTTGTGTAAGTTTTGGAGAGATGTGCAGTTTCAGAAATATTCACCATCATTGTTCCGAGAGTATTCTTCTCGAGGGGACTCTTGGTGTACCAAATTCTATTCATTGTGATTGAATCTGCAGGTCTCTGCCATAATGTATTATTCTCAGGGTGAAGTTTAGAAATATACACTTCATAAGATTTTACAGGACTCAACTCACTTCCCGCAATTTCGTACATACGTCCTTCGCCAGAGATAGCATCAGGACCATCATTTTGTCTATGGTTTTTATCCAATTCACCAGTCTTTTGATAAACATATTTTCTCCCGCTAGCATCTGATGCAACTCCAAATGTATTACGTGTCATTTCTCTGAGGTTCTCCCGGCCTCTTCGACATAGATATAACATGAATTCAAAGAAAACCATTCTCTGCAGCCCCACAGCTGCATTCACCTTGAATACAAATGAATCGCTGTATAGTTTCTGAATATCCTCGGTCGATATCACCGGATAATGACCCGTCTCACCTTTCCCGTTCCTTTTCAAGTCTGCAAGAATTGCCATGTACACTTGCCGTGAAGAATCAAAAAAGTGATCCACTGTCACAGCAATATCAGAGACTGGAAGGAACTCTTCTTGAACAAATCGCCAGTTACTGTTCTCACGGAAGCATAAAATTCTTTCAATACAGAATTCAAGTCTGCCACACCCAGTTTTTAATGTCCGTACTAATGTTTTTCAACCGCAAACAATCTGTGAATAGTTGTTTTGATCTATTTATGCACCGCTGGGTGCTCTTGCTATCCTTATCTTCGACAAGCTTTTGAATTTCATAAAGAGAAATTTCGGCAAACCTTCTGTTGACAACAGCCATTTTGAACGCGGAAGTCGTTGGGGAAAACAAAAGACGTAATATTGCACGTGCGCTTTGGAATTCGGAAGTTTACGTAGGTAACTTCGGGAGGTCTCGACAGCCAGCGGGTGATAATACAAAAATTATTGCCCGCTTTATTATCCGGAGACGGAACATTGCATATTATCCAAAGCAACGATATGGGAAATTAACATAGTGTCTTAATATGAGGTATAATAAAGTATTTTGTATACCGGCCATAGCGGATTTAACATTATTGTCTGATCTTATATTATTTTATATACCGGCCATAGTAGATTTAACATTACTGTGTAGTCTTATAGTATTTTATATACCGCCCAAAGACGATTTAACATGCCTATTAGTCTTATAGTAGTCTTATAATACTTTATTTACCGCCGATAAGGGATTTGACATTACTCTGTAGTTTTTTAGTGTTATATATACCACCCATAGCAGATTTAACATTACTGTTTGGTGTGACAGTAATTTATATGCCGTCCATCGGGGATTTAACATTACTGTGTAGTCTTATAGTATTTTTTACCGTCCATAGACGATTTAATATGTCTATTAGTCTTATAGTATTTTATATACCGCTCATAGCGGATTTAACATTACAGAACTTTATACGCCATAGACGAATTAACATTACCGTGTAGTCTTATTGAATTGTATACCGCCCATAGCGGATTGGAGTCACCGTAGAACAGTTGTGTACGTTATAGATATAACATTATACCACGTGTGTACTGCATAAATAAAACATTAGAACAGGTGAGTATAGTTTAAATATAACATTAGCATACGAACGTACAGAATAAATGTAACATTTGAACGGGTTTGTGCAATGTAAATATCACATTAAAACCAGTGTTACAGTATAAAAAAGAACATTAGAACAGGTTTGTGCAGTGATTAAAAAAAAAAGAAGAGAAAAATATATTTGTAGACGAAACATACCTCTGATGTTTTGCTCTCTTTGAAGTAGTGCTTGACATCCGGTATCCTCGCGATGTTATGTAATATACTCAAAGACGCTTTCATGACGTAGTAGACATTCTGTAATACAAAAACAGATTTTTTGCGCCTTAGAACAAGTTTGAAGTAATAATTTCTCTCGAAAGGTAACTGCCGTGGACAGGGGTGTAACAACAGGTGTGTGTGTGTGGGGGGGGGGGGGGTAGACGGAGTGGCGTCTTAATTCGTTTCCTGTCGGGTTATCTTCATCTGTATTGGGGTCTAGGATATCGGTACGCCCATGCTGATAATTTTCTAACTCGACTGGATTTACTTCGTGGGTTTATGTCACACACGTAGTAGCCTAGGTCACGTGTAAACGGACTTCTCCTGTCGATTGGAGATGTTAGGGCCCTTACAACGGACTTCTCTGGTCGATTTGATGTGTTAGGGATCCAGCATGACTAATTTTGAAACCGGAATGTGCTAACTGAATAAGGAACTGGTAAGGCCATGCATCCCGGCTACTATATTTATTTATCAGCAAACAAATTTAATTAGTTTTTTTTAAAACTGTATTCCCCGTTTGCAAATATCCCGACTACATCAACCAAGCATGCCTTTGAAGAAGACATGCTATGATGATGCTGTCGAAATATTTCTTCAGTTGGGACTTGAATCATGACAGTCGTGACGTAATGAGTTTATATTCCTACCCCCACCCTAATAAAATAAGTCGGTCATCTTAGGTTTGGCCCACAAACTAATCCCCGTACTATAGATTGCCGAAATGATGGACCTCATTAACGTTGACACGGGAGTGACCCGAGGGACGTAAGCTTCTCAAGCATGTGTTTTGTACAGTTCTGTCGCCGCATTGTCTACGTTGCACGACTGTCATTTCAAACTGAAGTTAATTATCTCATGACATTTCATATCAAGGCGAAACAGGTTTTCCACGCGTAAGTGTCCAAATTGAAAATGGGCTACTCCCTCTTAATATGGAAGATGGACAGGGAGATCCACCCATGATATTTCAAGATAAATTGTCGTCAAAGCAAAGCGTTTCTATATACAGCTTGCAATCCGATAGGCTTAGCAACGCAGGTTTCTTTCGAAATTTTGGGGGGTCACGACTCGCCTCCACAAAAAGCCCTTGGTAGGTATGGAGAATGATTTATGCGTCCGATTTTCCAGTTGCAAAGGACATAAGTTGTTTGCTAATATTTTACAATGAGTACACCCCGTCCCCCAAAAATGTCACAGCTGAGAGTTGTAATATATTCTGGCAACATTATTCTACAACTGATTGTGATGATACCTTCTGTTACAACGGATACTGTGAGGGTACATTCTGTCCACAATATGCTACAGCAATTAGTGATGGTATATTCTGTCTAAAATATGTGACAACTAAATATGGTGGCACACTCTAGCCTACCCTGAATATGTTCCAATTGAAATTGAGGAAAATGAGGGTGCAGATCTGCCCACGATATGTTACAGCTGAAAGTGATGGTACACTCTGCCCATAATATGCTACAACTCAAAGTGAGGGGAATGTTCCGCCACAATGTGAAGAAATAATACATTTTGTCCACGATGTATTACAGGTGAAGGTGATTCACACTCTGCATACAACTGAACCTTAAAGATGAATTCTGCCCCCAATACTGAAAGTGATGGAACTATCTGCATACAATATGTTTCATCTATAAGTGATAGTACATTCTGTTCACAATATTTTTCAGCTGAGAGTGATGATACTATCTGCCCACTATAAGTTTCAACTGAAAGTGATTGAACTACCTGCCCACAATATGTTTCTTCTGAAAATGTTAGTACATTCTGCCCACAACAAGTTAGAACTTGGAGAATGAAACATTCTACCCACAATACGCTTCAGCCAAAATGAGGGTACTTATTCTACCTATAATATGTAGCAACCAACTGAAAGTGATGGCCATAGGCGTCGCCGGGGAGGGGGGGGGGGGGGAGTCTGGCGGTACACTTGGCAGATGCCTCCTGTGTACTTTTTCATCAAAGCCGAACCTCTTTTGAAATCTCCTGACGGGACCCCGGATGGTATTTTCTGCCCACAATTACTAACAGCGAAAAGTGAGAAAACATTGTCGCCACAATATTATGTTACAACTGAAATTGAGACTAGATTATGTTTACAATATGTTACAACTGAAAGTAATCGTACATTGTGTCCACAAATTCTCATAACAGAAGGTTCGGGAAGGATCGTCCTATAATATGTTACAACAGAAAGTGATGGTACCTTTTGCCCACATTATGTTAAAGTAAATTTACATTCTAGGCAAAATATTTCAAGGAGTTATAATTGGAAGTAACGATTCGTTCTGCCATAATATACTTTTAAAAACGCCGACATCACATTCTACGTATATATTCATGACATTTTATCATTGCTATTGACTAAAATTAATTTGGAATCTGATCCAAAATTCACATGTAATCTAAACTACTGACCTACACAAAACATAAAACACTCGAAGGATAACCGCACATCCAATCACAACTATCATTTAATAATATATACACTCTCTCAACACTGCAACAAAACACACAGATTCTTTTAGCAAGGAATCAAATCACCAATACCAACAAACACACCTACCCTTTCACCACACTCACCCACCCAACAGACAGATTCTCTTCATAACGCATCAAATCTCCAATACCAACAAACACATGTACCCTTTCACCACACTCACCCACCCAACACACAGATTCTCTCCATAACGCAGCAAATCTCCAATACCAACAAACACACGTACCCTTTCACCACACTCACCCACCCAACACACAGTTTCTCTTCATAACGCATCAAATCTCCAATACCAACAAACACATGTACCCTTTCACCACACTCACCCACCCAACACACAGATTCTCTTAATAACGCATCAAATCTCCAATACCAACAAACACACGTACCCTTTCACCACACTCACCCACCCAACACACAGATTCTCTTCATAACGCAGCAAATCACCAATACCAACAAACACACGTACCCTTCCACCATACACACACCAACCCAACACACATATTCTCTTAGTAATGCACCAAATCACCAATACCAACAAACATACGTACCATTTCACCACACACACACCAACCCAACACACAAATTCTCTTAGTAATGCATCAAATCACCAATACCAACAAACACACGTACCCTTTCAGCACACACACACCAACCCAACACACAGATTCTCTTAATAACGCAGCAAATCACCAATACCAACAAACACACGTACCCCTTCACCACACACACACCAACCCAACACACAGATTCTCTTAGTAATGCACCAAATCACCGATACCAACAAACACACGTACCATTTCACCACACACACACCAACCCAACACACAGATTCTCTTAGTAATGCAGCAAATCACCAATACCAACAAACACACATACCCCTTCACCACACACACCAACCCAACACACAGATTCTCTTAGTAATGCACCAAATCACCAATACCAACAGACACACATACCATTTCACCACACACACACCAACCCAACACACAGATTCTCTTAGTAACGCATCAACTCACCAATACCAACAAACACACGTACCCTTTCACCCCACCCACCCACCCACCCACCCACTCACTCAACACGCAGATTCACTTAGTAATGCATCAATTCACCAATACCAACAAACACACGTACCCCTTCACCACACCCACCCACCCAACACACAGATTCTCTTAGTAATGCATCAAATCACCTATACCAACAAACACACATACCATTTCACCATAAAACCCACCCAACCACCAACCCAGAACCCCCAAACCCACCCACCCACCCAAAACGCACTCACCCTAGAAACCCACCCACCCACCCATCCACCAACATAAAAACCCACCCACATAAAAACCCACCCACCCAAAGAAAAACCCACCCACCCACCCACCCACCCACCCAGAAACCCACCCACCCACCCAAAGGCTATGATTTTTTTCTTCCTGAGACTTCAATACTGATGCCCACATTTCGTGTGTATCCTTGAAATGAGACTTGTTTGCACATTCCCAACGTCAGACGTCACGCTACTTTGCCGTACGTCTCCATCTGTGTCAGATATTTTTGTCTAGTCAGTTTGTACCGTGTCTGTCACTTGATGAAGACTATGATTAATCAAAAGCTCATGTAGTAAAAATAAATGGGACTAAAAGGTGTTATTTATTAAACTTATACTATATATATATAGCACTTTCTCTCTATCTCCCTCCTTCTCTCTCTCTCTCTCTCTCTCTCTCTCGCTCTCTCTCTCTCTCTGGCAATAACTGTTTTCAGCACTGGGTATAGCCTTCTCTCTACCACTTTATTCTCATTATACTACTGCTACAGTAATTCACATCTCGAACGTCTAACGTTAACAACATCGTACTTATATCTTCTCTTTTCAAATTTTAAAAACTGCACAAGTAACACCGTGTAAGGTTTTGACAATTATCATATTAAATGCAGGAGGAGTTTCCAGATATTCAGGATCAAGAATCATTTACTAATGCAAGAGAAATATATTTTTCTGATTTGGCAGGAATGTTCAAATATGTGAGAAAAACTAAAGCAGAAAATGATTTAAACAACACTCTCTCTGATATAGTCTCATAATGGTTTGGACGAGTGGGTACATACATGCATGCATCCTTGAAATTCTGCTTAGCGCGACCTTATTGAGTCATGACATATAAGCAAGTCGTCTGTTTCTTTCATTTATATAATACAAACAAAAAGACAAACACATTTATGTAATAAAAACAAACATATGCACATATTTTTATAATACAAACAAATAGACACACACAGTTATATAATACAAACAAAAATACACACACATTTATATAATACACAAAAATATACAGACACAGTTATATAATACAAACAAAAATACACACACACAATTATATAATACAAACAAAAATACACACACAATTATATAATACAAACAAAAATACACAAAAAATTATATAATAAGCAGAAATAAACACACAGAGTTATATAATGCAAACAAAAATACACACACAGTTATATAATACAAACAAAAATACACACACAGTTATATAATAAACAGAAATATACACACACAGTTATATAATGCAAACAAAAATACACACACAGTTATATAATACAAACAAAAATGCACACAAAATTATATAATACAAACAAAAATACACACACAGTTATATAATACAAACAAAAACACACACACAATTATATAATGCACACAAATATACACACAGTTATATAATACAAACAAAAACACATACACAGTTATATAATACAAACAAAAATACACACAGAGTTATATAATACACACAAAAATACACACAGAGTTATATAATACAAACAAAAACACACACACAATTATATAATGCACACAAATATACACACACAGTTATATAATACAAACAAAAATACATACACAGTTCTATAATACAAACAAAAATACACACACAGTTATATAATACAAACAAAAATACACACACAATTATATAATGTACAAAAATATATACACACAGTTATATAATACAAACACAAACACACACACAATTATATAATGCACACAAATATACACACACAGTTATATAATACAAACAAAAACACACACACAGTTATATAATACAAACAAAAATAAACACACAGTTATATAATACAAACAAAAACACACACACAATTATATAATGCACACAAATATACACACATAGTTATATAATACAAACAAAAATACATGCACAGTTATATAATACAAACAAAAATACACACACAGTTATATAATACAAACAAAAACACACACACAATTATATAATGCACACAAATATACACACACAGTTATATAATACAAACAAAAATACACACACAGTTATATAATACAAACAGAAACACACACACAGTTATATAATACAAACAAAAACACACACACAATTATATAATGCACACAAATATACACACACAGTTATATAATACAAACAAAAATACATACACAGTTATATAATACAAACAAAAATACACAGAGTTATATAATACACACAAAAATACACACACACAATTATATAATACAAACAAAAATACACACACAATTATATAACAAACAACACAAATATACACACACAGTTATATAATGCAAACAAAAATACACACAGAGTTATATAATACAAACAAAAATACACACAGAGTTATATAATACAAACAAAAATACACACACAGTTACATAATACAAACAAAAATACACACACAGTTATATAATACAAACAAAAACACACACACACACACAGTTATATAATACAAACAAAAATACCCACACAATTATATAACAAACAACATAAATACACACACACAGTTATATAATACAAACAAAAATACACAAACAGTTATATAATACAAACAAAAACACACACACAGTTATATAATGCACACAAATATACACACACAGTTATATAATACAAACAAAAATGCACACACAGTTTTATAATACAAACAAAATACACACAAAGTTATATAATACACCCAAACATACACACACAGTTATATAATACAACAAAAATACACATACAGTTATATAATACAAACAAAATACACACGAAGTTATATAATACACACAAATATACACACACAGTTATAAAATAGAAACAAAAATACATGCCCAGTTATATAATACAAACAAAAATACACACACAGTTATATAATACAAACAAAAAAAATACACACACAATTA
Organism: Pictodentalium vernedei; assembly: GCA_031216915.1. Taxonomy (NCBI): domain Eukaryota; kingdom Metazoa; phylum Mollusca; class Scaphopoda; order Dentaliida; family Dentaliidae; genus Pictodentalium; species Pictodentalium vernedei. The sequence goes on along the minus strand of CM062292.1, from coordinate 493,478,493 downwards.
TATAATACAAACAAAAATACACACACAGTTATATAATACACACATCTATACACACGGAGTTATATAATAGAAACAAAAATGCACACACAATTATATAATACAAACAAAAATACGCACACAGTTATATAGTACAAACAAAAATACACACACAATTATATAATACAAACAAAAACACACACACAGTTATATAATAAACACAATAATACACATACAGTTATATAATACAAACAAAAATACACACACAGTTATATAATACAAACAAAAAGACCCACACATTTATATAATATAAACAAAAATACACACACATTTATATAAGATAAACAAAAAGACACACACATTTATATAATACAAACAAAAAGACACACACATTTATATAATACAAACAAAAAGACACACACATTTATATAATACAAACAAAAAGACACACACATTTATATACTACAAACAAAAAGACACGAACATTTATATAATACAAACAAAAAGACACACACATTTATATACTACAAACAAAAAGACACACACATTTATATAATACAAACAAAAAGACACACACATTTATATACTACAAACAAAAAGACACGAACATTTATATAATACAAACAAAAAGACACACACATTTATATAATACAAACAAAAAGACACACACATTTATATAATACAAACAAAAAGACACACACATTTCCTTTCATTCGCTTGAGATACATAGACACAAGAGCTAAACGAATGTAGGGGAGGAGGGAGAGGGATCACAAATTTTCAAGATTATCGTGATTTGGACCAGTAGGGGATAACGAATACTCGTATATGAACAAATGCTTGATTAACCACTAGTCAAGCATTTAGATGAGAGCTTGCCGAGGCTACCCTTTGGATTAGAATTGGAAGATGACTGAAGGAAGAGAGAGGGGCCGAGGCTACGGAAGGTGGGAATCGTTGGCCTTTGAATTAGCAGATATATTTAAAGAATGTTTATATACTGACTCGTTCTTTGCGTCCATTTTTAAATCCTTGTGCAACCGTATAAAATGTATATAAAAAACACATGAGGCATGTCTCCTGTGCCCCTCCTCCTGGCTTCACCGTATTTTCATTTCGAGGCTAAATATAAAGATGCAGTGAATATCATATTTGTTTAAAATGTACATTCAGGCACACCAGTCTTCACAAACAATGTATAGGTTAAACACATATACACACTCACATCTATCTTCACATTCAACTGAGCCATCTGTCTCGTTCCATCATGTCAATGTGAGAAAAAGACATAAAACACATCCACGGTTTTCTGTAGAAATAAAGACACACCCTTTATGCTTTTAGATTAGTCTAATTTAGGCACAACGGCAGTATGTGCATCCATCATGCTGTGATCTGTTGAAGGAGAAAGGATTTTCTTCGTCTCAGCCTCCGTTTAAGTTTCAAGAGCCCCCCCCCCCCCCCCCCCACCCCGGAATCCTAGTTTACAGTCTCTTGTTGTAGGCTTTTACCATTATTATTGGCAGATTACTTTCAGATAAAGTTTACGCTAAATGGCTTTTTGAGTTTTCCAGTGTGAAGCCAAAATTGTATTTAAATATAAATTTGGCATGGCACAATTAATAGGCGAATAAGCTTTGCGGCTCCCTTTCTTTCAATTAATAGACGAACAAGATTACGCGTCTCCCTTTCTTTCAATCAATAGGTGAATAAGGTTACCCGGCGCCCTTTCTGTCAGTTAATAGACGATCAAGATTACGCGTCTCCTTTTTTTCAATTTATAGGCAAATAAGATTACGCGTCTCCCTTTCTTTCAATTTATAGGCAAATAAGATTACGTGTCTCCCTTTCTTTCAATTAATAGACGAATAAGATTACGTGGCTCCCTTTCTTTCAATTAATAGACAAATAAGATTACGTGGCTCCCATTCTTCCAATTAATAGGCGAATAAGATTACGCGGCTCCCTTTCTTTCAATTAATAGACGAATAAGATTATGTGGCTCCTTTTCTTTCAATTAATAGACAAATAAGATTACGTGGCTCCCTTTCTTTCAATTAATAGGCGAATAAGATTACGTGGCTCCCTTTCTTTCAATTAACAGGTGAATAAGATTACGCAGCTCCCTTTCTTTCAATTAATAGACAAATAAGATTACGTGACTCCCTTTCTTTCAATTAATAGACAAATAAGATTATGTGGCTCCCTTTCTTTCAATTAATAGACAAATAAGATTACGTGGCTCCCTTTCTTTAAATTAATAGACAAATAAGATTACGTGGCTCCCTTTCTTTCAATTAATAGGTGAGTAAGATTACGCGGCTCACTTTCTTTCAATTAATAGACAAAAAAGATTATGTGGCTCCCTTTCTTTCAATTAATAGACAAATAAGATTACGTGGCTCCCTTTCTTTCAATTAATAGGTGAATAAGATTACGTGGCTCCCTTTCTTTCAATTAATAGACAAATAAGATTACGCGGCTCCTTTTCTTTCAATTAATAGGTGAATAAGACTACACGGCTCCCTTTCTTTCAATTAATAGACAAATAAGATTACGCGGCTCCTTTTCTTTCAATTAATAGGTGAATAAGATTACGTGGCTCCCTTTCTTTCAATTAATAGACAAATAAGATTACATGGCTCCCTTTCTTTCAATTAATAGGTGAATAAGATTACGCGGCTCCCTTTCTTTCAATTAACAGACGAACAAGATTACGCGTCTCCCTTTCTTTCAATTAATAGACAAATAAGATTACGCGTCTCCCTTTCTTTCAATTTATAGGCAAATAAGATTACGCGGCTCCCTTTCTTTCAATTAATAGACAAATAAGATTACATGACTCCCTTTCTTTCAATTAATAGGTGAATAAGATTACGCGGCTCCCTTTCTTTCAATTAATAGACAAATAAGATTACGTGACTCCCTTTCTTTCAATTAATAGACAAATAAGATTACGTGGCTCCCTTTCTTTCAATTAATAGGTGAGTAAGATTACGTGGCTCCCTTTCTTTCAATTAATAGACAAATAAGATTACGTGACTCCCTTTCTTTCAATTAATAGACAAATAAGATTACGCGTCTCCCTTTCTTTCAATTAATAGACAAATAAGATTACGTGACTCCCTTTCTTTCAATTAATAGGCGAATAAGATTACGTGGCTCCCTTTCTTTCAATTAATAGGTGAATAAGATTACGCGGCTCCTTTTCTTTCAATTATTAGGCAAATAAGATTACGCGGCTCCCTTTCTTTCAATTAATAGGTGAATAAGATTATGCGGCTCCCTTTCTTTCAATTAATAGGTGAATAAGATTACGCAGCTCCCTTTCTTTCAATTAATAGGTGAATAAGATTACGCAGCTCCTTTTCTTTCAATTAATAGGCAAATAAGATTACGCGGCTCCTTTTCTTTCAATTAATAGGCAAATAAGATTACGCGGCTCCCTTTCTTTCAATTAATAGACAAATAAGATTACGTGACTCCCTTTCTTTCAATTAATAGGTGAATAAGATTACGTGGCTCCCTTTCTTTCAATTAATAGGTCAATAAGATTACGCGGCTCCTTTTCTTTCAATTAATAGGCAAATAAGATTACGCGGCTCCCTTTCTTTCAATTACTAGACAAATAAGATTACGTGACTCCCTTTCTTTCAATTAATAGGCGAATAAGGTTACGCGGCTCCCTTTCTTTCAATTAATAGGTGAATAAGATTACGCGGCTCCTTTTCTTTCAATTATTAGGTGAATAAGATTACGCGGCTCCCTTTCTTTCAATTAATAGACAAATAAGATTACGTGACTCCCTTTCTTTCAATTAATAGACAAATAAGATTACACGTCTCCCTTTCTTTCAATCTATAGGCAAATAAGATTACGCGGCTCCCTTTCTTTCAATTAATAGACAAATAAGATTACATGACTCCCTTTCTTTCAATTAATAGGTGAATAAGATTACGTGGCTCCCTTTCTTTCAATTAATAGACAAATAAGATTACATGACTCCCTTTCTTTCAATTAATAGGTGAATAAGATTACGCGGCTCCCTTTCTTTCAATTAATAGACAAATAAGATTACGTGACTCCCTTTCTTTCAATTAATTGACAAATAAGATTACGTGGCTCCCTTTCTTTCAATTAATAGGTGAGTAAGATTACGTGGCTCTCTTTCTTTCAATTAATAGACAAATAAGATTACGTGACTCCCTTTCTTTCAATTAATAGACAAATAAGATTACGTGACTCCCTTTCTTTCAATTAATAGACAAATAAGATTACGTGTCTCCCTTTCTTTCAATTTATAGGCAAATAAGATTATGCGGCTCCCTTTCTTTCAATTAATAGACAAATAAGATTACGTGGCTCCCTTTCTTTCAATTAATAGGTGAATAAGATTACGCGGCTCCCTTTCTTTCAATTAATAGACAAATAAGATTACGTGGCTCCTTTTCTTTCAATTAATAGACAAATAAGATTACGTGGCTCCCTTTCTTTCAATTAATAGACAAATAAGATTACGTGGCTCCCTTTCTTTCAATTAATAGACAAATAAGATTATGTGGCTCCCTTTCTTTCAATTAATAGGTGAGTAAGATTACGCGGCTCCCTTTCTTTCAATTAATAGACAAATAAGATTACGTGGCTCCCTTCCTTTCAATTAATAGGTGAATAATATTACGCGGCTCCCTTTCTTTCAATGAACAGACAAATAAGATTACGCGGCTCCCTTTCTTTCAATTAATAGACAAATAAGATTACGTGGCTCCCTTTCTTTCAATTAATAGGTGAATAAGATTACGTGGCTCCCTTTCTTTCAATTAATAGACAAATAAGATTACGCGGCTCCCTTACTTTCAATTAATAGACAAATAAGATTACGTGGCTCCCTTTCTTTCAATTAGTAGGTGAATAAGATTACGTGACTCCCTTTCTTTCAATTAATAGACAAATAAGATTACGTGGCTCCCTTTCTTTCAATTAATAGGTGAATAAGATTACGTGACTCCCTTTCTTTCAATTAATAGACAAATAAGATTACGTGGCTCCCTTTCTTTCAATTAATAGACAAATAAGATTACGTGGCTCCCTTTCTTTCAATTAATAGGTGAATAAGATTACGCGGCTCCCTTTCTTTCAATTAATAGACAAATAAGATTACGTGGCTCCTTTTCTTTCAATTAATAGACAAATAAGATTACGTGGCTCCCTTTCTTTCAATTAATAGACAAATAAGATTACGTGGCTCCCTTTCTTTCAATTAATAGGTGAATAAGATTACGTGGCTCCCTTTCTTTCAATTAATAGACAAATAAGATTATGTGGCTCCCTTTCTTTCAATTAATAGGTGAGTAAGATTACGCGGCTCCCTTTCTTTCAATTAATAGACAAATAAGATTACGTGGCTCCCTTTCTTTCAATTAATAGACAAATAAGATTATGTGGCTCCCTTTCTTTCAATTAATAGGTGAGTAAGATTACGCGGCTCCCTTTCTTTCTATTAATAGACAAATAAGATTACGTGGCTCCCTTTCTTTCAATTAATAGACAAATAAGATTACGTGGCTCCCTTTCTTTCAATTAATAGGTGAGTAAGATTACGCGGCTCCCTTTCTTTCAATTAATAGACAAATAAGATTATGTGGCTCCCTTTCTTTCAATTAATAGGTGAGTAAGATTACGTGGCTCCCTTTCTTTCAATTAATAGACAAATAAGATTATGTGGCTCCCTTTCTTTCAATTAATAGGCAAATAAGATTACGCGGCTCCCTTTCTTTCAATTAATAGACAAATAAGATTACGTGGCTCCCTTTCTTTCAATTAATAGACAAATAAGATTACGTGGCTCCCTTTCTTTCAATTAATAGGTGAGTAAGATTACGTGGCTCCCTTTCTTTCAATTAATAGACAAATAAGATTATGTGGCTCCCTTTCTTTCAATTAATAGGTGAGTAAGATTACGCGGCTCCCTTTCTTTCAATTAATAGACAAATAAGATTACGTGGCTCCCTTTCTTTAAATTAATAGACAAATAAGATTACGTGGCTCCCTTTCTTTCAATTAATAGGTGAGTAAGATTACGCGGCTCCCTTTCTTTCAATTAATAGACAAATAAGATTATGTGGCTCCCTTTCTTTCAATTAATAGGTGAGTAAGATTACGCGGCTCCCTTTCTTTCAATTAATAGACAAATAAGATTACGTGGCTCCCTTTCTTTCAATTAATAGGTGAATAAGATTACGCGGCTCCCTTTCTTTCAATTAATAGACAAATAAGATTACGCAGCTCCCTTTCTTTCAATTAATAGACAAATAAGATTACGTGGCTCCCTTTCTTTCAATTAATAGACAAATAAGATTACGCAGCTCCCTTTCTTTCAATTAATAGACAAATAAGATTATGTGGCTCCCTTTCTTTCAATTAATAGGTGAGTAAGATTACGCGGCTCCCTTTCTTTCAATTAATAGACAAATAAGATTACGCAGCTCCCTTTCTTTCAATTAATAGACAAATAAGATTACGTGGCTCCCTTTCTTTCAATTAATAGACAAATAAGATTACGTGGCTCCCTTTCTTTCAATTAATAGACAAATAAGATTATGTGGCTCCCTTTCTTTCAATTAATAGGTGAGTAAGATTATGTGGCTCCCTTTCTTTCAATTAATAGGCAAATAAGATTACGTGGCTCCCTTTCTTTCAATTAATAGGTGAGTAAGATTACGTGGCTCCCTTTCTTTCAATTAATAGGCAAATAAGATTACACGGCTCCCTTTCTTTCAATTAATAGACAAGTAAGATTATGTGGCTCCCTTTCTTTCAATTAATAGGTGAGTAAGATTATGTGGCTCCCTTTCTTTCAATTAATAGGCAAATAAGATTACGTGGCTTCCTTTCTTTCAATTAATAGACAAATAAGATTACGTGGCTCCCTTTCTTTCAATTAATAGGTGAGTAAGATTACGCGGCTCCCTTTCTTTCAATTAATAGACAAATAAGATTATGTGGCTCCCTTTCTTTTAATTAATAGGTGAGTAAGATTACGTGGCTCCCTTTCTTTCAATTAATAGACAAATAAGATTATGTGGCTCCCTTTCTTCCAATTAATAGACAAATAAGATTACGTGGCTCCCTTTCTTTCAATTAATAGGCAAATAAGATTACACGGCTCCCTTTCTTTCAATTAATAGACAAATAAGATTAAGATTACGTGGCTCCCTTTCTTTCAATTAATAGACAAATAAGATTACATGGCTCCCTTTCTTTCAATTAATAGGCAAATAAGATTACGTGGCTCCCTTTCTTTCAATTAATAGACAAATAAGATTACGTGGCTCCCTTTCTTTCCATTAATAGAGAAATAAGATTATGTGGCTCCCTTTCTTTCAATTAATAGGCAAATAAGATTACGCGGCTCCCTTTCTTTCAATTAATAGACAAATAAGATTACGTGGCTCCCTTTCTTTCAATTAATAGACAAATAAGATTATGTGGCTCCCTTTCTTTCAATTAATAGGCAAATAAGATTACGCGGCTCCCTTTCTTTCAATTAATAGACAAATAAGATTACGTGGCTCCCTTTCTTTCAATTAATAGACAAATAAGATTACGTGGCTCCCTTTCTTTCAATTAATAGGTGGGTAAGATTACGCGGCTCCCTTTCTTTCAATTAATAGACAAATAAGATTATGTGGCTCCCTTTCTTTCAATTAATAGGTGAGTAAGATTACGCGGCTCCCTTTCTTTCAATTAATAGACAAATAAGATTACGTGGCTCCCTTTCTTTCAATTAATAGACAAATAAGATTACGTGGCTCCCTTTCTTTCAATTAATAGGTGAGTAAGATTACGCGGCTCCCTTTCTTTCAATTAATAGACAAATAAGATTATGTGGCTCCCTTTCTTTCAATTAATAGGTGAGTAAGATTACGCGGCTCCCTTTCTTTCAATTAATAGACAAATAAGATTACGTGGCTCCCTTTCTTTCAATTAATAGGTGAATAAGATTACGCGGCTCCCTTTCTTTCAATTAATAGACAAATAAGATTACGCAGCTCCCTTTCTTTCAATTAATAGACAAATAAGATTACGTGGCTCCCTTTCTTTCAATTAATAGACAAATAAGATTACGTGGCTCCCTTTCTTTCAATTAATAGACAAATAAGATTAAGATTACGTGGCCCCCTTTCTTTCAATTAATAGGTAAGATTACGCGGCTCCCTTTCTTTCAATTAATAGACAAATAAGATTACGTGGCTCCCTTTCTTTCAATTAATAGACAAATAAGATTATGTGGCTCCCTTTCTTTCAATTAATAGGTGAGTAAGATTACGCGGCTCCCTTTCTTTCAATTAATAGACAAATAAGATTACGTGACTCCCTTTCTTTCAATTAATAGGCAAATAAGATTACGTGGCTCCCTTTCTTTCAATTAATAGGCAAATAAGATTACACGGCTCCCTTTCTTTCAATTAATAGACAAATAAGATTAAGATTACGTGGCTCCCTTTCTTTCAATTAATAGACAAATAAGATTACGTGGCTCCCTTTCTTTCAATTAATAGGCAAATAAGATTACGTGGCTCCCTTTCTTTCAATTAATAGGTGAATAAGATTACGTGGCTCCCTTTCTTTCAATTAATAGACAAATAAGATTACGTGGCTCCCTTTCTTTCAATTAATAGACAAATAAGATTACGTGGCTCCCTTTCTTTCAATTAATAGCCAAATAAGATTACGTGGCTCCCTTTCTTTCAATTAATAGGTGAATAAGATTACGTGGCTCCCTTTCTTTCAATTAATAGACAAATAAGATTACGTGGCTCCTTTTCTTTCAATTAATAGGCGAATAAAGATTACGTGGCTCCCTTTTGTTCAATTAATAGACAAATAAGATTACGCGGCTCCTTTTCTTTCAATTAATAGGTGAATAAGATTACACGGCTCCTTTTCTTTCAATTAATAGGCGAATAAAGATTACGTGGCTCCCTTTTGTTCAATTAATAGACAAATAAGATTACGCGGCTCCTTTTCTTTCAATTAATAGGTGAATAAGATTACGCGGCTCACTTTCTTTCATTTAATAGGTGAATAAGACTTAGTTACACGGCTCCCTTTCTTTTAACCAAATTGGGAATATTTCTATTGATTATTTGTTTACGGAGTGGGGGCGAACCGTCACAGTTTTTGGCATCGCCAGCAGAATATCAATTTGCAAAGAAAATAAATGTACTCTTGTCTGGAGGAATTTGTTTCGGTGAGGGTGTCATTTCGTCGCCCGAGTGCTGGAATGTTCTATGTCCCATAGGGGAAGTAATATGTACTCCCATAGGGGACATCGAACATTCTAACACTCATGCGACGATTTGATATGTCGCTGAAATGAACATTCACAAACAGAAGAGAAATTCGAATATTTATTATAGAAATGGTGACACACGTGAAAGGCTCAGCTTGTAAGTTTAGTCTTGATGGAATTTTGAAATAATGTATTGTTTCTTTTATCATGGCCGCATTCGTAATCTGGGAATCTATTTGCACGAAACACGAAACTTAACTAATGTATCGTTTGGTGATGATTGGGATGGGTGGAGGTTGCCACCATCTCCTGCACATAGAATTACACCTGACTCCTCGCCAGCTGTGATGATTGGGATGGGTGGAGGTTGCCACCATCTCCTGCACATAGAATTACACCTGACTCCTCGCCAGCTGTGATGATTGGGATGGGTGGAGGTTGCCACCATCTCCTGCACATAGAATTACACCTGACTCCTCGTCAGCTGTGATGATTGGGATGGGTGGAGGTTGCCACCATCTCCTGCACATAGAATTACACCTGACTCATCGCCAGCTGTGATGATTGGGATGGATGGAGGTTGCCACCATCTCCTGCACATAGAATTACACCTGACTCCTCGCCAGCTGTGATGATTGGGATGGGTGGAGGTTGCCACCATCTCCTGCACATAGAATTACACCTGACTCCTCGCCAGCTGTGATGATTGGGATGGGTGGAGGTTGCCACCATCTCCTGCACATAGAATTACACCTGACTCCTCGCCAGCTAAGAAAACTGTACATGATCCTTTAGGTAGTAGGTGTGATTTATTACTGGAAAAGAGAACTGAAGAGTTGACGGTCTATTAATACATTGGAAAGATTAAACAATAAATATATACAACTCTCCAATATGAATTGTCATCAGCGTAACAGGGTGCATATCATAATCGCAACCAAAAAGTTTTACGTCAGAATACTGGGGATGTTCTGTTTTCTAAACCAAAAGGCTACCGAACGTTGTCACCGGTTCCACCAGTTTACGGCTACAGAACTTTGTCAACGGCTCAATCGGTTGGTGCCCACAGATCTTTGTCCCCCTACTTCATCAGTGGGTGCCTCTATCACCGACACCACCAGTTGGTGTCCGTAGAAGTACGATACCATGTAAGCCAATCGACACCAGTGTCGCTTGTAGGGTTGAAACTCAAGCTTTAGAGTCAAATGGTGCAATTGGACCTAGATTCTCCAATTCTTGCATACCCGTAGTTAGTGGGATACAGGGGCAGCGGAAGGTCGATAAAAGTGGAGGGGCACACAGTTACAATGCTACCATGGTTCGACCCAGTGTAGCAAAGCTTGCAATCGTATATCAATGTATATATCATGATTCGCTATAGTCTCTTGTTTAGATGAATATGCTGCTGTGTAGTCACTGTCCTGTCCGTTTCTTCTACTAAGGCCAGCCTTCGGGTTAGAAAAGAGTTGAAGAAGAAAAGGATCGAAGCGACCGAAAGTGGGATTCTAAATATTGCTTGGATTTTCAAATAAACTGACATGCGCCCATTTTAATTCATTGTTTAACTGTGAAACATATCTGTGGAAAAAATGTGGAGGGGCACGTGCCCCTGTGCCCCCCCCCCCCCCCTCCCTGGCTCCGCCGTCTCTGATAGGATAATCATTCTAATAAGAAGGACTGGATGACACATTTAGAAATATGCATCGAAAGAAGTCAGTGGTTTGGACTATCTGCTTGCAGGTTTCTAGTTTTTTTCGCTGAGTTCTGTGAAAAATTGGATAACGGGGTGAAGTCAAGTTCGACAAATATTCTTCAGTGTTTGAAACATCGATTCGATCCCTGTATGGAAGCAGCTTGTAACGGGAGGTGGGTCTAAAAGCCACAACCCCACCTAGGAGTACCCTAAAGATGCCAAACTTATGATCAAAGTTCCACCAGATCACCAGGCAAGCTCTTGGGCAACACAACCAGCACCCTAGAGAGCCCTGGGCTAATCCATCCTCCGATAATAATCAAAGGTTCGTAGGGCCTTGAACTATGTCCACTATAGGCTTTTGCAAATTAAGGGAATAAATTTCAATAAACAAATGAGAGGAAATAGGAAGGTATTGTATTTAGTAAGAACAACAAGGGTATATGGTTAACAAAATATAAAAAAAAAAATACACAGAACACCTGAGCCAAGGTGAAGGGAGGAGGGTGACCAAGTCAACGAAGTGGTTAGAGTTTGCCCTTAAGCAAGAAGTTGTCAGTCAACTTATACCTTAACTACTATATATGGAAAGTTTATACCACCAACTGTGGACAATTGAGGCCCTAATATACTACCGGTAATTTTTGTATAACACTTTTTGCTCGAAAAACGAGGTTAGATTCATTCAGTACAAATAATGCTCCAAATCATTTTATTTATTTACGTTTGTCACTACGGGAAAAATGAAAACCAATCGGAATACTTCTGAACACATCATCTACTCAACCCATTAGCAGATCAAGGGACAACGGTCGGGCCGCAAATTGATAACTTTAAATTTATTTAGCCATAAAATTTGTAAAAGCACACAGCCACCCAGAAATTTATAGGGGAGAGTTGAATCAGGCGAACCTGTTGGTTCTTTGACCCAACCGCAAGTCAATAGAATTTTCTTCTACACTGCTCTTTGAAGTTATGAAGAAACAATATTCAATCAGATGGATAAATTATTTGCGCAATGCGTAAAGTTAGGGGCGATCGCTGGTCGTGCATGAAAATCATAAAACAATGATTCTAAAAGATCATTGCCAAAAATATTTGAGCCAATGAAAATCTGCCTTTCAGCAGAGATTCGGCATACTTGACAAAATGGCCAACGCCATAAACATTACTCAAGAATAACACAATAGAAAATTTACGAGTGGAATAAAATATTAGAAAAGCATCCAATAGTACTTAAAGTGTATGCAATGAATCACAAACGATATGTAAAGAACACTTATAATCAAAATATACATGACGGGATACTGAGCAAGGCACATGCCAACCAACAAATTATGGCAAACTCGAACCACCCAACCCGACCCCGTCACAAGCTATTTATCGTTCATAATTATGTGCAAGTCGATATGCACCATACGAAACACTAAATTAATTGACTAGCACCATTAAAAGATCGGTCAAACAAGCTTTCCCTGACGTCCCAACTTTGGTTAAGGATGATTTCGCCAATCTTTTATTGAGGCCTTATCTGAAGAGGAGGTAAGCAATACGAGTTGTGGAGAAAGCCAGAGACTTTAGACGCTGCGATGAATCTAGCTCTGGAGGAAGAATGGTGCCGAAAGTTGGAGATTATATCCATCACAGTAAATGTCTTATTGGGCGATGATGAGAGCAACAATATAAATATGATGAAAATGTGACATTCAGGCATCAAACGTTTTTTATTTATTTCTGTCAAGCACATGTGTATTCCAAACTGAACTCAGTCTCCAGAAGAGTCTGAAGCTTTACATCAATAGAGTTATTTCCCTTGATGTTTAATTCACATAAAATTATACATTATCAACCAATGATGGCAAATGGATTCTAACTCACGAGACAGTAAACATGTTTAATCAGGCCCATAGCCCGAAAAAACTATAGGCAGTAATAAAAACATAGGCAGAATTTAAATTGCAGCTCGACGCGCTGAGAATAGAGCAGCAGGAAACCAGGCGTGAAATATCTTGTCATTGAGAGGTGGATAGTCGACGGGAGAACTAAAAATAATACTGAACAATCTGGGCCAACAGTTCGATCTAGGCGGAGGGGAAGAGGTATTTTCAACAGCCAAAAATTTCTTTATAACAGGTGGAAGATTTAGGTGAAGTAATAACAATGATTTTAACAAATCAGAGGTTGCGGTTCACCCAAACCTCGCTCCGTGAGAAATTAAACCCTCTAAGAGAAAATGTTGCTTATGGCTATATTACCTTCAAGAAAGGGTAATTAATTATTGTACACTGGCTCATCTATTTATTTGATAAGTGGTCAGGGAGGGGGTATTCCGGGGTCATTCATCGAAGCTAGAGACGAAGTTCTTGAGGTAAATGATCAATCTTTAGATGTACTAGAAGTTATTTCCCTTCATGTTGTGATGGGCAGTACGAAAATAGAACATAACTTTGATGTGGCAGATTTATTTTTTGCGGCCATAGTGAATATAGACTTAATGAGTAGCTTGGATACAGAAATATATGTGAGGAAAGACAAGGTCAGAGTGGCAGGCGCAGTGTTAACACCAAAGCCCTGATGATGTTGGAGGAGGTGACCCTGCCCTGCTCTATTAGAAGGAAATTGTGTATCAGAAAAACAGGTTTTAGCGAGAAGCATCATAGGCGAAGATACATAGAGTGGTGGTGCAGTACTACTCCGATTAGTAAACACTTTATGTTTAAGAAAAGGTAACCAGACGCATTAAAACCCCCTTCTGAAATGTCTGATAACTATTCATTACAACAAACGCTAGATAAAATTATACTAACGGGAAAAAGAAACGCAAGTTCAGTTTTGGTAATATAATTTTTTTTATCTTAGACCAAATGTAGTAAAAATTTGAGACATAGCTACCTCAGTGTACTGTCTAAAGAGTCTTTGGTTACAATTCAGTCAACCGTGACTACGTGCGGCGCTGCATGCTTTCAACACATTTTTCGACAAAGCATGCACTCCCACGAGTCGTGGGCTTGACAACCCTACAAAATCGAAGTTTCGAACAGTACACATCGATTGCACAACATTTCATTTCAACTCCATTGAAAATCAAAATGCCGCGAATGTCCGAAGTTGATAGGGGTCGGTCAATTGCTCTAATTATGTAGGATCAATCGCAACGCCCAGCAATTTGTGGTCCATAGGTCAACGATAGCTCATTTAGTTGGGCGTCTCAAGGCCACAGGAAGATTTGTTGACCGCCACAGGAGCGGACCTCCGCGCATTACGTCAGCCCGTCAAGGTAGAGGCATACATCTCTCACACATCCCTAGCCTATTTCAGATGCCGACGGAGGCAGCAAGTCAGATTGTAGGCACCCATAGTCGTCGAGTGTGTCCAAGATCAGTTAGGAATCGGTTGCGGGAGTTCCATTTAAGGTCACGACGCCCCTACGTTGTTCCGCAACTTACACCCAAGTGATGTCAAAGTCGATTGCAATGGCTGCGGGCACATGCACCAAATCAGTTTCACTTGGCCCACTGGAGACGTGTGTTATTCACTGACACGTTTCGGTTGACACTTTACATATCAGATGGACGACAACGTTGCTATCAACGTCGAGGTGAGCGATATTCTGACGCGTGTGGTTAGGAAAACAACAGATTCGGCGGAGGGTCTGTTATGGTTTGGTGGGTGGGGTTGGGGGATTTCTCATGGCACGAAAACACCAATGGTGGTCATCCAGGGTAATCTTACAGCCATAAGATATCAGAATCAGGTCCTGATACTCACGTCCCACCACTTATCCACGCGCGTCATCTTACGTTACAGCGGGATAATGCGAGGCCGCACGTGTCTAGAGTTTATCGTGACTTCCTCAACCAAAACAATGTCCCAGTTCTCGATTGGCCACCCTACAGTCCAGATTTGTCCCGGATCGATCATTTATGGGGCGAGCTGGACAGGAGGGCCAGGACGCGCGTCAACGTCCCAAACATCGTCGCCCAGCTCACTCAGGCCCTTCGTTGGGAGTGGAATAACATCCCACATGGGACCATAAACAGCTTGTTGGGGTCAATGGTTAGGATGGTTAGAGCGGCGACTGGAGCCCGGGGTGGGCACACGCGCAATTGATTTTCGATCGGGAAATGGCGTAGGGTATCTACGTTTGAACGTTATCCGTGCAAACAAAACTCGTCAAAATTTAATCAATAGTGAAGAAATAACATCAAAATCCAAACAATGACATTATTATCCCCAACACATTTGAAATATTTACCACAGAAAAAAAACTTGGGTTTCTTTTTTCCTCTGGTATATTTTAAGTGAAGAACCGATGAGGCTGGTTGGCAATCGACATTCAACATAATAAAAATCTAGGTCAAACAGGTATCGTTAAAAACGATATTGACACTGGAAACTATTTATTTATTGATTTACTGGTGTTTAAGGTCACATACTTATGCACAATGGCTAATCATGGCCGTGACAGTATTATGGGTGGAGAAAGCCGGAGTACCCATAGAGACTTACCGAGCATCGACGGGCAACTGTCAGCTCCTCAATATTCTAACTCTGTTCAAGCTCTGCTCAAGCAGGGTACATCGGTTGAAGGCATGTGCAACATCGACGTGCAGAGCGCCTTAGTACATTCTAGCACTGAGCCACCGACGGATAACTATCCAACCACTGAGCCACCGCACTCCCACATGGGTAACTATCCAACCACTGAGCCACCGTGGTCCCACACAGGTAACCATCCAACCACTCAGTCACCCCACTCCCACACGGACAGCTATCCAACTACTGAGCCACCACGCTCCCACATGGGTAAGTATACAACCACTGAGCAACTGCGCTCCCACAACAGGTAAACATCCAACCACTGAGCCACCGCACTCCCACATGGGTAACTATCCAACAACTGAGCCACCACGCTCCCACACGGGTAACTATACAACCACGGAGCCACTGTGCTCCCACCGGGATAACTATCCAACCACCGAGCCACCACACTCCCACACGGTAACGATCCAACCACTGAGGCACCAAACACCCACATGGATGACTATCCAACTACTGAGACACCGTACTCCCACATGGGTAAATATCCAACAACTGAGACACCATACTCCCACATGGGTAACTATCCAATCACTGAGCCACTGTGCTACCACATGGGAAGCTTTCCAACCACTGAACCACTGTGCTTACTCGCGGGTAACTATCCAAGCAATGATCCACCATGCTCCCACACGGATAACTATCAAACCACTGAGCCACACACTCCCACATGGTAACTATGGAACCACTGCGCAACCATGCTCCCACATGGATAACTATCCAACCACTGAGCCACCGCATTCCCACACGGGTAACTATCCAACCACTGAGCCACACACTCCCACACAATTAACTATCCAACTACTGAGCCACACAATCCCACATGGATCACTATCCAACCACTAAGCCACACACTCCCACATGGGTAACTATCCCGCCAATGAGCCACTGTGCTCTCACAGGGAAAACTATCCAACCACTGAGCCACAAATTCCCACATGGGTAACTATCCAACCACTAAGCCACTGAACTACCACATGGGTAACTATCAACCACTGAGCCACACACTCCCACATGGATAACTATCCAACCAATAAGTCACACACTCCCTCATGGGTAACTATCCAACCACTGAGCCACACACTCCCATAGGGATAGCTATCCAACCACTAACCCACACACTCCCACATGGATAACTATCCAACCACTAAGCCACACACTCCCACATGGATCACTATCCAACCACTAAGCCACACACTCCCACATGGGTAACTATCCAACCACTGAGCCACTGTGCTCTCACAGGGATAACTATCCAACCACTGAGCCACACACTTCCACATGGGCAACTATCCAACCACTAAGCCACTGAACTACCACATCGGTAACTATCCAACCACTGAACCACACCCTCCCACGTGTATAACTATCCAACCACTAAGCCACACACTCCCACATGGGCAACTACCCAACCACTGAGCCACACACTACCACATGGTAACTATCCAACCACTGAGATACACACTCCCACATGGGTAACAATCCAACCATTAAGCCACTGCACTACCACATGGTAACTAACCAACCACTGAGCCACGCACTACCACGTGGTAACTATCCAACCACTAAGCCACTGCACACCCACATGGATAATTATCCAACCACTGAGCCACACACTCCCACATGGATAACTATCCAACCACTATGCCACTGCACACCCACATGGATAACTATCCAACTACTGAGCCACCGTGCCCCCACATGGTTAACTATCCAACCACTGAGCCACTGCACTACCACATATTAACTATCCAAGCACTTAAGCACACTCTCCCACATGGGTAACTATCCAGCCATTAAGCCACTGCACTACCACATGAGAAACTATCCAACCACTGAGCCGCACACTCCCACATGGGTAACTATCCAACCACTAAGCCACTGCACTACCACATGGGAAACTATCCATCCACTGAGCCACACACTCCCACATGGGTAACTATCCAACACTCAGCCACTGTACTCCCACATGGGCAACTATCAAAACCACTGAGCTACTGCACTACCACATGGTAACTATCCAACCACTGAGCCACACACCCGCACATGGGTAACTATCCAACCACTGAGCCACTGCACTACCACATGGGTAACTATCCATCCACTGAGCCAAACACTCCCACATGGGTAACTATCCAACCACTGAGCCACAGCATTCCCACATGGTAACTATCCAACAACAGAGCCACACACTCCCACATGGGTAACTATCCAACCATTCAGCCACTGCACCAACCACTGAGCCACCGTATCCCCACATGGATAACTATCCATCCACTGAGCCACCGTGCTCCCACATAGGTAACTATCCAACCACTGAGCCACTGCATTCCCACATGGGTAACAATCCAACCACTGAGCCACTGTGCACCCACATGGGTAACTATCCAAGCAGTGAGACACCGCATTCCCACACGGGTAAATATCCAACTACTGAGCCAAACACTCACGCATGGGTAACTATCCAACCACTGAACCACCACACTCCTACAGGGGTAACTATCCAACCACTAAGCCACTGCACTACCACATGGGTAACTATCCTACCACTGAGCCACACACTCCCACATACAGGTAAATATCCATCCACTGAACCACCACACTCCTACATGGGTAACTATCCAACAACTGAGACACCGCATTCCCACACGGGTAACTATCTAACCAGTGAGACACACATTCCCACAAGGGCAACTATCCAACCACTGAGCCACTGTGCTCCCACATGCGTAACTATTTAAACACAGTCAGCAAGCTCCCACATGAGGAACTATCCAACCACTGAGCCATCGCGATCTGACATGACTAACTACCCAAACACTGAGCCACAACACTCCCACGTGAGCAACTATCCAACCACTGAGTCACCTCAATCCCACATGGGCAGCTATCCAACCAATGAGACACCGTGTACCCACGTGGATAACTATCCAACCACTGAGCCACCATGCTCCCACATGGGAAACTATCTAACCACTGAGCCACCGCATTCCCACGTGGATAACTATCCAACCACTGAGCAATGGTGCCCCCACATGGGTAATGGGTAACTACCCAACTACCACATGGTAACTATCCAACCACTGAGCCACACACTCCCACATGGGTAAATATCCAACTACTAAGCCACACACTCCCACATGGGTAACTATCCAATCACTAAGCCACTGCACACCCACATGGATCACTATCCAACCACTGAGCCAGACACTCCTACATGGATAACTATCCAACAACTGAGCCACCGCATTCCCACATGGGTAACTAACCAACCACTGAGCCACACACCCCCACATGGGTAACTATCCAACCAGTGAGCCACCATGCTCCTACACACGTAACTATCCAAACACTGAGTCACCGCACTCCCAAATGGATAACTATCCAACCACTGAGCCACCGCACTCCCACATGGGAAACTATCCAGTCACTAAGCCTCACACTCCCACATGGGTAACGA
Organism: Pictodentalium vernedei; assembly: GCA_031216915.1. Lineage (NCBI taxonomy): Eukaryota > Metazoa > Mollusca > Scaphopoda > Dentaliida > Dentaliidae > Pictodentalium > Pictodentalium vernedei. Next base: position 493,459,473 of record CM062292.1, on the reverse strand, counting down.
TGCAACCACTGAGCCACTGCACTACCACATGGTAACTATCCAACCACTGAGACACACATTCCTACATGGGTAACTATCCAACCACTAAGCCACACATTCCCATAGGGGTAGCTATCCCACCACCGAGCCACACACTCCCACATGGGTAACTATCCAACCACTGAGCCACACACTCCCACATGGGTAACTATCCAACCACTAAGCCACTGCACTACCACATGGTAACTATCCAACCACTAAGCCACACACTACCACATGGATAACTTGCCAACCACTAAGCCACACACTCCCAAATGGGTAACTATATAACCATTAAGCCACACACTCCCGCATGGGTAACTATCCGACCACTAAGCCACACACTCCCACAAAGGTAACTATCCGACCACTAAGCCACACACTCCCACATGGGTAACTATCCAACTACTAAGCCACTGCACACTCAAGCATCGAGACACCGCATTCCCACACGTGTGACTATCCATCCACTGAACCACACACTCCCACATGGATAACTATCCAACAACTGAGCCACCGCATTCCCACATGGGTAACTAACCAACCACTGAGCCACAAACTCCCACATAGGTAACTATCCAACGACTGAGCCACTGTGCTCCTAAACACATAACTATCCAAACACTGAGACACCGCACTCCCACACGGATAACTATCTAACCACTGAGTCACCACACTCCCACATGGGAAACTATCCAGCCACTAAGCCTCACACTCCCACATGGGTAACTATCCAACCACTGAGCCACTGCACTACCACATGGTAAGTATCCAACCACTGAGCCACACATTCCTACATGGGTAACTATCCAACCACTAAGCCACACATTCCCACAGGGGTAACTATCCCACCACCGAGCCACACACTCCCACATGGGAAACTATCCAACCACTAAGCCACTGCACTACCACATGGTAACTATCCAACCACTAAGCCAAATACTCCCACATGGATAACTAGCCAACCACTAAGCCACACACTCCCAAATGGGTAACTATATAACCATTAAGCCACACACTCCCACATGGGTTACTATCCGACCACTAAGCCACACACTCCCACAAAGGTAACTATCCGACCACTAAGCCACACACTACCACACGGTAACTATCCAACTACTAAGCCACTGCACACTCAAGCACTGAGACACCGCATTCCCACCCATGTGACTATCCATCCACTGAATCACACACTCCCACATGGGTAACTATCAAACCACTGAGCCACACACTCCTACATAGATAACTATCCAACCACTGAGCCACACACTCCCAGAGGGCTAACTATCCAACCACTAAGCCACTGCACTACCACATGGGTAACTATCCTACGACTGAGCCACACACTCCCACATGGGTAACTATCCAACCACTAAGCCACTGACTCCCACATGGGTAACTATCCAACCACTAAGCCACTGCAAAAAGAGCACTGAGACACCGCATTCCCACACGGGTGACTATCCAACCACTGAACCATACCCTCCCACATGGGTAACTATCCAACCACTGAGCCACACACTCCTACATGGGTAACTATCCAACCTCTGAGCCACACACTCCCACATGGGAAACTATCCAACCACTAAGCCACTGCACTACCACATGGGTAACTATCCTACCACTGAGCCACACACTCCCACATGGGTAACTATCCAACCAATAAGCCGCTGCACTCCCACATGAGTAACTATCCGACCACTAATCCACACACTCCCGCATGGGTAACTATCCAACCACTAAGCCACTGCACACCCACATGGATAACTATCCAACCACTAAGCCACTGCATTTCCACATGGATAACTATCCAACCACTAAGCCACCACACTCCCACATGGATAACTATCCAACCACTGAGCCGCCATATTCCCACAAGGATAACTATCCAACCACAAAGCCACCACACTCCCACATGGATAACAATCCACCCACTAAGCCACCGTGTACCCACATGGGTAACTACCCAACCACTGAGCCACTGGATTCCCACATGGATAACTATCCAACCACTGAGCCACACACTCCAACATGGGTAATTATCCAACCACTGAGCCACACATTCCCACAAGGGTAACTATCCAACCACTAAGCAACACACTCACACATGGATAACTATCTAACCACTGATCCACCACATTCCCACATGGGTAACTATGCAACCACTAAGCCACCACACTCCCACTTGGATAACTATCCAAGCACTGAGTCACCGCATTCCCACATGGTAACTATCCAACCACTGAGCCACCACATTCCCACAAGGATAACTATCCAACCACTAAGCCACCACACTCCCACATGGATAACAATCCACCCACTAAGCCACCGTGATCCCACATGGGTAACTACCCAACCACCGAGCCACCGCATTCCCACATGGATAACTACCCAACCACTGAGCCACACACTCCAACATGGGTAATTATCCAACCACTGAGCCACACATTCCCACATGGGTAACTATCCAACAACTAAGCCACTCACTCCCACATGGGTAACTATCCAACCACTGAGCCACACATTCCCACATGGGTAACTTTCCAATGACTAAGCCACCACACTCCCACTTGGATAACTATCCAACTACTGAGCTACCGCATTTCTTCATGGGTAACTATCCAACCACTAAGCAACACACTCCCACATGGATAACTATCTAACCATTGATCCATCGCATTCCCACATGGGCATCTTTCCAACCACTAAGCCACCACACTCCCACTTGGATAACTATCCAACCACTGAGCCACCACACTCCCACATGGATAACTATCCAACCTCTAAGCCACCGTGCTCCCACATGGATAAGTATCCAACCACTGAGCCGCCGCATTCCCAAATGGATAACTATCCAACCACTAAGCCACCGTGCTAACACATGGATAACTATCCAATCACTGAGCCGCCGCATTCCCACATGGATATCTATCCAACCACTGATCCACCGTGCTCCCACGTGGGTAACTATCCAAGCACTGAGCCACACACTACCGCATGGTAACTATCCAACCACTGAGCCACCGCAATCCCACATGGGTAACTATCCAACTACTGAGCCACCGCATTTCCACACGGGTAACTATCCAAGCACTGAGCCACAGCATTCCCGCACGGGTAACTATCCAACCACTGAGCCTCACACTCCCACATGGATAACAATCCAACCACTGAGCCAACGCATTCCCACATAGGTAACTAATCAACCAATAAGCTACACACCCCCAGATGGGTAACTATCCAACCGCTAAGCCACTGCACACCCACATGGATAAGTATCCAACCACTGAGCCACACCCCCACACATGGATAACAATCCATCCACTGAGCCACCGCATTCCCACATGGGTAACTGTCCAACCACTGAGCCACACACTCCCACATGGGTAACTGTCCGACCCCTAAGCGACATACTCCCACATGGGTAACTATCCAACCACTGAGCCACACATTCCCACATGGGTAACTATCCAATGACTAAGCCACCACACTCCCACTTGGATAACTATCCAACCACTGAGCTACCGCATTTCTTCATGGGTAACTATCCAACCACTAAGCAACACACTCCCACATGGGTAACTATCCAACCACTGAGCCACCGCATTCCCACATGATAACTATCCAACCACTGAGCCACCCCACTCCCAAATGGATAATTATCCAACCACTAAGCCACCTTGCTCCCACATGGGTAACTATCCAACCACCGAGCCACCGCATTCCCACGTGGATAACTATCCAACCACTGAGCCACCATGCTCCTACATGGGGAACTATCCAATCACTGAGCCACCGCATTCCCACACGGGTAACTATCCAAGCACTGAGCCACACACTCCCACATGAGTAACTATCCAAGCACTGAGCCACACACTCACACATGGGTAACTATCCAACCACTAAGCCACCATGCTCCCATCTGGTTAACTATCCAACCACTGAGCCACCACACACCCACATGGCTAAATATCCAACCACTAAGCCACCGTGCTCCCATATGGTTAACTATGCAGCCACTGAGCAACCGTATTCCCACACGGGTAACTATCCAGTCACTGAGAAACACATTCACACATAGGGAGCTATCCATCCACCGACCGACTGTGTACCCACATGGGTAACTGTCCAACCCCTGAGCCACTGTGCACCCACATGGGTAACTATCCAACCACTGAGCCACTGTGCCCCCACATGGGTAACTGTCCAACCACTGAGCCACTGTGCACCCACATGGGTAATTATCCAACCACTGAGACACATTGCTCCCACATGGGTAACTATCAAACCACTGAGCCACACACTCCCGCATGGTAGCTATCCAACCACTGAGCCACCGTGCTCCCACATGGGTAACTATCAAACCACTGAGCCACTGTGCTCCAACAGGAATAACTGTCCAACCACTGATCCACCACACTCACACACAGGTAAATATCCAACCACTGAACCACCACACTCCTACATGGTAACTATCCAACCACTGAGACACCGCATTCCCACACGGGTAACTATCCAACCGCTGAGCCACACACTCCCACATGGGTAACTATCCAACCACTGAGCCACCACACTCCCACATGGATAACTACCCAACCACTGAGCCACCACACTCCCCCGTGAGTAACTATCCAACCACTGAGCCACCACAATCCCACATGGGTAACTATCCAACCACTGAGCCACCGTGTCCCCACAAGAAACTATCCAACCACTGAGCCACTGCTCTCCCGCACAGTAACTATCCAACCATTGAGCCACCGCGCTTCCACACAGATAACTATCCAACCAGAGCCACCATGCTCCCACATGGTAACTATCGAACCACTGAGACACCGTACTCCCACATGGGTAACCATCCAACCACTGAGCCACTGTGCTCCCACATGGGTAACTATTCAACCACTGAGCCACCGTGTCCCCACATGGTAACTATCCAATGACTGAGCCACTGTGCTCCCACACGGGTAACTATCCAACCACTGAGCAACCGTGCTCCCAGCGGGTAACTATCCAACCACTGAGCCACCACACTCCCACATGGGTAACTACCCAACCCCTGAGCCACTGTACTCTCACACGAGTAACTATCCAACCACTGAGCCACTGCACTCCCACATGGGTAACTATCCATCTGCTGAGCCACCACACTCCCACATGGGTAACTATCCGACACTGAGCCACCACACTTCCACGTGGGTAACTATCCAACCCCTGAGCTACTGTACTCTCACACGAGTAACTATCCAACCACTGAGTCACTGCGCTCCCACATGGGTAACTATCCATCTACTGAGCCACCACACTCCCACATGGGTAACTATCCAACCACTGAGGCCACACACGTAACTATCCAAGCATTGAGCCACCGTGGTCCCACATGGGTAACTATCCAACCACTGAGCCACCACACACCCACACGGATAACTATCCATCCACTGAGCCACACACTCCCACATGGGTAACTATCCAAGCACTGAGCCACACACTCCCACATGGGTAACTATCCAACCACTAAGCCACCATGCTCCCATATGGCTAACTATCCAACCACTGAGCCACCGTGCTTCCATATCGTTAACTATGCAGGCACTGAGCAACCGCATTCCCACATGGGTAACTATCCAGCCACTGAGCCACACACTCCCACATGGGTAGCTATCCAACCACTGAGCGACTGTGCACCCACATGGGTAACTGTCCAACCACCGAGCCACTGTGCACCCACATGGGTAACTATCCAACCACTGAGCCACTGTGCACCCACGTGGGTTACTGTCCATCCACTGAGACACATTGCTCCCACATGGGTAACTATCAAACCACTGAGCCACACACTCCCACATGGATAGCTATCAACCACTGAGCCACCGTGGTCCCACATGGGTAACTATCCAACCACTGAGCCACCACACACCCACACGGATAACTATCCAACCACTGAGCCTGACAAAATTCGTGACACTGGGTTCAAAGAAAATCCTTTAAATGTGCCCCTTTTAGGCGTAAAGTTTCTTATCTGGGTCACATCGTGTTCTCTGATGAGATACTGGGTGACCCAGAGAAAATAGCTCCAGGCCTGGCATTCTTAAAAATGCAGGAGGGCTAAAAATAGCTGTCCTCACATGGCCTAGAAGAGCAATTAGCTCTCCTCAAGCTTACAAAAGCTAAAGGTGGCAAAATGAAGTTGTACTATTAATGAATTCTGCCTAGTAGGCTTTGTACATTTTATTTGGTGCCGCTAACAAGGTAGTCTCTGTGAGACCGCTACACTGCCCCTCCCACACCTCCGGGACTTGGTAAGGCCCGGAGGTGTGGGAGGGGCATTGTGGCCATATTGCACAAACCACTAACACAGCAGAGATCTGAAAACCTGTAGGTTTTAGGAATAGGCTGTTGTGGTAATCATTATTTTCTAAGGCTAGGAGGGCTATTTTTCACCCTCCTCTGTTTGTTAAGGCGAGCTGTAGGCGAGCGAATAAATAGCTCTCCTGAAAATGCAAGGCCTCTAGCTCGGATCAAAGGCAGGTCAATTCCAAAATTTGTTAAAGATGTTCGAAAGTCTGTGCTCTGACAGATTTAGCTGATCCATTGTTGTGATTGGTCATACAAAATGTCAAGTTTGAGAGGATCAAACTAAACATGGTGTTTCTGTAAAGTTAGGAGATAAGTTATGTCGAAGTCAAATTCTGTTGTTTTTCCAAATTTTGAGCACAAATTTATTCTTGATACTGACTCCAAGTGAACAAGTTGTTGGGCAATGCTGCCTCAACTCACAGATGGTCAAGAAAGGGTGGTAGCGAACTTTAGTGGAATACACTCACAACAAGAAAGATTACAGTGTAACCCGGCAAAACAGCTGGTAGTAATCAAAAGTGAAAGGGATTTCCGACATGTTTGGTCAAAGGGACCACTGAGGACGGATCATGGGTCCCTGAGATCATTTTTTTAATTTTGAAGAACCGCTTGTCACGCGACTTGTTAGAAAACCTTAATGGATTCCATATCTCAATAGTACAACACAAAGGAAACCAACAAAGAATTACATAAAGGTACATTAAATCGAATTCCAATAATATTACTAAATACTATGTTATCCCTGTACCTAACCTGAAAAGCAGACAACACTTGCAAAAGAAATTCTTGAATAACTAATTATTTTTCATTTTTTTGTCTCAAAAACATATGTTATGACCCCTCGTTGGAACGAGCTCGACGAGCTCGTTCCAACGAGGGATCATAACCTATGTTTTTGAGACAAAAAGTGAAAAAAATAATGAAAATTAATTGGCGATTTTTGAGAATAGCGCTGACCGGTTTTGGCCGTTACGTTGGGTAAAGGGTTAAAACAATTTCACGATTCTTCAGTTGGAGGACACTTGAGAAGGTAGAAAACGTAAATGAAAGCTAGACAAAGAATAACGTCAAACACGGAACATATCTTTACTTGTTGCCAACCAAGAAAAATATGTCACAGTTATTTTGCGCGTGAGATACTTAAATACGGGGAACAACGTGAAACGGAGAACATATCTTTACTTGTTGCCTCCCAAAGGAAGATATGATACGGCTATTTTGCGCATAAGACGCTTGGATACAGGGAACAAGATGGAACTCGGAACATATCTTTATTTGTTGCCACCCAAAGGAGATATGATACATCGATTTTGCACGTAATACATTTGAATATGGAGAACAACGCGTTTGAATGACCAAACAGTTACTGACATGTGTGAATACTGCATGCCAACTTGCCTTTGTTACAAGTGCGAGGATTTAGCAATAGTGAGTAATTCGTCTTTGTTTGTTATCACACAAGGAATCTATCCACTCTCAATGCGATAAATGATAGATGGCTTATAATTCTAAAGCGATATAACCCGGAATAGATCTTTATTGCAGCCACCCAAGGAAGATATGATACGGTAATGTTTTGCATAATTTACACTTGAATACACAGAACAAAGTGAATCGCGGAACATATCTTCACTTGTTGCCACCCAAGGAAGGTACAATACAGTTATTTTGGGCGTAAGGCACTTCAATACGGGGAACAACGTGAAACTAGGAACATATCTTTACTTATTGCTACCCAAAGTTAGGGCTCGTAAGGGCAAGTGACTTTAATTCTTGCTCAGAACGAAAATTCCCTAAGCCTCCTGAGTTCAAGACTAAAAAATGATGCAATTTTAAGTACTTTATCCTCAACGTTTACCGTGGATCTACTCAACACTGTGGATCTTCTCAACGTTCACCGTGGATCTACTCAACACCGTGGATCTACTCAACGTTCACCGTGGATCTACTCAACACCGTGGATTTACTCAACGTTCACCGTGGATCTACTCAACACCGAGGATCTACTCAACGTTTACCGTGGATCTACTCAACACCGTGGATCTACTCAACGTTCACGGTGGATCTTGGAAACACATGATTATATGTGATTTATTATGCGTGTGTCAGGCCATACATACAATTTAACCGTGTCCGAGGTGCAGGGTGAGTGTTGAATAGAATTATGTAATTTCATATAATTTAATTTCTTATCTGATATTTAACCTCTCCTTTCGTAGTGAGATTTTGAGTCTGTTGTTATTTGTCGGGCGATTCACGCTGTGGTGATCACTTCTCTGTAAACCTTTTTACGGCAATCCGCTGATTATTCTGAATAATTTACTCTTTCGAAATAATTAAGGGGAAATTTAAGACAATCAAGGGCATGAAGCTTTAACACTGTTTTGAAGTTTCTTCGATGTAATAATAGCCGTTCATGTATTAATTCCGAAAATAATATGATAGCTCGAATTTGTGATCGGAAGTTCGATGGTAGGACCAAGACCACGTTTTCCATACAGAATTATGCCATATTATACATATATGAAAATGTTATCATTTTATTAAATACTATGAAACCAGTGTAAATTTGCTATATACGGTAGATCTGTGACTAATTACGTGTATAACTTATGTAGGTAGGTCTGTGGCTAATTACGTGTATAACTTATATACGGAAGATCTGTGACTAATTACGTGTATAACTTATATATGGAAGATCTGTGACTAATTACATGTATAACTTATGTACGGTAGATCTGCGACTAATTACGTGTATAACTTATGTACGGTAGATCTGTGACTAATTACGTGTATAACTTATGTACGGTAGATCTGTGACTAATTACGTGTATAACTTATGTACGGTAGATCTGTGACTAATTACGTATATAACTTATGTACGGTAGATCTGTGACTAATTATGTATATAACTTATGTATGGTAGATCTGCGAATAATTACATATATAACTTACGTACGGTAGATCTGTGACTAATTACGTGTATAACTTATGTACGGTAGATCTGTGACTAATTACATGTATAACTTATGTACGGTAGATCTGTGACTAATTACGTGTATAACTTATGTACAGTAGATCTGTGACTAATTAAGTGTATAACTTATGTACGGTAGATCTGTGACTAATTACGTATATAACTTATGTACGGTAGATCTGTGACTAATTATGTATATAACTTATGTATGGTAGATCTGCGAATAATTACATATATAACTTACGTACGGTAGATCTGTGACTAATTACGTGTATAACTTATGTACGGTAGATCTGTGACTAATTACGTATTTAACTTATGTACGGTAGATCTGTGACTAATTACGTATATAACTTATGTATGGTAGATCTGTGACAAATTATGTATATAACTTATGTACGGTAGATCTGCGACTAATTACGAATATAACTTCTGTACAGCAGATCTGTGACTAATTACATGTATAACTTATGTATGGTAGAGCTGTGACTAATTACGTGTATAACTTATGTATGGTAGATCTGTGACTAATTACGTATATAACTTATGTACGGTAGATCTGTGACTAATTATGTGTATAACTTATGTACGGTAGATCTGTGACTAATTACATGTATAACTTATGTACGGTAGATCTGTGACTAATTACGTGTATAACTTATGTACGGTAGATCTGTGACTAATTACGTATATAACTTATGTACGGTAGATCTGTGACTAATTATGTATATAACTTATGTATGGTAGATCTGCGAATAATTACATATATAACTTACGTACGGTAGATCTGTGACTAATTACGTGTATAACTTATGTACGGTAGATCTGTGACTAATTACGTATTTAACTTATGTACGGTAGATCTGTGACTAATTACGTATATAACTTATGTATGGTAGATCTGTGACAAATCATGTATATAACTTATGTACGGTAGATCTGCGACTAATTACGAATATAACTTCTGTACAGTAGATCTGTGACTAATTACATGTATAACTTATGTATGGTAGAGCTGGGACTAATTACGTGTATAACTTATGTATGGTAGATCTGTGACTAATTACGTATATAACTTATGTATGGTAGATCTGTGACGAATTATGTGTATAACTTATGTACGGTAGATCTGTGACTAATTACATGTATAACTTATGTACGGTAAATCTGTGACTAATTACGTGTATAACTTATGTACGGTAGATCTGTTACTAATTACGTATATAACTTATGTATGGTAGATCTGTGACTAATTATGTGTATAACTTATGTATGGTAGATCTGTGACTAATTACATGTATAACTTATGTACGGTAAATCTGTGACTAATTACGTGTATAACTTATGTACGGTAGATCTGTGACTAATTACGTATATAACTTATGTATGGTAGATCTGTGACTAATTATGTATATACTTATGTATGGTAGATCTGCGAATAATTACATATATAACTTACGTATGGTAGATCTGTGACTAATTACGTGTATAACTCATGTACGGTAGATCTGTGACTAATTATGTATTTAACTTATGTACGGTAGATCTGTGATTAATTACGTATATAACTAATGTATGGTAGATCTGTGACTAATTATGTATATACTTATGTATGGTAGATCTGTGACTAATTACGAATATAACTTCTGTACAGTAGATCTGTGACTAATTACGTGTATAACTTATGTACGGCAGATCTGTGACTAATTATGTATATAACTTATGTACGGTAGATCTGTGACTAATTATGTGTATAACTTATGAACGGTAGATCTGTGACTAACTACGTGTATAACTTATATATGGTAGATCTGTGACTAATTACATATATAACTTATGTATGGTAGATCTGTGACTAATTATGTGTATAACTTATGTACGGCAGATCTGTGACTAACTACGTGAATAACTTATATATGGTAGATCTGTGACTAATTACATATATAACTTATGTACGGTAGATCTGTGACTAATTACGTATATAACTTATATATGGTAGATCTGTGACTAATTACGTGTATAATTTATGTATGGTAGATCTGTGACTAATTACATATATAACTTATGTACGGTAGACCTGTGACTAATTACGTATATAACTTATGTACGGTAGATCTGTGACTAATTACATATATAACTTAGATATGGTAGATCTGTGACTAATTATGTGTATAACTTATGAACGGTAGATCTGTGACTAACTACGTGTATAACTTATATATGGTAGATCTGTGACTAATTACATATATAACTTATGTATGGTAGATCTGTGACTAATTATGTGTATAACTTATGTACGGTAGATCTGTGACTAACTACGTGAATAACTTATATATGGTAGATCTGTGACTAATTACATATATAACTTATGTACGGTAGATCTGTGACTAATTACGTATATAACTTATGTACGGTAGATCTGTGACTAATTACGTATATAACTTATATACGGTAGATCTGTGACTAATTACGTGTATAACTTATATACGGTAGATCTGTGACTAATTACGTATATAACTTACATACGGTAGATCTGTGACTAATTATGTGTATAACTTATTATGGTAGATCTGTGACTAACTACGTGTATAACTTATGTACGGTAGATCTGTGACTAATTACGTATATGACTTATATATGGTAGATCTGTGACTAATTACGTGTATAACTTATGTACGGTAGATCTGTGACTAATTACATATATAACTTATATACGGTAGATCTGTGACTAATTACGTGTATAACTTATGTACGGTAGATCTGTGACTAATTACGTATATAACTTATATACGGTAGATCTGTGACTAATTACGTATATAACTTATATAAGGTAGATCTGTGACCTATTACATATATAACTTATGTACAGCAGATCTGTGACTAATTACATATATAACTTATATACGGTAGATCTGTGACTAATTACGTATATAACTTATATACGGTAGATCTGTGACTAATTACGTGTATAACTTATGTACGGTAGATCTGTGACTAATTACGTGTATAACTTATATATGGTAGATCTGTGACTAATTACATATATAACTTATGCATGGTAGATCTGTGACTAATTACGTATATAACTTATATACGGTAGATCTGTGACTAATTACATATATAACTTATATACGGTAGATCTGTGACTAATTACGTGTATAACTTATGTACGGTAGATCTGTGACTAACTACGTGTATAACTTATATATGGTAGATCTGTGACTAATTACATATATAACTTATGTATGGTAGATCTGTGACTAATTACGTATATAACTTATATACGGTAGATCTGTGACTAATTACGTGTATAACTTATGTACGGTAGATCTGTGACTAATTATGTATATAACTTATATACGGTAGATCTGTGACTAGTTATGTATATGTAACGTATGTACAGTAGATCTGTGACTAATTACGTATATAACTTATGTACGGTAGATCTGTGACTAATTACGTATATAACTTATGTATGGTAGATCTGTGACTAATTACGTATATATAACGTATGTACAGTAGATCTGTGACTAATTATGTATATAACTTATGTACGGTAGATCTGTGACTAATTACGTATATAACTTATATATGGTAGATCTGTGACTAATTACATATATAACTTATGTACGGTAGATCTGTGACTAATTACGTATATAACTTATATACGGTAGATCTGTGACTAATTACGTATATATAACGTATGTACAGTAGATCTGTGACTAATTACGTATATAACTTATGTACGGTAGATCTGTGACTAATTACATATATAACTTATGTACGGTAGATCTGTGACTAAATACGTATATAACTTATGTACGGTAGATCTGTGACTAATTACGTATATAACTTATGTATGGTAGATCTGTGACTAATTACATGTATAACTTATGTACGGTAGATCTGTGACTAATTATGTATATAACTTATGAATGGTAGATCTGTGACTAATTACGTATATAACTTATATATGGTAGATCTGTGACTAATTATGTATATAACTTATATTCGGAAGATCTGTGACTAATTACGTGTATAACTTATGTATGGTAGATCTGTGACTAATTACGTATATAACTTATGAATGGTAGATCTGTGACTAATTACGTATATAACTTATGTACGGTAGATCTGTGACTAATTACGTATATAACTTATGTACAGTAGATCTGTGACTAATTACGTATATAACGTATGTATTGTAGATCTGTGACTAATTACGTATATAACTTACGTATGGTAGATCTGTGACTAATTACGTATATAACTTATATATGGTAGATCTGTGACTAATTACATGTATAACTTATGTACGGTAGATCTGTGACTAATTATGTATATAACTTATGAATGGTAGATCTGTGACTAATTACGTATATAACTTATATACGGTAGATCTGTGACTAATTATGTGTATAACTTATATTCGGTAGATCTGTGACTAATTATGTATATAACTTATATTCGGAAGATCTGTGACTAATTACGTATATAACTTATGAATGGTAGATCTGTGACTAATTATGTGTATAACTTTTATAAGGTAGATCTGTGACTAATTACGTATATAACTTATGTACGGTAGATCTGTGACTAATTACGTATATAACTTATGAATGGTAGATCTGTGACTAATTACGTGTATAACTTATATAAGGTAGATCTGTGACTAATTACGTATATAACTTATATACGGTAGATCTGTGATTAATTACGTATATAACGTATGTACAGTAGATCTGTGACTAATTACGTATTTAACTTATGTACAGTAGATCTGTGACTAATTACGTATATAACTTATGTACGGAAGATCTGTGACTAATTACGTATATAACTTATGAATGGTAGATCTGTGACTAATTACGTGTATAACTTATATAAGGTAGATCTGTGACTAATTACGTATATAACTTATGTACGGTAGATCTGTGACTAATTACGTATATAATGTATGTACAGTAGATCTGTGACTAATTACGTATTTAACTTATGTACAGTAGATCTGTGACTAATTACGTATATAACTTATATACGGTAGATCTGTGACTAATTACGTATATAACTTATGTATGGTAGATCTGTGACTAATTACGTATATAACTATATAACTTATGTACGGTAGGTCTTTGATTAATTACGTGTATAACTTATATAATGTAGATCTGTGACTAATTACGTATATAACTTATGTACGGTAGATCTGTGACTAATTACGTATATAACTTATATACATTAGATCTGTGACTAATTATGTATATAACTTATGTACGGTAGATCTGTGACTAATTACGTATATATCTTATGTAGGTAGGTCTGTTGCTAATTACATATATAACTTATGTACGGTAGATCCGTGACTAATTACGTATATAACTTATGTATGGTAGATCTGTGACTAATTACGTATATAACTATATAACTTATGTAGGTAGGTCTGTGAGTAATTACGTATATAACTTATGTACGGTAGATCTGTGACTAATTACGTATATAACTTATGTACGGTAGATCTGTGACTAATTACATATATAACTTATGTACAGTAGATCTGTGACTAATTACGTATATAACTTATGTATGGTAGATCTGTGACTAATTACGTATATAACTTATGTACGGTAGATCTGTGACTAATTACGTACTTAACTTATGAATGGTAGATCTGTGACTAATTACGTGTATAACTTATGTACAGTAGATCTGTGACTAATTACGTATATAACTTATGAATGGTAGATCTGTGACTAATTACGTATATAACTTATATACGGTAGATCTGTGACTAATTACATGTATAACTTATGTACGGTAGATCTGTGACTAATTATGTATATAACTTATGAATGGTAGATCTGTGACTAATTACGTATATAACTTATATACGGTAGATCTGTGACTAATTATGTGTATAACTTATATTCGGTAGATCTGTGACTAATTATGTATATAACTTATATTCGGAAGATCTGTGACTAATTACGTATATAACTTATGTACGGTAGATCTGTGACTAATTACGTATATAACTTATGTACGGTAGATCTGTGACTAATTACGTACTTAACTTATGAATGGTAGATCTGTGACTAATTACGTGTATAACTTATGTACAGTAGATCTGTGACTAATTACGTATATAACTTATGAATGGTAGATCTGTGACTAATTACATATATAACTTATATACGGTAGATCTGTGACTAATTACATGTATAACTTATGTACGGTAGATCTGTGACTAATTATGTATATAACTTATGAATGGTAGATCTGTGACTAATTACGTATATAACTTATATACGGTAGATCTGTGACTAATTATGTGTATAACTTATATTCGGTAGATCTGTGACTAATTATGTATATAACTTATATTCGGAAGATCTGTGACTAATTACGTATATAACTTATGTACGGTAGATCTGTGACTAATTACGTATATAACTTATGTACGGTAGATCTGTGACTAATTATGTATATAACTTATATACGTTAGATCTGTGACTAATTACGTATATAACTTATGTACGGTAGATCTGTGACTAATTACGTATATAACTTATGTAGGTAGGTCAGTGGCTAATTACGTATATAACTTATGTACGGTAGATCCGTGACTAATTACGTATATAACTTATGTATGGTAGATCTGTGACTAATTACGTATATAACTATATAACTTATGTAGGTAGGTCTGTGGCTAATTACGTGTGTAACTTATGTACGGTAGATCTGTGACTAATTACATATATAACTTATGTACGGTAGATCTGTGACTAATTACGTATATAACTTATATAAGGTAGATCTGTGACTAATTACATATATAACTTATGTATGGTAGATCTGTGACTAATTACGTATATAACTTATGTAAGGTAGATCTCTGACTAATTATGTATATAACTTATATACAGTAGATCTGTGACTAATTACATGTATAACTTATGTACGGTAGATCTGTGACTAATTACGTATATAACTTATATACGGTAGATCTGTGACCTATTACGTATATAACTTATGTACGGTAGATCTGTGACCAATTACGTATATAACTTATGTATGGTAGATCTGTGACTAATTATGTGTATAACTTATTTACGGTAGTTCTGTGACTAATTATGTGTATAACTTATTTACGGTAGATCTGTGACTAATTACGTGTATAACTTATTTACGGTAGATCTGTGACTAATTACGTATATAACTATATAACTTATGTACAGTAGATCTGTGACTAATTACGTATATAACTTATGTACGGTAGATCTGTGACTAATTACGTATATAACTTATATACGGTAGATCTGTGACTAATTACATATATAACTTATGTACGGTAGATCTGTGACTAATTACGTTTATTATGACTCACGTTTGTAACATCAGCCCTGATTGGTTAATTTGACACCTTATAAAAGTCATGGTACTGGAGTTTTGGGGCTAAACACGGGTACTATCGGAAAGTTCTTCCCTGGAGACAAGAGAACAAAGAAAATGTAAGCTCCACTTCCATTGGTCAGCGTACATTTTACACACTGCCCAGTTGGTCTGGGAACCTACAATTTCCATGCTTGGGTTTCGAAACATTATATTTTCTTATCAACTCATTTCCTATTGCTTGTGATGTGATGCTGGGACAATATTTCTCAACTTGACGTTTCAATAGACCAGATGTTCTTCTCAGTTATGTATTCCTTCTAGATGAAAGAGTGTTTAAAGTATTTAGAATATTAACCCTAACAGGCATAATAAAACAATTAGAACATTTCTTTTCATGTTCTATCGGTCGATAGTACCTGAGTTTGTGTGATTTCTGAAAGAAAACCTTCAGCAGTTTCGCTGCTTCAGGTTTTATTTCAGAAATCACACAAACTCAGGTACTATCGATCGATAGAACATGAAAAGAAACGTTCTAATATTATAATATAACTTATGTACGGCAGATCTGTGACTAATTACGTATATAAATTTTTATTAAAAATATGACACTAACAGCTGTTGTCTTTTATCTCTTAACCAGATTTTTTTCGTGGGGGTTAATTATGTCTGAAGGCACTTGCCTAATCCATCAATAATACTAAGCAGCTCCCCTTCTTTAAGTGCCAACTTGGTAACTTTCTGCTGATTATTTGATCACAGGGTGAAGTCGAGCCATCACAAATGTCACAAACATCAATATGATCTCAAAGTTTAAGTAAATCTTCACACACAGTTCGCCAATGAAAAGCAATCGGCATCAGTTATAATATCGTACACTACACTGTCAACGAGCATTACTTTTCCCTGGCGAACTCTGTGATTTTTTAAGATTATTCAAGGGATCACCCAACCTAACTTTGGTCAAGTATCAGGAATTGTTCTACAGAAATAATCCCAGTAAAGTTTATTCCAAAATGTTTGGAAAGCAACATAGAACTTGTGGAAACGGAAAATGGCTTTGGAATGGATGTCATATGGATTAGAGGACTGTATGAAAGTCTTCTATGGCCAAACGTTTGACAAAAAACTACCTTAAAACAACTGAATGGTTATATTTTGCAATCCTTCTAGTATAGACTCTGGGAAATTCTCTTTGCCATTCATGAGAAATATGCGCTGTAAGACTTATTCCAATCCATGGTGTCTACAATTCCCAAATGATGCCATTATGATTTGTTTTTGGTTTGATAAAGAAAGTTCAGCAGGGATCAACGCCATACAGTTCAGAGCGACAGGTATGGAAGCACACCTGACTTCATGTATGAAAAATGAAAACTGCACAATGTGAACATTTTGTGGTAATTATTGAAGCTGGTTCAATATTCTCGGTAAATTCACAAAAAAATGATTTTATTTATAAACTTGGGGAAAAAATACCCTAATTTATTTATTTGGTATCGCTTGGATCATTTCTGGTGTTTACATATGACAACTGTCATTTAAATGCACAAAAACAGTGAACTACGGCAACAAAGACTGCAACAACCATCAATATTAACAGTCCCCCCACATTTAAAAAATTATATCGACCAACTGATTTGGTTTTGAGATGTGGTTGTTCCTTCTATGCTTTACTTTTGGATATTTTGTTTTTAAACTATCGTCTTCCTGCAGTATGTTTCTGGAAATGTGGCCTGTTATTAGAATCTGCCGATTTTACAACAATAATAGCTTATTTTTTTAATGAATCTAATTTGATAGGTAGTCAATGAATGACGTGAACGAAACCTCGATTATTTGGGTTAATGATTTCATTTTTCTGTAATTTCATAAGGGTTCGGTCCTCATTTCGGTAACCTAACGGTTCTTACCACGTGGGAATGTTGACGTTGTGAATACAATACTGACCTGCGATTTCGGTGGCACCGATTTCATATTACAATGCTGAAGTGATATGATCGGTGTTGAACGATTTCATCTTGAATATAATTGCGTGGCAAAGAAACGTTACGATCCTCCCAAATTTCACTGACGATGGACAGCTGAAAACGTTGTTGTTCTCTTATTTTGAAATCCTTTGGGTAGAAGACAAACACAGAAATGGAAACGGAAAGTTGTGATCGATATAGTGCGCCTTCATTCGGATGATATTTTGGTACAAACGCAAGTATGACGAATACCATTAATGTTTGTATGGATATATTTTTGTTTTGTTTATCCACATCAACAATAACCATATTCTAATATCACAAAACAAAGGCGTAGTGATCTAATTATAACTAGAGTGATGTCACGCATGTAGCCCGACTGCCCCAGCAATGGCAATGCGTAGACACAAAATAGTCTGAGCCATTTTTTTTGTTAACCATTTACCCAATGAATCTGCCATATCTGCACTCGCCTTATACAAAAATTGCTATTCAAATTTGATTTTTACATTTCTCTGGTGGTGTGTTATAGTAGTCAGTATTTTGTTTATTTGCATTTAATAACTCCCAATTCTTCAAATGCACTTTTGGAAAAATGCCTAAATTACCGTGGGTGTGTGTGTGTGTGGGGGGGGGGGGGGGGTGGAGGGGGGGCGACCCGTATTCAAACTTGGCCTGTAGTACTAGCTGAAAAATACACATATATCTATCAACTTTGGTTGAAATCAAATAATCCAAACTGGAGGTATTGGTCGGATACCAATTGTTTACAGACGGGCAGATGGACAGACAGACGGACGGACGGACGGACGGACGGACGGACGGACCATTTACATTATATGACCGTTTTTGTAAATGGTCATATAAAAAAGTAATATCAAATTTGAAGAGAATCATATAATTAGAACTGGATTTATCTTCGGATAACATGGGATGGAGGGAGCGAGGGGTGGATTAATTCCACCCATCTCCCCCGAAGTTTTGGAGACAGCAGCAAAGTCCGTCACTCCCATTTCCTTCCAATCTGTATTACTTTTGTAAAACAACAAAAGTATGCTGCAGAAAGCATTTCTTTATATTTCAAACTGTGAAGCTCAGGTAATGAGAAAAAAAGCTGCATACAAGTAAAAGAAATCAGGTCTGTAAATGTAATTATTAAAAGTTGTATTGATCATGTAAGAACAAAAAGTGACAAAGTATGTGTTAGAAGCCCAATTTCAAATTTAAAGAAACTAAATTCGAAAACTGTTTTGAAAAAGGTTAAATTAACGCAAATATTAATTGAAACCACTGTATGCAGAGTCAGATGACCTTACCCGAAATGAAAACCAAAGGCGTTGTAACACAGTGTTTGAAGAATAAAAGGTGCAACCTTGAAACACAAAACTTTAATCCAAAACTTTGAGCTGGGAATACTAAGTAAAACTGACTGCAAAAAAGGGTTAAATATTTCCTAAAACCGATAAAAGAAATCATTGATGTAAATGCAATCATTAAGTTGTACTGACCATGCAAGAATTAAAGTAACAAAGTATGTGGAAAAAAACCGAATTTCTAATACAAAGAAACTAAGTCTCCAAACATGTTTAAAGGGGTTAAAACCCTGTCAATATTCATTAAAATCACCGTAGAAGGGTTCAGTAGATAGCAGACATCGTCCCAAATGAGAAACAGTAACACTGCAGTAAAGTGTTTGAAGAAATAAAGGTGTGACTTTGTAAATAAAAAAAACTTTAATCAAAAACTTTAACCCGGAAGTTCTAAGTTAAATTGACTGCAAAAGGGTTGAATAGTCCCAAAATAACATAATTGGCGAGGGTGGGGGTGGGGTGGGGCAGGGCAGGGCAATGACTTCAACAATTTTCATTGGATAATGGTGGTCATCGAACTGGACATAAACATTACTGCTGTAGAGACATGTACTGAACGGAATTGAAATCTGTTAACTATTGTTCAAGTTATGCCATAAACAACATTCGGACAGACGGACGGACTGCCAGGCTGATGGACAGAATGCGCTCTATGCTTTTCCCCTCCCTTGCGGGAAAATAAAAAGTATCTGGTAGAAACCTAATTTGAAATTTAGAGAAACTAAGTTCGATAACCCTTTTGAAAAGGGTTAAATTAATGCTAACATTATTTGAAACCTCTGTATACAGGTTCAGTAGACTTTGCCCCAAATGAAAAACCATGACGTTGTAACACAGTGTTTGAAGAATGAAAGGTGTAACTTTGAAAAGCAAAACTTTAATCCGAAACTTTAAGCTAGGAATACTAAGTAAAACTGACTTTCAAAAATGGGTTAAATATTTCCTAAAACCGTTAAAAGAAATCATTGATGTAAATGCAATCATTAAGTTGTACTAACCATGCAAGAATTAAAGTAAGAAAGTATGTGGCAAAGCCTAATTTCAAATACAAAGAAACTGAATCTGTTAACATGTTTAAAAGGGGTTAAACTCATTCCAATATTAATGACAATCACTGTAGAAATGTTCAGTTGATAGTAAACATTGTCCCAAATGAGAAACAGTGACATTAAGATAGAGTGTTTGAAGAAATAAAGGTATAACTTTGTAAACAAAAAACAAAACAAACTTTAACCTGGAAGTTCTAAGTTAAATTGCCATATTTGGTTAAATATGTCCCAAAATAAGATGAAAAACATAACGAGAATGATACAATCAATAGTAATTAATATTAATTTAAAAGAAAAAAACTTTAACGTTGACTGAAATCCTTTAACCACAACTTTACAAAACTCTAAATGTTAACTGACGGACAGACGGACGGACAGACGGACAAAAGTCATGACTATAACCCCAAACTGTAAACAGTCGGACTAAAAATGGCATCCGCACCGATAACAACCATACAGAGGCATAGTGATCCATTTTACGGATCGACAACAACCATATTATAATATTACAAAACAGAGACAAGTGATCCAGTTATAAAAATGGCATCTGCATCGACAACAATCATATTATAATATCACAAAACAGAGGCGTAGTGATCCATTTTATAAATCGACACCAACCATATTATAATATCACAAAACAGAGGCGTTGTGATCCATTTTATGAATCGACACCAACCATATTATAATATTACAAAACAGAGGCGTTGTGATCCATTTTATGAATCGACACCAACCATATTATAATATCACAAAACAGAGGCGTAGTGATCCATTTTATGAATCGACACCAACCATATTATAATATTACAAAACAGAGGCGTAGTGATCCATATTACGGATCGACACCAATATTATAATATTATAAATACGGTTGTTGTCATTAGAGATGCCATTTTATAAATGGATCACTACGCCTCTGCTTTGTGATATTATAATTTGGTTGTTGTCGATACATAAAATGGATCACTACGCCTTTGTTTTGTAATATTATAATATGGTTGTTGCCGATATGGAGTTCATTTTTTATTATTGGATCACTATGGCTCTGTTTTGTAATATTATAATACGGTTGTTGTCATTAGAGATGTCTTTTTGTAATTGGATCACAACGCCTCTGTTTTGTGATATTATAATATGGTTGTTGTCGATCCGTAAAATGGATCACTCCGCCTCTGTCTTGTAATATTATAATACGGTTGTTTATTAAAATGGCATCCGTATCGACAACAACCATATTATAATATCACAAAACAGAGGCGCAGTGATCCATTTATAAAAATGAACTTCGTATCGACAACAACCGTATTATAATATTACAAAACAAAGGCGTAGTGATCCAGTTATAAAAATGACATCTGTATTGGCAACAACCGTATGATAATATAACAAAACAGGGGCGTAGTGATCCATTTTATGTATCGATAACAACCATATTATAATATCACAAAACAGAGACGTAGTGATCCATTTATAAAAATGAACTTCGTATCGACAACAACCGTATTATAATATTACCAAACAGAGGCGTAGTGATCCAATTATAAAAATGACATCTGCATTGACAATCACCGTATTATAATATAACAAAACAGGGGCGTAGTGATCCATTTTATGTATCGATAACAACCATATAATAATATCACAAAACAGAGACGTAGTGATCCATTTATACAAATGAACTCCGTATCGACTACAACCGTATTATAATATTACAAAACAGAGGCATAGTGATCCAATTATAAAAATGACATCTGCATTGACAACAACCGTATTATAATGTACTGACAACAACCGTATTATAATATCACAAAACAGAGGCGTAGTGATCCAATTATAAAAATGACATCTGTATTGACAACAACCGTGTTATAATATAACAAATCAGGGGCGTAGTGATCCATTTTATGTATCGATAACAACCATATTATAATATCACAAAACAGAGACGTAGTGATCCATTTATAAAAATGAACTCCGTATCGACAACAACCGTATTATAATATTACAAAACAGAGGCGTAGTGATCCAATTATAAAAATGACATCTGCATTGACAACAACCGCATTGTAATATTACAAAACAGAGGCGTACTAATCCAATTATAAAAATGACATCTGTATTGACAACAACCGTATTATAATATAACAAATCAGGGGCGTAGTGATCCATTTTATGTATCGATAACAACCATATTATAATATCACAAAACAGAGACGTAGTGATCCATTTATAAAAATGAACTCCGTATCGACAACAACCGTATTATAATATTACAAAACAGAGGCGTAGTGATCCAATTATAAAAATGACATCTGCATTGACAACAACCGCATTGTAATATTACAAAACAGAGGCGTAGTAATCCAATTATAAAAATGACATCTGTATTGACAACAACCGTATTATAATATAACAAATCAGGGGCGTAGTGATCCATTTTATGTATCGATAACAACCATATTATAATATCACAAAACAGAGACGTAGTGATCCATTTATAAAAATGAACTCCGTATCGACAACAACCGTATTATAATATTACAAAACAGAGGCGTAGTGATCCAATTATAAAAATGACATCTGCATTGACAACAACCGTATTATAATGTACTGACAAAAACCGTATTATAATATCACAAAACAGAGGCGTAGTGATCCAGTTATAAAAATGACATCTGTATTGACAACAACCGTATTATAATATAACAAATCAGGGGCGTAGTGATCAATTTTATGTATCGATAACAACCATATTATAATATCACAAAACAGAGACGTAGTGATCCATTTATAAAAAATGAACTCCGTATCGACAACAACCGTATTATAATATTACAAAACAGAGGCGTAGTGATCCAGTTATAAAAATGACATCTGTATTAACAACAACCGTATGATAATATAACAAATCAGGGGTGTAGTGATCCATTTTATGTATCGATAACAACCATATTATAATATCACAAAACAG
The DNA here is from genome assembly GCA_031216915.1 of Pictodentalium vernedei. Classification (NCBI taxonomy): domain Eukaryota; kingdom Metazoa; phylum Mollusca; class Scaphopoda; order Dentaliida; family Dentaliidae; genus Pictodentalium; species Pictodentalium vernedei. The sequence goes on along the minus strand of CM062292.1, from coordinate 493,435,369 downwards.
AGGCGTAGTGATCCAATTATAAAAATGGTATCCGTATCGACAACAACTATTTTAAAATATAACAAAAGAGAGGCATGGTGGTCCATTTTATGTATCGACACAAACCATATTATAATATCACAAAACAGAGGTGTAGTGATCCAGTTTACGAACGACAACAACCATATTATATTATCACAAAACAGAGGCGCAGTGATCCATTTTACGAATCGACAACAACCATATTATAATATCACAAAACAGAGGTGTAGTGATCCATTTTACGAATCGACAACAACCATATTATAATATCACAAAACAGAGGCGCAGTGATCCAGTTGTAAAAAAATGACATCCCTGGATCAGGAAATTGAAAGGTTGACCTGCAATCTCGACTTTATCTCGTCTTGGGAAGTTCACCAAATTATCTAAAGAAGAAACTCTGAAAAAAGTTTCACATGGCGCGTAATTTGGGCAACGTTGGCTTAACTGGGGACAGTGCTTAACGATGTCATGGGGGAGTAGAAAAGGGTATGACCTCTATCTCATTGAATAGTTCCTATATTTTGCTAACACCGTGCGTTTACTTGACAGTGTGTTTACTTAGACAAACTCATATCAGAGTTGTGTTCCAAAATTCAATCTATCGTCATTTCTTTCTTAGATACGACTTACCTTGCTGTGCATAGCATTCAAATAAGGCTTGTGACTACAATTTAGTGTAAGTAGTCTAGTCGCATCAGCTTCAGCAAGACTCTGAAAGAGAAGTGAGAGATTAGTATTATTTGCAAGTGGTGTAGGGTGACGAAATCCCACCAGAGGAAACAGACGTAAGAGACTAGTATTATTCTCAAGTGGTGTGGGGTGGGGTGACGAAATCCCACCCGAGGAGAGAGAAGTGAGAGATTAGTATTATTCTCAAGTTGTGTGGGGTGGGGTTACGAAAGATGATTGAAACCTGGCATGATAATTCCCGTGTGTCTGGATGAAACATCTTTCCCCGAGATTGAGATTCCCCACCTAACCCGCGCCCCGATATCGATTTTTCTCCCATCATCACGAAACATGACATCATTGAAATAAAATACTGCTCTGGCGATGATAATTAACGTGTCTATTGCTTGATGGTAGAGAAAAATAAATTGCATATTTGGAAATTGCATTGGAAAGTTCCGAACATAGCTAAAGTTATAGATTATGAAAACGTGTTGGTTGTTCATGACAGTGGTGGGTTAATATATTGAAGCGAGTTGCGCGTGGTTGTTCACGACAGTTATGGGTTAATATAATAAAGCCAGTTGCGTGTGGATGTGTTAATAGATTGAAGTGATTTGCGTGTGGTTATTCAGGACAGTTATGGGTTAATATAATGAAGCCCGTTGCGTGTGGTTGTTCATGACAGTGATGGGTTAATATATTGAAGTGATTTGCGTGTGGTTGTTCAGGCAAGTGATGGATTAATATAATGAAGCCAGTTGCGTGTGGTTGTTCACGGCACCGGTGGGTTAATATATTGAATAGAGTTGCGTGTGGATGTCCATGGCAGTGATGGGTTAATATATTGAAGTGATTTGCGTGTGGTTGTTCAGGCAAGTGATGGGCTAATATAATGAAGCCAGTTGCGTGCGGTTGTTCACGGCACCGGTGGGTTAATGTATTGAAGAGAGTTGCGTGTGGATGTCCATGACAGTGATGGGTTAATATATTGAAGTGATTTGCGTGTGGTTATTCAGGACAGTTATGGGTTAATATAATAAAGCCAGTTGCGTGTGGTTGTCCATGACAGTGATGGGTTAATATACTGAAGCGAGTTGGGTGTGGTTGTCCATGACAGTGATGGGTTAATATACTGAAGCGAGTTGCGTGTGGTTGTTCGTGGAAGTGGTGGGTTAATATATTGAAACGAGTTTCGTGTGGTTGTCCATGACAGTGATGGGTTAATATATTGAAGAGAGTTGCGTGTGGTTGTTCACGGCAGTGATGGATTAATATAATGAAGCCAGTTGCGTGTGGTTGTTCACGACAGTGATGGGTTAATATATTGAGCGAGTACCGTGTGGTTGTTCATGACAGTGATGTGTTAATATATTGAGCGAGTTGGGTGTGGTTGTTCACGACAGTGATGGGTTAATATACTGAAGCGAGTTGCGTGTGGTTGTTCGTGGAAGTGGTGGGTTAATATATTGAAGCGAGTTTCGTGTGGTTGTCCATGACAGTGATGGGTTAATATATTGAAGCGGAAATGATAACAGCCCGATTTTGTCACTTTTTAAATTGGATCTTTTGATGACATCTGGTGGCGTTTGGTTGAAGAAGAATCACCTTCGAGTGATGTGGTGGAAGCAAAGTGGGATGCCACGCATGCTTTCAAAATGCAGACGATCATGAAATAGTCTAGTGATCATCAAATATTCAAATGAGATGGTCACGTGGGATGGTAGGATAGAGATTTCTCTCACCACTGAGGTACTGAGACATATATAAAGTTATGTGAGACAGCTTGGAAAGATATGTCTGTCTCATCCCACCCACGTGTCAGTTATCTTACCCCACCAACGCGACCAATCTCTGTAGGCTTATTAGCATATTTATTTAGCACAGGACTATTCAATCATCGCGCGTTCTTCTGTAAACAAACAACATGGTGTCACGTTTCGGAAATATTAACATGTTAAACATATTTTTATTTGCCATAACTATTAAGCAAAAAGGGACAGGAGGACTATTATGATCCCCGGTGAGTCCGGAGGTGGGACGGGGAAATCTCACCCGAGTGGCAAGATATTTGAAACAGACCCGAGGCTTGCCGAGGGTCTGGTTCAAATATTTTGCCCCGAGGGTGAAATTTCCCCATTCCCACCTTCAGACTCATCGAGGATGTTTTTTCTCCCCACACACGAGGATTATGTTATTATAGATAATTGGCGGTCACGTGCTGATATACCCAATTTATCAAGTCGTAGTCCTTTCGAAAAACGAACAATTTCATCGGGAAGATCGTTCAAAAGTTAGGTATATACCATAGGATTTGTAACACTGTCCGTTAAGGGGTTAATGAATTTGCTCGTGTCAAACTCTAATGTAAAGGGCATTGTGAGGTTATTGATCAATCGATAAATTCGCGCAGTGATATTATTAAATCTGCAGAGAAACATGGAGTTGAAACAAATCAAGTTCAATGTTTTGCGGTCCGTCTCTTTATTCCTTTTCTCCGCGACAAATTCGTCAGTTTCTATATTTGCAAATCGTGAAGTCATTTTGTTTATTTACAATTGTGCAGACGATGATGAAATAGTTCCGGCGACGTAATAAAATATGGAAATGAGTATGTCACGTGGGGTGTCTCACCCGGGACACGCGTATGTTTCACGTATAGTGGGGGGGGGGGGGGGGGGGGGGGGGGAAGTGCTTTCCACTCAGAAGAAACCTCCGCTCCCATGACATGAATACAGCAAATGTTACAATGGCGGAACAAACACGTTTTTGAAATTCATAAATGTAAAATAAACTATTTGAAAGGTTTTTTTTTATATATATATATGTGTGTATGTGTATAAATAAATATGAATACACAGCAGTAAACAAAGACAGAAAAGGAAGAAAGAAAGAAATACTGTTGATGTCCCCTTTTGCATTCTATGTCTCTCTTGATTTGAATCAAATTAATATATAAAGCCAAAGGCCGCTTGGGCGCTGTTCTGATTAGGATGTGTTAAAATAATAATAATAACAACAATAATAATAATAATAATAATAATAATAATAATAATAATAATAATAATAATAATAATAATAATAATCATCTCGCCGCCTTCTGCACTGCAGCTTTGGGACGTGTTTCATTAAATCCATGCTGGTTCACACAAGAGGTAGGGGAAACGCTGCGTCATCGACTCAGGCCACAAACAGCACAACCGTGACTATCATCATGAATGTGCAATCTGTGTACCGAGGCGCTGGCTCAATGTCACCCTGATGACGCGTCCATTCCGTAACCCCTCCATGCGTATTCTATATTGAAGTGGATACCTTGAGTCAGCAATGTTTTGCAAATATTACTAGATGGGAAACTCGTTGTCGAACCTCCCAGTGCTACAAATAAATTGTTTCACAAATTTAAAAATCAAAGTGTTAGTTTTGGTTTCTAACACCGGATCACTGTACAATAGATTATCCACCGAATTCAAAGTAATATTAAGATTTGATAAATTATCAATAAGAGCGTAAAGAGCGTTTGAATAAGAGGGGCAGACAAGGAAATAATGTTCTGCGTCCTCAACAAGTTATACAATGTGGACAATAAGGATATTCGGAGATGTGATTGAGGAATTTTTCACTTTTCAGATCACAACAACCAGAGGCCAATACTATAAACCAATTTGTACTTGTAAGTCCGGGATTTTTGTAGAAAATGACAAGTGCTCTGCTGTCCCAATTCTATAAATAATCAATTACAAACAATAAATCACAAGTGTCATAGCGTAATTATAATTTGTAGAAAAATACAAAACAACCGTTGTCGACGGTACTATAAAACTTTACAAAGGTTATAAATTTGTGTTTTTGTTTGTGAACAGGTGAGAAAATTTTCAAACCAAAATTTGTTTGTAATTCGTACTGAGAAATTTGTTAGTTTCACTTTTTCACAAAAGTTGTCGTATACCTGTTTCGTTCAAGATCGCGTATTCTTCGGACGAAGATTTTGATATCGCAGTATCAGACCAACGCTTTTCTAGCCGAGGGAGAATTTTCAATGGCCGACTGTTTGACGTTCCTTCTGCGCGAGAATTTAGGGAACGCTATAGGGAGCCTGAGAGTGCGGTGAATTTTTTTGGTGGAGATAATTGGGTCACATTTGGTACGTAAAACTAATCGGAATAATCCTTTGACACTTAGCCAACAGATTTTTATACTTCCTTGAAACAAACGGTTTTTATCATGTGATACAGGAATGTGACGGATAGGTAGAGATAATGTTAAGCTGATTGTACATAAGGTGACACCACTGGTACCTATTTATTTTTATTTATTTATTGGCGTTTAAGGTCACATACTTCTGCACAGTGGCTAATCGTGACCACAACATGGAGATAAAGTCAAGGTCAGTCAATAGTTTATGCCCCATGTTGCATATTATAGAGTGTTTGCACACCAAGTATAGTGAATGAGTCCAATTTTACCAGTAAAACGGTGCTTGTTTACAACAGTAAACAAGCACTGTCTAACTTGCAGGGGTTCCTGTGGGGGACCTCTGGTAATGGTTTAGCTCCTGATATCATTCGTTGGCCGGCCAACCCGATTGGAGTAGCTGAATAGTTTTTGGAACCATGTGGCATGCCAAACATATGCGGAGTCGTGAATCGATCTCACAGTGCCGTAATTCTACTCACTAGAGACGAAAGAAGTTATCTAAATCGCCACCATATCCATAGTTTAAACATCGCCATTCTATGTGGTTCAGATTTGAAGGTTCGTTAGTAGACGCTCGCCTGGGAGGACCACATACTTCTGCACAATGGCTAATCGTGACCACAATATGGATATAAACCTTTTCCCGGAGCAGCGATCCTGTGTACAGCGCTTATGTATGCAGTGATTGGTTGATTCCGTCGTTTCCCGATGGCTGTACAGGGCCAGAGGCTCTCTTCAGCGGGCGCATAGGAAATGACGAAATTCGGTGAAACGTTGCTATGGGGTTGTAAAAAAGTTTTTACACACCGAAGACGGCCATCGGACTAAGAGAAATGGACAAAGCGGCGGAACAATCTCAATGTGCGTTAGTTTTGCACAATCTGTGTTTACGAGTCGGAGATGACGATGCTGACTTCGTAGCACTTTCCAGTGATTACGGAAACTATTGAGGGTGGGAACGTAAATCATCAGAGAAGGCAACAAATTCTTCAACATTTCATTACATTATAAATGGTTTTGATTCCTAAAAAAATGAAGTACAGCCAATTCAATATTTGTATGTGGATTATTACAGTTATGGGTGTCAATGGAACTGCCTCATTGAGAGAGTTCCAGTGACAACCACATTTCGATGGATTTATTAATAAATTTGCAAGTGATAAATTTTCTGTCCGTATTTCCTAAATTGTTAGTTAAAATATTAACTACGCCAGCATCTTGCGAAAAAATTGGTCATCTTGGTGTTTTCGTGGATATATAGGAATTTATTCCTGTCTGAGAACTCAGAATGTATTAGTTCCTAAGACGTTATAACTTCTAATACACAATGGAGAACACACGGATAACAAATAATCTGCTTTAGGAATGTTTGGAAAACTTGTTTGCGTGGAAATAAAAGATGATGTACCTACTTCAAGTTTATGTTGACGACTAAAGAAACTTCAAGTAAAAGAAAAATAGGATACCAACCGTAATTCACGTGGACGAAGCGCCCAATCAACACACCGAAGATGAAAAACACACAAGCCCACCACAGCCTAAAATAAGTGAGAAACTTTTAATGAAGCCATAAAAATGTGAATATAAGTAGACCCGGCATGGGGACCCGGGTCTAATTATACCTACGGTTAAACTGAAAACGTTTATCATTTTTCCCATTTTTTGTCATTATCACAACGATGCATCCAACCATTCGACATCTGCAGTAGTGGAAGAGTTAAATAACAAAACTATGGCGTCATTAAGACAATTTTGTAGCACAAACCACGGTCATTATTTCTTTGAAAACTCCGTCTGGGGTCTTACCGAGAATTAAAAGCAAAATGGGCTGCTATAAATTTGTTCCAGTCTTTTTCTTTATAAAAACTCTCTCGCTCACCCTCCATCCTTCCCTATATAAAGCCCACCCTCCCTCCTACCCCATCCCATCCTCCTTCCCTTCTTCCTCCGCCCTTTCTCTCTCTATCCCTGCCGCTATCCCTCCCCCTCGCCCTCTCTTATAATTTTCTAGGAATAGTAATAGAGACAGAGACAAGTGATTGTAATGACAGTTGCGCAAAGTTTGCAACGTTCACCCAATAACTGCTTGTTAACACGAAGAGCGCGTGGCCCCGCATTACAATAATAAAAACATATCGAGGATGTCTGTGTAAACAAATTAGTGATTACAATGCCTGAGAGAGCAGCGTACTATAAAACATTTGTAATTCATATCACGTTTTGTTATTACAAACTATGTAACAAAGGCTGGAATTCACAAACCGAAAATTCTTGGGTACAATAAAACATTTGTTGATCGTGTTACAAATTTGTTTTCGCAAGCATTTTTAGCAATTGTGTTTGTCCATAATTGTTAAAGTTTTATAATATTGGTGCCAGTTGTAATTCTGCTGTGAATGATATTGTGTTTTCTAGCACCACGAGAGAAGTATAAGGTGCTCTGCATACGGGATGGGTGGGGGTGGGGGGGGGGGAGGGGGGGCATGTGATATGAGTTTTTTTTAATTCAGTAAGCGATGAGCAATTTCGTACTGATTGGGGTAAATTGTTCCATATTTCCGTGCAAGACGGAAAGAATAATTGTTTAAATAGCTCAGCTCGCATGCTGTAAGGTTATAAGACAACGTGTCACAAACCGGTAGCGAGAGAAGTTCAAAGAGAAAATCTGGCGCATCGTTGTGTATGATTTTGTAAAAGATACACATCTTTTGAATGTGTCTTCTCGTTTCTAGATTTTTCCACCCAACTTCTAACAAGAGTCGATCGCGTGATACTGATCGTATCTGGCCCGATACTATTCGATGGCGTGATACTGATCGTGTCTGGCCCGATACTATTCGATCGCGTGATACTGATCGTGTCTGGCCCGATACTATTCGTGCAACATTGCAGTGTATATCCTCAATACATAGCAAAGTATTAGCAAACGAACGTTCGTTGAAGAAAATAGAAATAAAAACACAGACCGCAATACCAAAGGACACTTGACTTTTTTATATGAATTTTTTGGGTGAACGCCATTATGAGTGGAGAGAATTGCACGAAATTCCCGCCGAAAAGTTATGCGAATACATTGCAGAATTTATAATATGACGTCATCGGAATGTGTCTGTGTTCATTTCGCTACAAATCTTTAACACCTGCCTTGCAGGCGTTGGGATTTAGTTTTGTGGTATATATCTGTGGTATATACAGACATTTTGTACGCTCTTTCCGATAAGCAAATCAGTTTTTTTCAGAAATGGATAACATAATTGTTCGATATAGTTGCACTTGCCCTTGAATTACTTCTGATGACTTCAGGTTGTTTTGGTGGGGTGAGAAAAACTATCCCCGATGGGAACGGGTGTGAGATGGGGAAATCTCACCCTTGGGAGAAAATATTTGGTCCAGACACTCGGCAAGCGTCGTGTCTGGCTCAGATATCTTGCCCTCGGGTGAGATTTCCCCATCTAACGCCCTCACCCATCAGGGATTATTATTATCAGGGGCACGTGCAACTATATGGAACAATTTTGTTGCCCATTTCTAAAAAAAAAAAAATGATTTGCTTATCGGAAAAAGCGCACAAAAGTTCTGTATATACTACAGGTATATACCACAAAGTTAAATACAAGCGCCCCCAAAACAGGGTTTAAAGATTTGCAGCGAAATGAACATTGATACATTTCGCAGACGTCATATTATGAATTCTGTAATTGTATTCGCAAAACTTTTCGACGGGAATTTCGTGCAACTCGCTCCAATCATAAAGGCGTTCATCCCAAAATTGATATAAAAGAGTTAATTGTCCTTTGGTTTTGCGGTCTGTGTTTTTATTTCTATTTTTTTTTCGACAAACCTTAGTCTGCTAATATTTCCGAAACGTGACACCATGTTGTTTATTTACAGAAGAAAGTGCGATAGTTGAATAGCCCTGCGCTAATTAAATGTGCTAATAAACGAAAATAGGTTGGTCACGTGGGTGGTGTGAGATAGCTGTCGCGTGGGCGGAGTGACACAAGCATATCTCTCCCAGCTGTCTCACACGACTTTATATATGTTTCAGTAATACTATCGTAGTGGTGGAAGCAAATAATAGTCTTATCCAGGTACCTCATCCGTTTATTCTTACCTAGGAACCTCATCCGTTTATTCTTACCCAATAACCTCATCCGTTTATTCTTACCCAGGAACCTCATCCGTTTATTCTTACCCAGGTACCTCATCCGTTTATTCTTACCCAGGTACCCCATCCGTTTATTCTTACCCAGGTACCTCATCCGTTTATTCTTACCCAGGTACCCCATCCGTTTATTCTTACCCAGGTACCTCATCCGTTTATTCTTACCCAGGTACCTCATCCGTTTCTTCTTACCCAGGGACCTCATCCGTTTATTCTTACCCAGGTTCCTCATCCGTTTATTCTTACCCAGGTACCCCATCCGTTTCTTCTTACCCAGGTACCTCGGCCGATTATTCTTACCCAGGAACCTCATCCATTTATTCTTACCCAGGTACCTCATCCGTTTCTTCTTACCCAGGGACCTCATCCGTTTATTCATACCCAGGTACCCCATCCATTTATTCTTACCCAGGTACCTTATCCGTTTATTCTTACCCAGGTACCTCATCCGTTTCTTCTTACCCAGGTACCTCATCGGTTTATTCTTACCCAGGTACCTCATCCGTTTCTTCTTACGCAGGTACCCCATCCGTTTATTCTTATCCAGGTACCTCGGCCGTTTATTCTTACCCAGGAACCTCATCCGTTTATTCTTACCCAGGTACCTCATCCGTTTATTCTTATCCAGGTACCTCATCCGTTTCTTCTTACCCAGGTACCTCATCCGTTTCTTCTTACCCAGGTACCTCATCCGTTTCTTCTTACCCAGGTACCCCATCCGTTTATTCTTATCCAGGTACCTCGGCCGTTTATTCTTACCCAGGAACCTCATCTGTTTATTCTTACCCAGGTACCTCGTACGTTTCTATAGGTTGGATGTGGATGGAATCTTACCCAGGTACCTCATCTGTTTCTATAGGTTGGATGTGGATGGTAGTCTGACCCAGGTACCTCATCCGTTTCTATAGGTTGGATGTGGATGGAATCTTACCCAGGTGACTCATCCGTTTCTATAGGTAGGATGTGGAAGGAATCTTACCCAGGTACCTCATCCATTTCTATAGGTTGGATGTGGATGGAATCTTACCCAGGTATGTCATCCGTTTCTATAGGTTGGATGTGGAAGGAATCTTACTCAGGTACCTCATCCGTTTCTATAGGTTGGATGTGGAAGGAATCTTACCCAGGTACCTCATCCGTTTCTATAGCTTGAATGTGGATGGAATCTTACTCAGGTACCTCATCCGTTTCTATAGGTTGGATGTGGAAGGAATCTCACCCAGGTACCTCACCCGTTTCTATAGGTTGGATGTGGAAGGAATATTACTCAGGTACCTCATCCGTTTCTACAGGTTGGATGTGGAAGGAATCTTACCCAGGTACCTCATTCGTTTCTATAGGTTGGATGAGGATGGAATCTTACCCAGGTATCTCATCCATTTCTATAGGTTGGATGTGGATGGAATCTTACCCAGGTACCTCATCCGTTTCTATAGGTTGGATGTGGATGGAATCTTACCCAGGTACCTCATCCGTTTCTATAGGTTAGATGTGAATAGAATCTTACCCAGGTATCTCATCTGTTTCTATGCTGGATGGATGGAAACTTACCCAGGTATCTTATCCGTTTCTATAGGTTGGATGTGGATAGAATCTTACCCAGGTATCTTATCCGTTTATTCTTACCCAGGTATCTCATCCGTTTATTCTTACCCAGGTACCTCATCCGTTTATTCTTACCCAGGAACCTCATCCATTTATTCTTACCCAAGAACCTCATCCGTTTCTATAAGTTGAATGTGGATGGAATCTCACCCAGGTACCTCATCTGTTTCGATAAGTTGGATGTGGATGGAATCTTACCCAGGTACCTCATCCGTTTCTATAGGTTTGATGTGGATGGAATCTTACCCAGGTACCTCATCCGTTTCTATAGGTTGGATGTGGATGGAATCTTACCAAGGTATCTCATCCGTTTCTATAGGTTGGATGTTGATGGAATCTTACCCAGGTACCTCATCCTTTTCTATAGTTTGGATGTGGATGGAATCTTACCCAGGTACCTCATCCGTTTCTATAGGTTGGATGTGGATGGGAGTCTGACCCAGGTACCTCATCCGTTTCGATAAGTTGGATGTAGATGGTATCTTACCCAGGTACCTCATCCGTTTCTATAGGTTGGATGTGGAAGGAATCTTACTCGGGTACCTAATCCGTTTCTATAGGTTGGATGTGAATAGTATCTTACCCAGGTATCTAATCCGTTTCTATAGGTTGGATGTGGATGGAATCTTACCCAGGTATCTTATCCGTTTGTGTAGGTTGGATGTGGATGGAATTTTATCCAGGTATCTCATCCGTTTCTATAGGTTGGATGTGGATGGAATCTTACCCAGGTATCCCATCCGTTTCTATAGGTTGGATGTGAATAGAATCTTACCCAGGTATCTCATCCATTTCTATAGGTTGGATGTGGATGGAATCTTACCCAGGTATCTTATCCGTTTCTATAGGTTGGATGTGGATGAAATCTTATCCAGGTATCTTATCCGTTTCTATAGGTTGGATGTGGATGGTAGTCTGACCCAGGTATCTCATCCGTTTTGATAAGTTGGATGTGGATGGAATCTTACCCAGGTACCTCATTCGTTTCTATAGATTGGATGTGGATGGTAGTCTGACCCAGGTACCTCATCCGTTTCGATAAGTTGGATGTAGATGGTATCTTACCCAGGTACCTCATCCGTTTCTGTAGGTTGGATGTGGAAGGAATCTTACTCGGGTACCTCATCCATTTCTATAGGTTGGATGTGAATAGAATCTTACCCAGGTATCTCATCCGTTTCTATAGGTTGGATGTGGATGGAATCTTACCCAGGTATCTTATCCGTTTCTATAGGTTGGATGTGGATGGAATCTTACCCAGGTATCTCATCCGTTTCTATAGGTTGGATGTGGATGGAATCTTACCCAGGTATCCCATCCGTTTCTATAGGTTGGATGTGAATATAATCTTACCCAGGTATCTCATCCGTTTCTATAGGTTGGATGTGAATAGAATCTTACCCAGGTATCTCATCCGTTTCTGTAGGTTGGATGTGGATGGCAGTCTAGCCCAGATATCTCATCCGTTTCGATAGGTTGAATGTGGATGGAATCTGACCCAGGTACCTCATCCGTTTCGATAGGTTGGATGTGGATGGTAGTCTGACCCAGGTTCCTCATCCGTTTCGATAAGTTGGATGTGGACGGAAGAGATATTGATAGAAATATTAATCATTTCTAATGATATTGTTCAAATATTTCACACAACAAAGCAATTAACCCTTTGAACTCTAGTGGTATCGTCCATGCCAGTTCAATGGCAGCAATTAGAAGAGTCCATATTCATTATTTGGGGTAGAGCAATCAATTGATTTACGGAACAGCCATCCTATTTAATGACTTTATGACGTATCATATTGCTGGCCGGAAAAATGCCGCTAGGGTTCAAACGGTTAAGTGCCACAATAACCATTTACAGAAAAATGTACTTCTGTATACAATCAATGGTGACTTCTGTATACAATCAATGGTGACTTCTGTATACAACCACTGGTGACTTCTGTATACAATCAATGGTGACTTCTGTATACAATCAATGGTGACTTCTGTATACAATCAATGGTGACTTCTGTATACAACCACTGGTGACTTCTGTATACAATCAATGGTGACTTCTGTATACAATCAATGGTGACTTCTGTATACAACCACTGGTGACTTCTGTATACAACCACTGGTGACTTCTGTATACAACCACTGGTGACTTCTGTATACAATCAATGGTGACTTCTGTATACAACCAATGGTGACTTCTGTATACAACCAATGGTGACTTCTGTATACAATCAATGGTGACTTCTGTATACAACCACTGGTGACTTCTGTATACAACCAATGGTGACTTCTGTATACAATCAATGGTGACTTCTGTATACAACCACTGGTGACTTCTGTATACAACCACTGGTGACTTCTGTATACAATCAATGGTGACTTCTGTATACAACCACTGGTGACTTCTGTATACAACCACTGGTGACTTCTGTATACAATCAATGGTGACTTCTGTATACAACCAATGGTGACTTCTGTATACAACCAATGGTGACTTCTGTATACAATCAATGGTGACTTCTGTATACAACCACTGGTGACTTCTGTATACAACCACTGGTGACTTCTGTATACAATCAATGGTGACTTCTGTATACAACCACTGGTGACTTCTGTATACAATCAATAGTGACTTCTGTATACAACCACTGGTGACTTCTGTATACAATCAATGGTGACTTCTGTATACAATCAATGGTGACTTCTGTATACAATCAATGGTGACTTCTGTATACAACCACTGGTGACTTCTGTATACAACCGCTTGTGACTTCCATATACAACCAATGGTGACTTCTGTATACAACCACTTGTGACTTTTGTATACAATCAATGGTGACTTCTGTATACAATCAATGGTGACTTCTGTATACAACCACTGGTGACTTCTGTATACAATCAATGGTGACTTCTGTATACAACCACTGGTGACTTCTGTATACAATCAATGGTGACTTCTGTATACAATCAATGGTGACTTCTGTATACAACCACTGGTGACTTCTGTATACAATCAATGGTGACTTCTGTATACAACCACTGGTGACTTCTGTATACAATCAATGGTGACTTCTGTATACAACCACTGGTGACTTCTGTATACAACCGCTTGTGACTTCCATATACAACCAATGGTGACTTCTGTATACAATCAATGGTGACTTCTGTATACAATCAATGGTGACTTCTGTATACAACCACTGGTGACTTCTGTATACAATCAATGGTGACTTCTGTATACAACCACTGGTGACTTCTGTATACAACCGCTTGTGACTTCCATATACAACCAATGGTGACTTCTGTATACAACCACTGGTGACTTCTGTATACAATCAATGGTGACTTCTGTATACAATCAATGGTGACTTCTGTATACAACCACTGGTGACTTCTGTATACAATCAATGGTGACTTCTGTATACAACCACTGGTGACTTCTGTATACAACCGCTTGTGACTTCCATATACAACCAATGGTGACTTCTGTATACAACCACTGGTGACTTCTGTATACAATCAATGGTGACTTCTGTATACAATCAATGGTGACTTCTGTATACAACCATTGGTGACTTCTGTATACAATCAATGGTGACTTCTGTATACAACCACTGGTGACTTCTGTATACAACCACTGGTGACTTCTGTATACAACCACTTGTGACTTCCATATACAACCAATGGTGACTTCTGTATACAACCACTCGTGACTTCTGTATACAACCAATGGTGACTTCTGTATACAACCACTGGTGACTTCTGGGTGACTTCTGTATACAACCACTGGTGACTTCTGTATACAACCACTGTTGAATTCTGTATACAACCACTGGTGACTTCTGGGTGACTTCTGTATACAACCACTGGTGACTTCTGTATACAACCACTGGTGACTTGTGTATACAACCACCTGTGACTTCTGTATACAACCAATGGTGACTTCTGTATACAACCACTTGTGACTTCTGTATACAACCACTGGTGACTTCTGTATACAACCACTGGTGACTTCTGTATACAACCACTGGTGACTTCTGTATACAACCACTGGTGACTTCTGTATACAACCACTTGTGACTTCTGTATACAACCAATGGTGACTTCTGTATACAACCACTGGTGACTTCTGTATAAAACCAATGGTGACGTCTGTATACAACCACTGGTGACTTCTGTATACAACCACTGGTGAGTTCTGTATACAACCACTGGTGACTTCTGTATAGAACCAATGGTGACTTCTGTATACAACCACTGGTGACTTCTGTATACCACCACTGGTGACTTCTGTATACAACCACTGGTGACTTCTGTACACAACTACTGGTGACTTCTGTATACAACCACTGGTGACTTCTGTATACAACCAATGGTGACTTCTGTATACAACTACTGGTGACTTCTGTATACAACCACTGGTGACTTCTGTATACAACCACTGGTGACTTCTCTATACAACCAATGGTGACTTCTGTATACATCCACTGTTGACTTCTGTATACAACCAATGGTGACTTGAAATATCACGTACTTCTGTATACAACCACTGGTGACTTGAAATATCACAGCGTTGTAGTGGTGGTGGTAATGGTGGCGGGTGGGGTGTAGCACAATACTCAGCACAGCAGTGCAAAGCGATTTTCAGTCCTATACTATGCAACTAAATGTATATATCAGAGTCAAGACACAGGAAGCCACTATACGACCAAATATATATAGCAAAGCCGAAATATATCAAGACACTATACGACCAAATATATACCTCAGAGCCAACATATATCGAGCCACTATACGACGAAAGGTATCAGTGTCAACATATATCAAGCCACACTACGACCAAATGTATATATAAGAGCCAAGATATATCAAGCCACACTACGACCAAATGTATATATAAGAGCCAAGATATATCAAGCCACACTACGACCAAATGTATATATAAGAGCCAAGATATATCAAGCCACACTACGACCAAATGTATATATAAGAGCCAAGATATATCAAGCCACACTACGACAAAATGTATATATAAGAGCCAAGATATATCAAGCCACACTACGACAAAATGTATATATAAGAGCCAAGATATATCAAGCCACAATACGACCAAATGTATATATCAGAGCCAAGATATATCAAGCCACAATACGACAAAATGTATATATCAGAGCCAAGATATATCAAGCCACAATACGACAAAATGTATATATCAGAGCCAAGATATATCAAGCCACAATACGACAAAATGTATATATCAGAGCCAAGATATATCAAGCCACTATACGACCAAATGTATATATAAGAGCCAAGATATATCAAGCCACACTACGACCAAATGTATACATAAGAGCCAAGATATATCAAGCCACACTACGACCAAATGTATTTATAAGAGCCAAGATATATCAAGCCACACTACGACCAAATGTATATATAAGAGCCAAGATATATCAAGCCACACTACGACAAAATGTATATATCAGAGCCAAGATATAGCAAGCCACACTACGACAAAATGTATATATCAGAGCCAAGATATATCAAGCCACACTACGACAAAATGTATATATAAGAGCCAAGATATATCAAGCCACAATACGACCAAATGTATATATAAGAGCCAAGATATATCAAGCCACAATACGACCAAATGTATATATAAGAGCCAAGATATATCAAGCCACACTACGACAAAATGTATATATCAGAGCCAAGATATATCAAGCCACACTACGACAAAATGTATATATCAGAGCCAAGATATATCAAGCCACACTACGACAAAATGTATATATAAGAGCCAAGATATATCAAGCCACACTACGACCAAATGTATATATAAGAGCCAAGATATATCAAGCCACACTACGACAAAATGTATATATAAGAGCCAAGATATATCAAGCCACACTACGACAAAATGTATATATAAGAGCCAAGATATATCAAGCCACACTACGACAAAATGTATATATCAGAGCCAAGATATATCAAGCCACACTACGACAAAATGTATATATCAGAGCCAAGATATATCAAGCCACAATACGACAAAATGTATATATCAGAGCCAAGATATATCAAGCCACAATACGACAAAATGTATATATCAGAGCCAAGATATATCAAGAAACTATACGACCAAATGAATATATCAAAGCCACGATATATCAAGCAGCTATGCGACCAAATGTATATATCAAAGCCATGATATATCAACACACAATACGACCAAATGTATATATCAGAGCCAAGATATATGAAGCCACTATGCGACCAAATGTATCTATCAAAGCTGTGAAATATCAAGCCACAATACGATCAAATGTATATATCGGAGCCAAAATATATCAAGCCACTATACAACCAAATATATACATCAAAGCCACGATATATCAAGCCACTATACAACCAAATGTATATATCAAAGCCACGATATATCAACCTACACTACGACGAAATTTGTATATCAGAGCCAAGATATATCAAGCCACTATACGACCAAATGTATATATCAAAACCACGATATATCAAGCCACTATACAACCAAATGTATATATCAAAGCCATGATATATCAAGCCGCTATACGACCAAATGTATATATATATCAGAGCCAAGATATGTCAAGCCACAATACGACCAAATTTATATATCAAAGCCATGATATATCAAGCCACAATACGACCAAATGTATATATCAAAGCCAAGATACATTAAGCCGCTGTATGACCAAATGTTTATAGCAGAGCCAACATATATCAAACCATTGTAAGACAAATGTATATATCAGAGTCAACATGCATTAAGCCACTATATGACCAAATGTATATATCGGATTCAAGATATATTAAGCCACTATATTATCAAGTGTATATGTCAGTCAAGATATATCAAGTCACTATACGACCAAATGTCTATATCAGAGGCATGATATAAAGATATACCGAGCCGCTATACAACCAACTGAATATATAAGAGTCAAGATACATCAGCCACTATATGACCAAACGTTTATATGTCAGTCAAGATATATCAAGCCACTATACGACCAAATGTATATATCAGAGGCATGAAATAAAGATATACCGAGCCACTATACAACCAATTGAATATATAAGAGTCAAGATACATCAGCCATTATATGACCAAATGTTTATATCAGTGTCAAGATACATCAAGCCACTATATGACCAAATGTATATATCAGAGCCAAGATATATCAACCCACTATACGCCCAAATGTATATATCAGAGCCACGATATATCAAGCCACTCTATGACCAAATGTATATAACAGAGCCACGATACATCAAGCAACTATACGACGAAATGTATATATCAGAGTCATGAATGTTAAAGCCACTACATGAACCAAATGTATATATTTATGTCAACAAATATCAAGCCACTATATGACCAAATGTATATATCAGATTCAATATATCTCCAAACTCTGTACGACCAAAAGCATATTTCTGATCCAATATATATCAAGCCACTATGCAACCAAATGTATATATCAGAGCCGACGAGATATATCAAGCCACTATATGACCAAATGTAAATATCAGAGTCAAGATACATCAAGCCACTATAAGACCAAAATCTATATATAAGAGTCAAGATACACCAAGCCACTATATGACAAAATGTAAATATAAGAGTCAAGATACATCAAGCCACTATATGACCAAAAGTATATTTCTGAGTCAACATATATCAAGACACTATAGGACCAAATCAAGATACATCAGCCACTGTATGACCAAATGTAATCAGAGTCAAGATACATCAAGACACTATATGACCAAACATATATATTAGAGCCAAGATATACCAAGCCACTATATGTACAAATGTATTTATCAGAGTCCCCATGCCTCTGCCCACTATAGGACCAAATGTGTATATCAGAGCCAAGATATATCAAGCCAATATACGACCAAATGTATATATCACATTCACCATGTATCTAGTCACTATAGGACCAAACGTATATATCAGAGTCACCATGCATCTAGCCACTATAGGACCAAATGTATATATCAGAGTCACCATGCATCTAGCCACTATAGGACCAAATGTATATATCAGAGTCACCATGCATCTAGCCACTATATGTCCAAATGTATTTATCAGAGTCACCATGCATCTAGCCATTATAGGACCAAATGTGTACATCAGAGCCAAGATATATCAAGCCAATATACGACCAAATGTATATATCACATTCACCATGTATCTAGTCACTATAGGACCAAACGTATATATCAGAGTCACCATGCATCTAGCCACTATAGGACCAAATGTATATATCAGAGTCACCATGCATCTAGCCACTATAGGACCAAATGTATATATCAGAGTCACCATGCATCTAGCCACTATAGGACCAAATGTATATATCAAAGTCACCATGGATCTAGCCACTATAGGACCAAATGTATATATCAGAGTCACAATGTATCTAGTCACTATAGGACCAAATGTATATTTCAGAGTCACCATGTATCTAGTACCTATAGGACCAAATGTATATATCAGATTCACCATGTGTCTAGCCACTATAGGACCAAATGTATATATCAGATTCACCATGCATCTAGCCACTATAGGACCAAATGTATATATCAGAGTCACCATGTATCTAGTCACTATAGGACCAAATGTATATTTCAGAGTCACCATGTATCTAGTACCTACAGGACCAAATGTATATATCAGATTCACCATGTGTCTAGCCACTATAGGACCAAATGTATATATCAGATTCACCATGCATCTAGCCACTATAGGACCAAATGTATATATCAGAGTCACAATGTATGCTGTCACTATAGGACCAAATATATATTTCAGAGTCACCATGTATCTAGTACCTATAGGACCAAATGTATATATCAGATTCACCATGTGTCTAGCCACTATAGGATAAAATGTATATATCAGATGCACCATGCATCTAGGCACTATAGGACCAAATGTATATATCAGAGTCACAATGTATCTAGTCACTATAGGACCAAATGTATATTTCAGAGTCACCATGTATCTAGTACTTATAGGACCAAATGTATATATCCGATTCACCATATGTCTAGCCACTATAGGACCAAATGTATATATCCGATTCACCACGTATCTAGTCACTATAGGACCAAATGTATATATCCGATTCACCATGTGTCTAGTCACTACAGGACCAAATGTATATATCTGATTCACCATGTGTCTAGTCACTATAGGACCAAATGTATATATCAGATTCACCATGCATCTAGTCACTATAGGACCAAATGCATATATCCGATTCACCATGTGTCTAGTCACTACAGGACCAAATGTATATATCTGATTCACCATGTGTCTAGTCACTATAGGACCAAATGTTTCTATCAGATTCACCATGTATCTAGCCACTATAGGACCAAATGTATATATCAGATTCACTATGCCTCTAGTCACTATAGGACCAAATGTATATATCAGAGTCACCATGTATCTAGTCACTATAGGACCAAATGCATATATCCGATTCACCATGTGTCTAGTCACTACAGGACCAAATGTATATATCTGATTCACCATGTGTCTAGTCACTATAGGACCAAATGTATATATCTGATTCACCATGCATCTAGCCACTATAGGACCAAATGTATATATCAGTTTCACTATGCATCTAGCCACTATAGGACGAAATGTATATATCAGATTCACCATGCATCTAGCCACTATAGGACCAAATGTATATATCAGTTTCACTATGCATCTAGCCACTATAGGACCAAATGTATATATCAGATTCACCATGTGTCTAGTCACTACAGGACCAAATGTATGTATCAGATTCACCATGCATCTAGCCACTATAGGACCAAATGTAAATATCAGATTCACCATGTATCTACTCACTATTGGACCAAATGTATATATCAGATTCACCATGCATCTAGCCACTATAGGACCAAATGTATATATCAGAGTCACCTTGTGTCTAGCCACTATAGGACCAAATGTATATATTAGATTCACCTTGCATCTAGCCACTATAGGACCAAATGTATATATCAGATTCACCATGTATCTAGCCCCTATAGAACCAAATATATATATCAGATTCACCATGTATCTAGCCACTATAGGAACAAATGTATATATCAGTTTCACTATGCATCTAGCCACTATAGGACCAAATGTATATATCAGATTCACCATGCATCTAGCCACTATAGGACGAAATGTATATATCAGATTCACCAGGTATCTAGCCACTATAGGACGAAATGTATATATCCGATTCACCATGTGTCTAGTCACTATAGGACCAAATGTATATATCTGATTCACCATGTGTCTAGCCACTATAGGACGAAATGTATATATCCGATTCACCATGTGTCTAGTCACTACAGGACCAAATGTATATATCTGATTCACCATGTGTCTAGCCACTATAGGGCCAATGTATATATCCGATTCACCATGTGTCTAGTCACTATAGGACCAAATGTATATATCAGATTCACCATGTATCTAGTCACTATAGGACCAAATGTATATATCAGATTCACCATGTATCTAGTCACTATAAGACGAAATGTATATATCAGATTCACCAGGTATCTAGCCACTATAGGGCCAATGTATATATCCGATTCACCATGTGTCTAGTCACTATAGGACCAAATGTATATATCAGATTCACCATGTATCTAGTCACTATAGGACCAAATGTATATATCAGATTCACCATGTATCTAGTCACTATAGGACCAAATGTATATATCAGATTCACCATGTATCTAGTCACTATAGGACCAAATGTATATATCAGATTCACCATGTATCTAGTCACTATAGGACCAAATGTATATATCAGATTCACCATGTATCTAGTCACTATAAGACGAAATGTATATATCAGATTCACCATGTATCTAGTCACTATAGGACCAAATGTATATATCAGATTCACCATGTATCTAGTCACTATAAGACGAAATGTATATATCAGATTCACCATGTATCTAGTCACTATAGGACCAAATGTATATATCAGATTCACCAGGTATCTAGCCACTATAGGGCCAATGTATATATCCGATTCACCATGTGTCTAGTCACTATAGGACCAAATGTATATATCAGATTCACCATGTATCTAGTCACTATAGGACCAAATGTATATATCAGATTCACCATGTATCTAGTCACTATAAGACGAAATGTATATATCAGATTCACCATGCATCTAGCCACTAGAGGACCAAATGTATATATCAGAGTCACCATGCATCTAGCCACTATAGGACCAAATGTATATATCAGAGTCACAATGTATCTAGCCACTATAGGACCAAATCTATATATCAGAGTCACAATGTATCTAGCCACTATAGGACCAAATGTATATATCAGATTCACCATGTATCTAGCCCCTATAGATCCAAATATATATATCAGATTCACCATGCATCTAGCCACTATAGGACCAAATGTATATATCAGATTCACCATGCATCTAGCCACTATAGGACCAAATGTATACATCAGATTCACCATGTGTCTAGTCACTACAGGAGCAAATGTATATATCTGATTCACCATGTGTCTAGTCACTATAGGACCAAATGTATATATCAGAGTCACCATGTGTCTAGCCACTATAGGACCAAATGTTTTTTATCAGATTCGAAATGCATCTAGCCACTATAGGACCAAATGTATATATCAGAGTCACCATGTGTCTAGCCACTATAGGACCAAATGTATATATCTGATTCACTATGTGTCTAGTCACTATAGGACCAAATGTATATATCTGATTCACCATGTGTCTAGTCACTATAGGACCAAATGTATATATCAGATTCACCATGTATCTAGTCACTCTAGGACCAAATGTATATATCTGATTCACCATGTATCTAGTCACTATAGGGCCAAATGTATATATCAGATTCACCATGTGTCTAGCCACTATAGGACCAAATGTTTTTATCAGATTCGCCATGCATCTAGCCACTATAGGACCAAATGTATATATCAGAGTCACCATGTGTCTAGCCACTATAGGACCAAATGTTTTTATCAGATTCGCCATGCATCTAGCCACTATAGGACCAAATGTATATATCAGAGTCACCATGTGTCTAGCCACTATAGGACCAAATGTATATTTCTGATTCACTATGTGTCTAGTCACTATAGGACCAAATGTATATATCTGATTCACCATGTGTCTAGTCACTATAGGACCAAATGTATATATCAGATTCACCATGTATCTAGTCACTCTAGGACCAAATGTATATATCTGATTCACCATGTATCTAGTCACTATAGGGCCAAATGTATATATCAGATTCACCATGCATCTAGCCACTATAGGACCAAATGTATATATCAGATTCACCATGTGTCTAGTCACTATAGGACCAAATGTATATATCAGATTCACCATTTGTCTAATCACTATAGGACCAAATGTATATATCAGATTCACCATGTATCTAGTCCCTATAGGACCAAATGTATATATCTGATTCACCATGTGTCTAGTCACTATAGGACCAAATGTATATATCTGATTCACCATGTGTCTAGTCACTATAGGACCAAATGTATATATCTGATTCACCATGTGTCTAGTCATTATAGGGCCAAATGTATATATCTGATTCACCATGTGTCTAGTCACTTTAGGACCAAATGTATATATCTGATTCACCATGTGTCTAGTCACTATAGGATCAAATGTATATATCTGATTCACCATGTGTCTAGTCACTATAGGACCAAATGTGTATATCTGATTCACCATGTGTCTAGTCACTATAGGATCAAATGTATATATCTGATTCACCATGTGTCTAGTCACTATAGGACCAAATGTGTATATCTGATTCACCATGTGTCTAGTCACTATAGGATCAAATGTATATATCTGATTCACCATGTGTCTAGTCACTATAGGACCAAATGTATATATCAGAGTCACCATGTGTCTAGCCACTATAGGACCAAATGTATATATCAGATTCACCATGTATCTAGTCACTATAGGACCAAATGTATATACATGTACGATGCCACTATATGGTCAAATGTATATATCCAGTTCAGATATGTCAACCCCCCACAACAACAAATCTCTAAATATCCGAGAAGAGATATATTAAGCCACCATACGATAAAGGTATATTTTTGGAATCAAGATATATCAGACCTCTATAAGATCAAGTGTATATTTATTTATAGATAATAGAAAGGTCCATTTTCTGATAAAACAAATCTGTTTCAAGGGTGCAGGATCTGAGAGATGCAAGGACTTAAAGCAAAAGAAAAACGTCTAAATAAAGCTCAATCAGGGAATAGAAAATAATTCACCTAGCTTTTGCTCTGACGAAGACATTCTTTATGGTACAGACACAAGAAGGAAAAATACCCACAGAATGATTGCAAAAGAAATGAAATGGGGCGATAAAATCTCTCGTAAGCTAAGTCCTCGGACAAAACAGGTGTGTTATACAGCCCGAAATGAAAAAAAAAATCCCGTGGTAAAAGTAGAAAGTAAAAGGTACAAAATTCTGTTAGACAAACTTTGAAAAGTATTCTAGTAACTACTAACTCCCAGTAATATCTTTTGTCAAAAACTAAAAGGATTTAGACATTTTAAATTGCTGAGCAGTGTTAAGATACTTCCCTGTTTTACATGAAAGTATGGTAACTAGATGATTTTGAAACTGCAGAGCAATATCTAGAGGCCAACTTACGCATCGCGACCAACGACGGCTTGCCCCAACATCGGGAGAAAAAAAGGGTCTAGCCTGTGTGAAGCGGCGCCGGGATGTGCTCTGACTGCCCCCCCCTCCCCGACTGCCCCCACCCCCTCCCCACCCACACACACACATTGTAGGATAGTTCCACTAAAGGCTTATTATTCACTTTACGGGCGCAACGATCCGACTAAATCAAACTTGCATCTAGAAGACCGTAGACAGTGGGTCCCGTCACTTCCTTAAACCCTTAAATAATCGCCAGAAGTTAACAGTGAATAGATTTCGCAGTTGGATTGACGGCGAAAAAGGTGTAAATTGTCAAATCAGACATTAAAGATGAAGAAATAGTAGTGTCAGACATACACCTACTGTGTCCAGACTGTTGAGTACAGGTGCTTGAAATTTTCAGAATGAGTTTTACGATCCTTGTCCGACAGTTTTATATCTTTGTCGAGTGGCGAGATTGCGTAAAAACACCGTGGATCGCGTGGAAACCAAGAGATCGATTCGTCCCTAGTAAATTCTCAATGCAATAACTTTTCCACTCACTATAAACCTGCCACCAATGTCAGAGTCGGACGAATTTCGCAGTAGTCCCAGCCGGCCATACGCCACAAGAGCTACCACCCTTGCAGATTACAAGGCTGCAGGCCTTAACACGTGGAGGATTAAGTAAGAAAAAAAGTTTACTCGGAGGTCTGCACGTGCATAGCTGGTCCATCCAAACTGTTTCCTGTGAAACGCGCTCATCTTTTGACCAATCGGACTTGGAATCAATGATGAAGGCCTGGAAAGAAGTAAAAGGGTGACCTGTTGACATGCAGTGTCGTGTAATAGCAGTCACGCTCAATTTTTATTGAATTGATCGACGGGTGGTTGTGTTGTTCACATGTTGTTCACACGTTTGTGAAACAGGGCACAGGTTTCGCCAACATACTGGATTGGATAAACACCACATTGAAGTATCGACCTACTTCATTTATTTATTTATTTGGTGTGTTAAGGTTACGCACAATGGCCGTGACAGTTTTACGGGTGGAGGAAGCCAGAGTACCCGGAGAGAACCACCGAGCATCGACGAGCAAAAGTCAGCTCCACAGCATTCTAACTCTGTTCAAGCTTCACTCAAGCAAGATTACAGAGGTTGAAGACATGTGCACCATCGACGTGCAGTACGCCTTAATGCACGGCGTCATCGTGCCGCCTTGTAGGCAACCGGGATAAAGTGCCTTGACCAAGGACGCAACACGGGTCGTCCCGGACGGGGATCGAACTCGGGACCTCTAGCATAGAAGTCCAACAGACTACCACTGAGCCATCACGCTCCCATCGACCTACTTTAATGTGGTGTTTGATGTTGGCGAAACCTGCACCCAAAATCCTGTATTGTATTATTTTCGCTAATTAGAGTCTCTCAATTTGGCAGCAAGTCCAGCCTGCTGCTGTTTGGTGATACCGCGCACTACATACGTTTGCTGATCAAAAGAGCCGGTAGTGTGCGTGTCGAACTCACCGGAGTCGATTAGACTTAGAGCTTTACTTGTTCTGTTTCTAAAGTCAATAGTGTAGCTATTCTGGGGAATGGTAATGCCAAGAGTGTAGCTACTCTGGGGGACGATAATGCCAAGAGTGTAGCTATTCCGGGAGATGATAATGCCAAGAGTGTAGTTATTCCGGGGAATGATAATGTGAAGCGTGTAGCTATTCCGGGGAATAATAATGACATGAGTGTAGCTATTCCGCTATTGCGGAGGATGATAATGCCAAGAGTGTAGCTATTCCGGGAGATGATAATGCCAAGAATGTAGCTATTCCGGGGGATGATAATGCCAAGAGTGTAGCTATTCCGGGGGATGATAATGTCAAGAGTGTAGCTATTCCGGGGGATGATAATGCCAAGAATGTAGCTATTCCGGGGGATGATAATGTCAAGAGTGTAGCTATTCCGGGAGGTGATAATGCCAAGAGTGTAGCTATTCCGTGGGATGATAATGCCAAGAGTGTAGCTTTTCCGGGAAATGATAATGCCAAGAGTGTAGCTATTCCGGGAGATGATAATGCCAAGAGTGTAGCTATTCCGGGGGATGATAATGTCAAGAGTGTAGCTATTCCGGGGGATGATAATGTCAAGAGTGTAGCTATTCCGGGGGTTGATAATGCCAAGAGTGTAGCTATTCCGGGGGATGATAATGCCAAGAGTGTAGCTATTCCGGGAGATGATAGTGCCAAGAGTGTAGCTATTCCGGGGGATGATAATGCCAAGAGTGTATCTATTCCCTGGGATGATAATGTCAAGAGTGTAGCTATTCCGGGGGATGGTAATGCCAAGAGAGTAGCTATTCCGGGGGATGATAATGTCAAGTGTGTAGCTATTCCGGGGAATGATAATGTAAAGCGTGTAGCTATTCCTGGGGTTGATAATGCCAATAATGTAGCTATTCCGGGGGATGATAATGTCAAGAAAGAGTGTAGCTATTTCGGGGGATGTTAATGCCAAGAGTGTAGCTATTCCGGGCGATGTTAATGTCAAGCGTGTAGCTATTCCGGGGGATGATAATGCCAAGAGTGTAGCTATTCCGGGGATGGTAATGTCAAGAAAGAGTGTAGCTATTCCGGGAATGATAATGCCAAGAGTGTAGCTATTCCGGGGGATGATAATGTCACGAAAGAGTGTAGCTATTCCGGGGGAGAAGGTGTTAATGCCAAGAGTGTAGCTATTCCGGGGGATGATAATGCCAAGAGTGTAGCTAATCCGGGGGATGATAATGTCAAGCGTGTAGCTATTCCGGGGGATGATAATGCCAAGTGTGTAGCTATTCCGGGGAATGATAATGTCAAGAGTGTAGCTATTCCGGGAGATGATAGTGTAAAGCATGTAGATATTCCTGGGGATGTTAATGCCAAGAGTGTAGCTATTCCGGGGGATGATAATGTCAAGACTGTAGCTATCCCGGAAGATGATAATGTCAAGCGTGCAGCTATTCCTCGAGATGATAATGCCAAGAGTGTAGCTATTCCGGGGGATGATAATGTCAAGAAAGAGTAGCTATTCCGGGGGATGATAATGGCAAGAGTGTAGCTACTCCGGGGTATGATAATGTCAAGAGTGTAGCTATTCCGGGGGATGATAATGTCAAGCGTGTAGCTATTCCGGGGGATGTTAATGCCAAGAGTGTAGCTATTCCGGGGGATGTTAATGCCAAACGTGTAGCTATTCCGGGGGATGATAATGCCAAGAGTGTAGCTATTCCGGGGGATGATAATGTCAAGAGTGTAGCTATTCCGGGGGATGATAATGTCAAGAAAGGGT
This sequence comes from Pictodentalium vernedei, assembly GCA_031216915.1. NCBI lineage: Eukaryota > Metazoa > Mollusca > Scaphopoda > Dentaliida > Dentaliidae > Pictodentalium > Pictodentalium vernedei. The sequence continues at coordinate 493,407,617 of CM062292.1, read as the reverse complement.
GTAGCTATTCCGGGGGATGATATTGTCAAGCATGTAGCTATTCCGGGGGATGATAATGTCAAGAGTGTAGCTATTCCGGGGGATGATAATTTCAAGAAAGAGTGTAGCTATTCCGGGGGATGATAATGTCAAGAGTGTAGCTATTCCGCGGGATGATATTGTCAAGCATGTAGCTATTTCGAGGGATGATAATGTCAAGAAAGAGTGTAGCTATTCCGGGGGATGATATTGTCAAGCATGTAGCTATTCCGGGGGATGATAATGTCAAGAGTGTAGCTATTCCGGGGGGATGATAATGTCAAGAAAGAGTGTAGCTATTCCGGGGGATGATAATGTCAAGAGTGTAGCTATTCCGGGGATGATAATGTCAAGAAAGAGTGTAGCTATTCCGGGGGATGATAATGTCAAGAGTGTAGCTATTCCGGGGGATGATAATGTCAAGAGTGTAGCTACTCCGGGGGATGATAATGTCCAGAGTGTAGCTATTCCGGGGGATGATAATGTCAAGCGTGTAGCTTTTTCTGGGGATGATAATGTCAAGAAAGAGTGTAGCAATTCCGGGGGATGATAATGTCAAGAAAGAGTGTAGCTATTCCAGGGGCTGTTAATGCCAAGAGTGTAGCTATTCCGGGGGTTGATAATGTCAAGCGTGTAGCTATTCCGGGGGATGATAATGCCAAGAGTATAGCTATTCCGGGGGTTGATAATGTCAAGCGTGTAGCTATTCCGGGGGATGATAATGCCAAGAGAACGCTTCCATATATATCTAAATGTTCATGTATGAAATTTTGGCGGGAGTAGCGTGACCCCCCCCCCCCCCCGCCCCAAAAAAGAAATAATTCAAGTAAATCAGCCAAACTCCAGTAGATTGGTCTTCCTTCATGTCCGATATCAGATTCGTCGAGGATTCTGTCCCATTAACCTGTTTGGCAGCAGTCTCAGAGGCTATAGAACCCACAAACAATGTGATAGCGAGCGTCTACAGCATGCACATCGCTGACAGCGCCATGAACTCTGACTCTCATATCTTCTGCCCATCTCTCCTGTCTATGATCACAAATTTTCAGTATGAATGTCGGAATTGTGTGAGACGATGGTCTTCCAGTTGCCTATCTGCCGAAATAGATAAGCAGGGCTCCTTCGACTTGGGTTTTTGGGGCCCATTACGAGTATAATATATAATATATAATTCATTACCGCAGAAAAAGCAGTGTTCTATGAAATCGAACTGCTCAAATTTGCGAACGCTTCACCCCTTTTTCGGGTGGAACTTTTGCGTTTTCACTCGACGATCGCTTTGCAGAGAACTGCTTCACACATTTTGGGTGCAAATACTTCTCGCCGCAATATTTACAGCACCTCAGAAATAGGGATGCATCATTCTAATAACGACATTGCAGATCTACCGCACCTGATGGTGCTCTCTATGCGCTTAGCTTCGACATTAATAAGAAAATTCTTGACATTGGAAAAGGTCCGCGAAAGAAAAATTCCCCCATGACTTAAAAGCTTATGAGATTCAGAACAAGAGGAATTATTGAGCAAATACCAAAACTAAAATAACAATATAACTAACAAAATCGTATCAACAAGGACTATGAAGAAATACAACAACTATAGATCGAATTCCAACCAAATTTTAAGACAAACTAACGGAGCACAAAAAAATGGCGACACTGAGAGAGAATATTTAGAGAGCGAGCTTTCACAGACTACTATGTTTTTCTCAAGAGTGTCTTTGACTCTTTCTACGATATTATGCAACATTGTTCCCGTGAGCGTTCTTCTGAATTGGAAGACATCTACTCATTTATATAATCATCATATTGGACCTACTATATAAATAATCCTCATATTGGACCTTCTAAATATATAATCATCATATTGGACCTATTATATATATAATCATCATATTGGACCTACTATATATATAATCCTCATATTGGACCTACTAAATATATAATCATCATATTGGACCTACTATATATATAATCCTCATATTGGACCTATTATATATATATAATCATCATATTGGACCTACTATATATATAATCATCATATTGGACCTATTATATATATATAATCATCATATTGGACCTACTATATATATAATCCTCATATTGGACCTACTATATATATAATCATCATATTGGACCTACTATATATATAATCCTCATATTGGACCTACTATATATATAATCATCATATTGGACCTACTAAATATATAATCATCATATTGGACCTACTAAATATATAATCATCATATTGGACCTACTATATATATAATCATCATATTGGACCTACTATATATATAATCATCATATTGGACCTACTATATATATAATCATCATATTGGACCTACTAAATATATAATCATCATATTGGACCTATTATATATATAATCATCATATTGGACCTACTATATATATAATCATCATAATGGACCCACTAACTATATAATCATCATATTGGACCTACTATATGTATAATCATCATATTGGCTCTACTATATACATAATCATCATATTGGACCTACTAAAACATGCAAATATAATCATCAAATTGGACCTACTCTATTCAATCATCATATTGGACCTATTATGTGAATAAGGTGACCAAGCAATAAAAGGGATAATATGAAGTTGGAATAAATTGTTTCATTAAGAGGAATGTTATCTATCAGAGATCGCTGAAAAAAAACTTTATACACTCAAACATGGTCCGGCAAAAACTTGGGGTTTGGTGGCTGGACTAAGAGTTTTATTAATAAGTTTTCCCCTTTAGTTTTCCACAACATCCAGGGTGGTAAATTACGAAATTCGCCATATGGGGGGCACCATAATACAAGTTATCACTTGGATATATTTCTCCTGAGGATGCTCCATACATAATGCTTCTGCTGTGTAGTTGAGGAAAAAAGAGCCACGAGACTTGCGTTTGTGGCTTTCCCAATCAGGGTGCCATCTAATTATTTCTTTCAGGAATTAAGTACATCTCAATTATTCATTCTGGGGCCAACACTCAATTTTAAACGGACCAGAAGTTCTATAAAACGAAAATTTGTGCTGGGCCAAAAATATTGTCCCTTTCAGAACGGGTGCAAATATTGATCACCGAACATCGTTTCAACAAACATCATTCTACACCCTAAGCTGAATAAAAAATATCAAGTCATTACATAATTATACATATCCAAGAGAAGATTTTTTTTAAACATGGACATTTCGGCCTCACTATTTCCCCGCGGAGTTAGCAACTTGTCTTGACATATTACCATCATTCATAAAAAAGCCAACAGTTTGGGAAAAGAAGACTCCAGCACCATCTTTTTTTTTTTATTAAAAGTGAACAGAAACTTCAAAAACTAGAGAAACAGATTTTACTGCACCCAGTAAATTCAAGTCTGTGTGAAAAGGGTTAAAGTATCAGGAATAAACTATACAGAAGGAGAATTTATGGAGGCTTATTTTCAGGAGTAAATTATTTTCAAACAAATCAGAAATGGATTTTCGTTAATAGTATTTACAGATATTCATACAGCCATCAGAACATTTTTTATAAGAAACCAGAAAAGGCATATATGTGACCAGCATTCAAAGGGTTCGATACACGAATCAGAAGTGGGCATTTTTGGCTCTGCCCACCAAGCTGATTGATGAAATACGTTCATGAACTTTTGAAATGCATTAAGGTGTAATGAAATGCATTCCCCAGTCTTTCTGAATAATATGCACTGGATGACCTTGGTGACCTCTTTCTTTATATTGAACCTCCAGCAATTTTTAAATCAGTCGGTATAGTCCCATGTATACACCTACTTTAAAGAAATGGCTTCACCAACTACAGATCTGTCATTTTTGGGCGATGATAGCAAATATTTATTATGATTTAGAAGTCTCTAAGGCAGTCAGCCTACTGTATCACACACAAGGCCTCAAACTAGCTGAAAAAACAAAGATGAGTGCAAACTGGTTGTTGGTAACCAGCATGCCAAAACAAATAGAGATAGGATGATTCGTATTTGAGTTATCGAGCCGACAAAGGGTGCATAGACTCTATATTGGGGATAGTGCCATAAAAAACTTAAAAGCCCCAAGAGCTCGTTTAAAGGCCTACCCTTAAGAGCATCTAGTGCCCTAAACAAGGCATACATAAAATAAGATGGTGGAATCTTGAATCATGGCATTTGCGTAAAGAGTGGCAATATGGCAGGAAGCGTGCAAAAGGTTCTACCGTCATAAGTTAAATGATGTTGTTTGATCTTCGCGGTGAAGTATGAAGAGGGCGGTGAAGTATGAAGAGGGTTAAAGACAGACCATTTAAATATTCCATTTCATTAATTCATAATTGTGATAAGTGTTTCGAGAGAGCCGCTTACCACTCGGCCCGAAACCTGTTGATCTTGAGTTATGATTGGGAATGAAAAACAAAATTAAAAAGTGCAATGAAAGGTGAAGGGTTATTTATTCAACTACAATTAATCAAGTGTTGTAAGATAGATCTGTATAATAAACAAATTTTCTTGCCACTCAACTTGGTTTGGGGATGGAATTTAATTCTGATCTGACAGCTGATAAGAGTAAATATGTGTCAGGCTGTCATCTATAGCAACTTCTCTCTAATTTGATTGTTTACATTATTCTCTTGTGTATATAAATATAAACAGCTATTTCTTTATGATGTTTTTCTGTTACAAAGAAATTAGGGGGTATAAAAAACTGTGTGGCCCAATGGACCACTCCCAAAGGTTCCCTGATAACATAGCTGGGCCAGTACTTGTGACAGGCTACCAGTATGCCAAACAGCCCCAGGACAGATTATTTATTTATTTATTGGTGCGAAAGGTCACATATTTCTGCATAATGGCTAATCAAGACCACGACAGTTTTACGGATGGAGGAAGCCGTAGTACCCGGAGAGAACCACCAAGCAACGGCGAGCAACTGTCAGTTCCCCAACATACTAATTCCACACAAGCAGGGTTAGCATTGGTTGAAGACAGGTGCACATCGACGTGCAGTACGCCTTAATACACACCGTCACCATGCCCCCACGTGGGCAATGGGGGTGAATTGTCTTGCCCAAGGACACAACGTGGTTGCCGCAGGTGGGATTCGAACCGAGGACCTCTCGCCTTGCAGCCTGCACCTCTACCAACTCAGCCACCGCGCCTCCCAGGACAGATGATTTGTTTTTGAGTTATCGTCAAGACAAAAGGAAGGGGATAGAAAATATTCATACAGGAATCAGAACATTCTTATAAGAAACCAGAAATGGCATATATGTGACCAGCATTCAAAGGGTTTGATACACGAATCAGAAATGGATATTTTTGTCTCTGCCCACTAATTTTAGTGATGAAATACACTCATAAACTTTAGAAATGCATTAAGGTGTAATAAAATGCATTTCCCAGTCTTTCTGAATTATGCCCCCATACTAAGATCTTCAGAGGGTTAAAATATTCCCTTTAAATACTCCATTTTAATCCTTTAAATGGGGGCGCCTTGGCTCAGTTGGCAGAGGTGCAGGCTGCAAGGCGTGAGGCCCTCACTCTGTCCTTGGGCAAGCCACTTCACCCCATTGCCCACGTGGGTGCATGGTGGCGATGTGTTCTAAAGCGTACTGCACATTGATTGTGCACCCGTCTTCAACCAATGCTAACCCTGCTTGTGTGGAGTTAGTATGTGGGGGATCTGACAGTTGCTCGTTGTTGCCCGGTGGTTCTTCCCGGGTACTCCGACTTCCTCCACCTAAAAACTGTAGTGGTCATGATTAGCCACTGTGCAGAAATATGTGACATTAAACGCCAATAAATAAATAATCCTTCAAAAAATGAGCTCAATCCAATAAAGGGTCATAAGCTATGTTTTTTCAAGCAAAAATGAAAAGGTAATTAAAACTGAATAGACGTTTCTGTGAATAATGTTGACCGGTTTTTGCTGTTATGTTCGCTAAAGGGTTAAGAATCCCTTACTTTGGAAGGCACACTGAAAAGGTGTCCCATTCCACACAGAATTAAATGTTAAGAAAATAAAGCGAAAAACATTAAGTTTCTCAGCTGACAGTACCTGCTTTTGCACTCCGGAGGGATGGAACGGCACAAATCAGAGACATTTTCTTAATGGCACTTTGACACCAAAGGTTTCTGCACTCTCGGTGAGGCCGAGATGAGCGCAGTGAAAGACTATAGAACTCCTCTAACAAATTAGTTTTAAACAGTCATAGCACTAACACAGTTAACAGTACAGTCGGCCATGCCAGTATTACATTGTTACCGGCACCCTGACAGTTTTGTGATAGGTTTCAACAATTATTCAGTACAGTTTTATTAAAAGGGTTAACTTTATTCTGCCTGAAATAAAATATATGCAATCCACATTGAAGTCTTGCGAAGGGTTAAAAGCATTCAACTGAATAAGATAGGTTTCAACAATTATTCAGTACAGTTTTATGGAAAGGGTTAACTTTATTCTGCCTGAAATAAAATATGTGCAATCCACATAGAAGTCTGGAGAGGGTTAAAAGCAGTGAACTGAATAATTTACAATTTATTTCCTTGCAAGGCAAAGGGTTTCTCTCAATTTAGTTTCAGGAACTAACATCCCATAACGATGACAAGGTCAGATTTCATTTTGACAGCTTACTCCACTGGTGTTTACATAGTCTCCAGTGTGAACATAACATCGTATTGCTTGGGGAGAATTTACTGTATCAGGAAATTGGAGGCTGTGAAAACCCTGTGGCCTACTGAGCCATACTGAAAAAATGTGATTTCCAGCAATTCTGAAAAATGCACTCAATGACCCCTAGTTGACCTCCGTGATTTTGACTCATATTTTGAACCTCCATCGAGTATCGACTCATTTGGTGTTGGTCCCAGGTCTGTAGGTCATAGCATGCCTGAGATATGGGAGTGACCCATGTTCAAAATTTTGGCCATGCCCACTTTTTTTTACATAAAAATGCATGTGTGTATGTCAGGAATACTTTAAGGGTAAAAAAATGTGATTTCCAGCAATTCTGAAAAATGCACTCAATGACCCCTAGGTGACCTCTGTGACCTTGACCCATATTTTGAATCTCCATCAAGTGTCAACTCATTTGGTGTTGGTCCCAGGTCCATAAGTCATACCACGCCTGAGATATGGACATGACCCACTTTCAAAAATTTTGTCCACGCCCACTTTTTGTTACGTCAAAATGCATGTGTGTACGTCAGAAATAGTTTAGGGGGTCAAAAAATGTGATTTCCAGCAATTCTGAAAAATGCACTCAATGACCCCTAGTTGACCTCCGTGATCTTGACCCATATTTTGAACCTCCATCGAGTGTCGACTCATTTGGTGTTGGTCCCAGGTCTGTAGGTCATACCATGCCTAAGATATGGGAGTGACCCACTTTCAAAAATCTTGGCCACACCCACTTTTTTTAATGTAAAAATGCATGTGTGTACGTCAGGAATACCTTAGGGGTCAAAAATGTGATTTCCAGCAATTCTGAAAAATGCACTCAATGACCCCTAGTTGACCTCCGTGACCTTGACCCATATTTTGAACCTACATCGAGTGTCGACTCATTTGATGTTGGTCCCAGGTCCGTAGGTCATACCACGCTTGAGATATGGGCGTGACCCACTTTCAAAAGATTTGGCCACGCCCACTTTTTTTTACATCAAAAAGCATGTGTGTACGTCACGAATGCTTTAGGGGGTCAAAAAATATGGTTTCCAGCAATTCTGAAAAATGCACTCAATGACCCTTAGGTGACCTCTGTGACCTTGACCCATATTTTGAATCTTCATCAAGTGTCGACTCATTTTGTGTTGGTCCCAGGTCCATACGTCATGCCATGCCTGAGATATGGGCATGACCCACTTTCAAAAAATTTGGCCACGCCCACTTTTTTCACGTCAAAATGCATGTGTGTTCGTTAGGAATGCTTTAGGGGGTCAAAAAATGTGATTTCCAGCAATTCTGAAAAATGCACTCAATGACCCCTAGATGACCTCCGTGACCTTGACCCATATTTTGAACCTCCGTCGAGTGTCGACTCATTTGGTGTTGGTCCCAGGTCTGTAGGTCATACCACGCCTGAGATATGGGCGTGACCCACTTTCAAAACACACCTACAGGCACCCCTGATACCCCAGGAATCTGAAAAACATAGGTGGCCGAGAACTTGTGGCTGTCTATCAGCATGCCAAAAATCAACGAGATAGGGCAATTCGTTTTCGAGTTATCTTGCGGACAAAAAAGTGATGAGAAGACAGAAGACAGGAGAAGAAGAAGAAGAAGAAGAAGAAGAAGAAGAAGAAGAAGAAGAAGAGAAGAAGAAGAAGAAGAAGAAAAGAAGAAGAAGAAGAAGAAGAAAAAAAAAAAAAAAAGAAGAAAAAAACTACAGAAACAGAATTTACTGCATCCAGTAAATTCAAGTCTGTGTGAAAAGGGTTAAAGTATCAGGAATAAACTCTACAGAAAGAGAATTTATGGAGGCTTATTTTCTGGAGTAAAATATTTTTTAACAAATCAGAAATGGGTTTTCCTTAACAGTATTTACAGACAATCATACAGGAATCAGAACAATTTTTATAAGAAACCAGAAAAGGCATATATGTGACCAGCATTCAAAGGGTTCGATACACGAATCAGAAATGAAAAATTTTGGCTCTGCCCACTAATTTGAGTGATGAAATACATTCATAAACTTTAGAAATACATTAAGGTGTAAATGCATTTCTCAGTCATTCTTAATAATATGCACTTGATGGCCCCATTCAGGTGGACCATATATTGAATCTCCAGCAATTTTTAACTCAGTCGGTGTAGTTCCATGTCTACATCTACACTGAAGAATGAGCGCAACCCACTTTGAAATAATGGCTCCACCAACTTCAGATCTGTCATTCAGATCGAACGGGTGCAAAACACATAGATGAGTGCAAACTGGGTATTGTTAACCAGCATGCCAAAATGCATAGAGATAGGACGATCTGTATTTGAGTTGTCGCGCTGACAAAGGGTGCATAGACTCTATATTGGAGATATTGTCATAAAAACCTTAAAAAAACCCAAGAACTCATTTGAAGGCCTACTCTTAAAAGGGCATCTAGTGACCTAAACAAGGCATACATAAAACTAGAACTTCTCTAATAAATTAATTTTAAACAGTCATAGCACTAATACAGTTAACAGTACAGTCAACTATGTCAGTATTGCATCTTTTACCGGCATCCTGACAGTATTGTGATAGGTTTCAATAACAAATCTTCAGTGTAGTTTTACAATTACATGTACACTGGAATTCTTCATGATCAAGTTGTTTGTTTTTATATTAACTTGGTTTGGGAATTAATTCTGTACAATGAGATTAAATAAACAGATCATGTTATTGTATGTGACAGTCACAGCTTACTCCCTAACTGCTTTTTGTGAAATTCTTTCATGGAGAAAATATTCATACAGGAATCAGAACAATTTTTCTAAGAAACCGGAAAAGGCATATATGTGCACACCATTTATAGGGTTCGATCAAGGAATCAGAAATTGACATTACTGCCACTGCCTTTTGAATGATGAGATACACGTATAATCTTCAGAATTACATTAATTGGTATAAAGTGACTTTCCTAATAGGTCGCAAAAAATATGCATTTAATGACCTCTCTTGACCGCATAGAGCTAGACCGCATTTTGAACCTCCAGCAAGTTTCAACTCATTTGGTGTAGGTAGTATTTCTATAGGTCACACCAAGCCTGAAGTATGAGCAAAAACTACTTTATAACTAAAGAAACCCCGGCCATGGTGTGTGGCACATCCTCCCATGGTCCTTTATAATTGTGTGAAGTTTGTTGACTGTGGCCCAAACAGTCTTCGAGTTATTGGCTCGGGCACACACACACGGACGGCCACAAGCACACTTCAATCACTATATGCCACCTGACTTTAGTCGGGGGGGGGGGGGGGGGGGGGGGACATAAAAAGAAATCTTTGAGTCCCAGAGTGGGTCTGACTGAACCCCAAAATATTTGTTCTCGTAGCACAGTGATAACAAAGGCACCCAAATACACTCATTCCAGTCACAAGGTGATAACAAAGGTACTCCAAGAAGTTTTGTGAAGATCGGTTCATAAATACAGACTCTAGCCCAAGCCGTATTAACATATGCGTTTACTGTGTATAAGTAACACTGAACAAATCAAATTTCATCTAATTTCCATAATTTCTGCACGAGAAAAAAAACCGTATTATATGTGATGTATTCCATGTTACTAAACATTCCTACAAAAATTTATTCAAATCAGAACTTTCATACAGAAGTTCTGTACAAAAAACTGATTGCACTAACTTTGGTACAAAATGTCTGCTGGCGGCTATATTGAATTTTGGACCGCACCCCAAAACACTCGTTCTCATACCACGGTGATAACAAAAGGTACCCAAGAAGTTTCGTAAAGATCGGTTCATAAATACAGCCTCCAGCCTGTGCCGTATAGAAGTTGTGTACAAAAAAAACTGATTGGACCTAATTTCGGTACAAAATGGCCACTGGCAGCCATCTTGAATTTTGGACCACACCCAGAAACACTTGTTATCGTCCCAAGGTGATAACAAAGGTACCCAAGAAGTTTTGTGAAGATCGGTTCATAAATTCAGCCACCAGTCCGAGTCGTATTGACACGTGCACTCACTGTGTATTAGTAGCACTGAATAAATCAAAAGTTCATCTAATTTGCATAATTTCTGCTCGAAAAAAACAAACCCGTACTTTTTGTGATATATCCCATGGTACTAAAAATTCATACAAAAATTTAGTCAATTCGGAACTTTCATACATAAGTTCTGTACAAAAAACTGATGCACTAACTAAAGTACAAAATGGCTGCTGGTGGCCATCTTGAATTTCGGACTGCACCCAAAACCACTCGTTCTCGTCCCACGGTGATAACAAAGGTACCCAAGAAGTTTCGTAAAGATCAGTTCATAAATACAGCCTCTAGCCCGAGCCGTATTGGCATTTGCAGTTACAGTGCTGAAAGTAACATTAAATAGATCAAAGTTAGTCTAATTGGTATAATTTATGTACGAGGAAAAAGAACCGTATTATATGTGATGTATCCCACGGTACTAAACATTCACACAAAAAAATATTCAAATCAGCGCTTTCATATGGAAGTTCGGCGCAAAAATCTGATTGCACCTAATTTTGTACAAAATGGCTGCCAGCGGCCATCTTGGATTTCAGAACGGACCCCCAAACACTCGTTCTCGTCCACAGTGATAACAAAGGTACCCAAGAAGTTTTCGTAACGATCGGTTCATAAATACGGCCTCTTGCCCGAGCCGTATTGGTATTTGTACCTACAGTGCTGAAAATAACACTAATTAAATCAAAAGGTTAGTCTAATTTGCATAATTTACGCACGAGAAAACAAACGTGTTATATGTGATGTATTCCATGGTAATAAACATTCATACAAAAATTATTCAAATCAGAGCTTTGATATGGAAGTTCTGCACGAAAAAAAAAATCTGATTGCACTTAATTTTGTACAGAATGGCTGCCAGTGGCCATCTTGAATTCGGACCGGGCCCCAAAACATTTGTTCTCGTTTCACAGTGACAACAAAGGTACCCAAGAAGTTTTGTTTCATAAATACGGCCTCTAGCCCGAGCCATGTGTACAGCACGACAGACGGACAGACAGACGACGGGCCATGACAATACCTCGAATTCGGCTTCGCCAAAGTTAAAATGGACTAAGTTTAACAACCAGTAGTTTTGTAAAATATTGAAGCAAGTCAAAATTCTGACAATACGCACACATCTGGAAAATGTAGAAACATCCTGTGAAATAAAAAAGTAATACATTGAAAATTACAAGAGGCCTCACGGGGCCTGCCTGAAGCGCTCATCTTGAACAGAACACAATTTAAACATAGTCCAAGAATGAGCACATTAAACAAGGCATCTCCATAGGCTACACTCTCAATTCTTGAGTCCCTCAGGAGTGACAAAAATAATACGGGCATCATGCCTTTTCTTCAGTTGATCATAAAGTAAATGAAGCCCCTTGATACAACCTTTGTGGATTAATCTTAGTTACACACCTCTAGAAGGTACTGAATACAAAATTTTTAATTCTTCAGCAAAATGGCCAATTCCGGCACCATAGGGAGCCCAAATATTAACCCAAGCTCTCGATTTGAACACAGTTGAATCTGACATCCCTAGAGATGTTGTGTACCAAATAAGAAAGCATTTTTACTGTTGGATCTGAAGAAGAGAAATTTTAAAGAAATTTCTTCATATTGCATCAAGTTAAAATTTGGGCTACCATAGCGAGCCCAAATATTAACCTATGGATCCGATTTGAGCAAACTTGAATCGGACACCCCCCCCCCCCCCCTTCCCCTAGAGATGCTGTATACCAAATATGAAAGCATTCTGACTAGTGGATCTGAAGAAGAAGATTTTTGAAGAAATCCCCTTATATTGTACTAAGTTAAATTTCAGGTTCCCATATGGAGCCCAAATATTAACCCAGGCACTCGAATTGAACAAACTGGAATCTGCCCCCCCCCCCCCCCCCCCCCCCAGAGATGTTGTATACTAAATATGAAAGCATTCCGACTGGTGGATCTGAAGAAGAAGATTTTTAAAGAAATTTTCTCATATTGCAGTAAGTAAAAAAATTGGGCTACCATAGCGAGCCCAAATATTACCTACGGATCTGATTTGAACAAACTTGAATCTGACCCCTATGTTGTATACCAAAATATGAAAGCATTCTGACTGGTGGCTCTGGAGAAGAAGATTTGTTTTAAATTACCGCACCCCCCCCCCCCCATATTGAACAAAGTTAAAATTTGGGTTTCAATATCAACCTAGGGACTTGGTTTGAACAATCTTGAATCTGACCCTCGTAACAATGATGCATGGTGCATACCAAACATTAAGAGAAAGAGATTCTGACTGGTGGTTCTGAAGAAGAAGATTTTAAAGAATATTCTCCATATAACCCTATGTTAAAAATTCGGGCTCCTATAGTGAGCCCAAATATGAACCAATGAGATTTTTTTATTTCAACAAACTTGCATCTGACCCCCCACCCCCCCTCTCCCCCCCCCCCCCCCCCTATGAATGCGGTATACCAAATACCAAAAGATTCTGGCGATTGGTTCAGGAGAAAAAGATTTTTTAAAATTTTTGCAAATATGCTGACTCAGCACTTTTTCGATGCCCATTACAGAACACCCTAACATAACCGATAACAATTTTTAACCATTCAATTCTACTGGTCCTAAGGATACTTCATACCAAATAACAGCTCTCTGTTCCGTGTGGTTTGGGAAATATGGACGTTTGAAAAAAATTCTAATTTTAGCTCCCAGGGTTCCCATGGGGATGCGGGAATTTTTTTTTCTGCATGGGTCAAGTACTTATGACCCAATAATACCACATACCAAATTTGGTTCATACCGGGCCATCGGTTAAGAAAATAGAAATTTTGGGCGGGGTCAAAAATCTTATCCCTCCCATTACAAAGCCAAATATTGCTTCACGAACTTCGTTTGAAAAAAGTTGATTCAACTCCCCAAAAGGAAGTTCCATGGCAAATGTCAAGTCATTGTACACACTGGTTCTTGAGAAGAAGATTTTAAAAATTTTTTGGAGCATTTTTCCCACTCCCTTCCTATGGGTCTGGGCATGTTGAGTTGAACAAAAATGCCATGCCCCTTTGGAATCATCACTCACACAAACTTTCCCTTGAATTGGTCCAATGGCTTTGGAGGAGAAGACCAAAAAATGGTGTTGACGCACGGCGGACGACGGACAGAGAGGGATGAACTTAGCTCAGCTTGACTTTGTCAAGATGAGCTAATAAGAGAGGTTAGAGGGACAAACAATATACCCAATATGCAGAAAGATAGAGGGAAAGACAGAGGTAAAACAATATGGCCCCTGACATTCGTTGTGGGCATAACAAGGGCATACGTCAATTGTAACTAGACCGTCCAAGGCAGCCACTTGAAATTCTGAGAATGTGTTCTATCCACGCTCGACAGTTTAGTATCTTTCTTGAGTCCTGTGACCGGGTGAAAACACCGTGGATGTACCCATAAAAGAAGTCTCAAATCTGCCAAGGGTTAAACGTTTATTAATAATAACAAGATATAAAACTAGAATGGTGGTTGGTACTGCCGGCAGGTCATAAAGAGTATACACTCCGTTACATGTACAGTAGATTGTGGAGAGAGTTTTTGGAGTAGCGACTCGAAATTTTCAATGTTCGTTCTAGAAGGTCTGCCCAACTCGACCTGTGCCTGAAAAATCCAACAACCGAGCACATAGCCCATGGGAGCCTCACGCACATGCGCATACGCTCTTTTCGCATTGGACTTGAGGAAATGCGCACTTCGTGTCGCCTTTCCAGGCATCCGATGGAGCATCTATTCGAGAATGCTGAGTGAAAATTTCGTGGAAATCCGCGGAGAATTCGTTGACATATAGCGTTTTTGAAGAGAGGAGGTAATTTTCTGAATTTGGTCTTTTTCAAGTCGGAGAGAAAGAAGAGGGCGGGAATGGGCACAGTCTCTCGTGGTGCCCCCTCTCTGAGGTAGGTCCACTTAAAAGTTACAATAGAGCGTGGCTAACGGAGAAATAGCTGTAAATCAAAGTAGTTTCTTTAAGATCAGCACCCAGGGATCCCATCGCAACATTGAAACCTTTGAAAATCGTCAGAAGTTAAAAGTGAAAAGAAAACGGCGGTGAGTTGGTTTTTGGCGGGAAAAGATTAATGAGAATTTGAACAAAAGACATTACAATAGCACTTCAGACATGCGCTCACTGTGTCCAGACCGCTGAAGGCAGCGACATGCAATTTTCAGAACTTGTTCTACGTAGCCTGGCCGACATTTGGGCATAAAATCGAGTGTTCTGACCACGTGGAAAACACCACGCCTTGCGTGGAAACCATGGGGACGGTTCGTTGCCACTTTATTTTCAATGCAATGAAATTTGCATTCATTATTTACCTGTCAACGGCATAGTTTGGCATTATTTCTGTCTGATGAACTGTTCAACTTTAACTATTTGCACCTTTATATAGGACCGAAAGATCACTGCATGCTTACCAATATTCAGGTACTGATTTTACGAAAATAACACTTATTTCAACAGTACCCACTTGGGAACTCTCAAATCTGCCAAGGATTAAACTTTTTAATAATAACATGTAAAACAAAAGTTGTCA
The DNA here is from genome assembly GCA_031216915.1 of Pictodentalium vernedei. Classification (NCBI taxonomy): domain Eukaryota; kingdom Metazoa; phylum Mollusca; class Scaphopoda; order Dentaliida; family Dentaliidae; genus Pictodentalium; species Pictodentalium vernedei. The sequence continues at coordinate 493,392,361 of CM062292.1, read as the reverse complement.
TACTTTGCTAGCCGCATGCACCCATAGACAACATTCAGCACTCAATCAATTAGGGATGGAGTAAATTGCGACTTAAACTTACCAAATTCTGAAAAATGGAGTTATTTTCGACGGCACCTATCTTTATGCATCCGAAACAGGGATTGGGTTAAACTTTTAAACTTTACAGCTACCTTATCAAGGAAAATCTTCTTGGACTTGAACTGTAAATCTGAATGTCAACAGAATTTTCAGATATTACGAAAATCACAATTATTCAGACAGTACCCATATGGGAGTCTCAAATCTTCTAAGGGTTAAACTTTTAATACTCACATATAAAACAAAAGTTTTCATACTCTGACTGCCGCATGCAGCTATTGAAAACATTCAGCACTCAATCAATTAGGAATGGAATAAATTGTCACTTAATCGTACCAAATTCTGAAAAAGCGTGAGTTTTTGGACAGCATCTATCTTTTTGCAAACAAAATGGGCAAATGGTTAAACTTTACAACCAAACGTACAACAGAAAATATGCTCGATAGCTAATTGTGAATACGAACATGTGCATCACTTTTTGATATACCATTCGTAAATGGAAGAAAAATGAACTAAAAATGAGCCATTTTTATGAACGAGTTAAGGGTACTCGAATTCAAGGCTCGAAAACGAGTTTAAGGTTAAAACTTTGAATAGAATATATAACAGCCAAATTATTCTTGGATGAATGCTCAAACTTCTCATAGGAAACGCTTTGAGAAAATGTGGGCGCAGAGCTGAGAAATTGCATGTGAAAATTGACCAGTTTTTCCAAAATTGCACTTTGCTCGGAATTTTGAGGTCAAAAGGGTGCAACGTGGGTAATACAGATTATGTAGTCAGGGGTAGTAAGTCATGCTACAAATATAATGAAAGCTCCAGCCAAATCGTCCTGGGTCTTGTTTGAGAATTGTGGCAAAACGTAACATTGTGACAACATTTTGCACGGTTTGGGTAGAAAAAGAAAAACTTCAGAAATGCCATGATCCAGGTGAGAAACTTCTAATGAAACTCTACATATGTGCCAAATTTCAGTAGAATAGTAAAGAATCCATCAGACAAAAATCATTGAAATAGAAAATAATGTTAATACTAGAGAAATAGAATTTACTGCATCCAGTAAATTCAAGCTTGTAAGAAAAGAGTTAAAATACCTATTGGGAAAAAACTATATAGAAAGATAATTTATGGAGGGTTATTTTTCGGGAGTAACATATTTTTTAAACAAATCTGGAATGGATTTTCGTAAACAGTATTCACAGGTATTCATAATGGAATCAGAAAAATTCTTCTAAGAAACCAGAAAAGGCATATATGTGTTCAGCATTCAAAAGGTTTGTCCAGAGAATGCATTAGGTGTCCAAAAATGTGATTCCCAGCAATACTAAAAAAATGCATTCAGTTATCCCTGGGCGACCTCAGTGACCTTGTTCATATTGTGAACCTCTATGGAGTGTTGACTCATTTGGTGTTGGTCCCCATGTCTCTTTGTCATACCATACTTGAGATATGAGCGTGACCCACTTTCAAAAATTTTGGCCACGCCCAATTTTACGTCAATATGCATGTGTGTATGCCAATAATGCTTCAGGGGATCAAAAATGTGATTTTCAGCAATTCTGAAAAATGCACTCAATGACCCAAGGTGACCTCCGTGACCTCGACCCATATTTTTGAACCTCCATCGAGTGTCGACTCATTTAGTGTTGGCTCCAGGTCCTTGCGTCACACCATGCTTGAGATATGAGCATGACCCACTTTCAAAAATGTTGGCCACGCCCACTTTTTTCATGAAAAAATGCACGTCTGAATTTTGGGGAAGCATTTGGAGGTCAAAAAATGTGATTTCCAGCAATTATGAAAAATGCACTCATTGACCCCTGGGTGACCTCGGTGACCTTGACCCCTATTGTGAATCTCCATCGAGTGTCGACTCATTTGGTGTTGGTCCCAGGTCCATACGTCATACCATGCTTGAGATATGAGCATGACCCACTTTAAAAAATTTTGGCCATGCCCACTTTTTTACGTCAAAATGCATGTGTGTATGTCAGGAATGCTTTAGGGGTCACAAAATGTGATTTCCAGCAATTATGAAAAATGCACTTAATGACCCGTAGGTGACCTCCGTGACCTTGACCCATATTTTGAATCTCCATCGAGTGTCGACTCATTTGGTGTTGGTCTCAGGTCCATACGTCATACCAAGCTTGAGATATGAGCGTGACCCACTTTAAAAAAAATTTGGCCACGCCCACTTTTTTTTACATCAAAATGCATGTGTGTATGTCAGGAATGCTTTAGGGGGTCAAAAAATGTGATTTTCAGCAATTATGAAAAATGCACTTAATGACCCCTAGGTGACCTCCATGACCTTGACCCCTATTTTGAATCTCCATCGAGTGTCGACTCATTTGGTGTTGGTCCCAGGTCCATATGTCATACCATGCTTGAGATATGAGCATGACCCACTTTAAAAAAATTTGGCCATGCCCACTTTTTTACGTCAAAATGCATGTGTGTGTATGTCAGGAATGCTTTAGGGGTCAGAAAATGTGATTTCCAGCAATTATGAAAAATTCCCTTAATGACCCCTAGGTGACCTCTGTGACCTTGACCCATATTTTGAATCTCCATCGAGTGTCGACTCATTTGGTGTTGGTCCGAGGTCCATATGTCATACCATGCTTGAGATATGAGCGTGACCCACTTTAAAAAAAATTTGGCCAGGTCCACTTATTTTTACGTCAAAATGCATGTGTGTATGTCAGGAATGCTTTAGGGGGTCAAAAAATGTGATTTTCAGCAATTATGAAAAATGCACTTAATGACCCCTAGGTGACCTCCATGACCTTGACCCATATTTTGAATCTCCATCGAGTGTCGACTCATTTGGTGTTGGTCCCAGGTCCATACGTCATACCATGCTTGAGATATGAGTGTGACCCTCTTTCAAAAATTTTGGCCACGCCCACTTTTTTGCGTCAAAATGCATGTGTGTATGTCAGGAATGCTTTAGGGGGTGAAAAAATGTGATTTCCAGCAATTATGAAAAATGCACTTAATGACCCCTAGGTGACCTCCGTGACCTTGACCCATATTTTGAATCTCCATCGAGTGTCGACTCATTTGGTGTTGGTCCCAGGTCCATACGTCATACCATGCTTGAGATATGAGCATGACCCACTTTCAAAAATTTTGGCCAGGCCCACTTTTTTATGTCAAAATGCATGTGTGTATGTCAGGAATTCTTTATAGGGTCAAAAAATGTGATTTCTAGCAATTATGAAAAATGCACTCAATGACCCCTAGGTGACCTCCGTGACCTTGACCCATATTTTGAATATCCACCAAGTGTCGACTCATTTGGTGTTGGTCCCAGGTCCATACGTCATACCACGCCTGAGATATGGGCGTGACCCAGGTCCATACGTCATACCATGCTTGAGATATGAGCGTGACCCACTTTAAAAAAAATTTGGCCACGTCCACTTTTTTTTACGTCAAAATGCATGTGTGTATGTCAGGAATGCTTTAGGGGGTCAAAAAATGTGATTTTCAGCAATTATGAAAAATGCACTTAATGACCCCTAGGTGACCTCCATGACCTTGACCCATATTTTGAATCTCCATCGAGTGTCGACTCATTTGGTGTTGGTCCCAGGTCCATACGTCATACCATGCTTGAGATATGAGCGTGACCCTCTTTCAAAAATTTTGGCCATGCCCACTTTTTTGCATCAAAATGCATGTGTGTATGTCAGGAATGCTTTAGGGGGTGAAAAAATGTGATTTCCAGCAATTATGAAAAATGCACTTAATGACCCCTAGGTGACCTCCGTGACCTTGACCCATATTTTGAATCTCCATCGAGTGTCGACTCATTTGGTGTTGGTCCCAGGTCCATACGTCATACCATGCTTGAGATATGAGCATGACCCACTTTCAAAAATTTTGGCCAGGCCCACTTTTTTTATGTCAAAATGCATGTGTGTATGTCAGGAATTCTTTATAGGGTCAAAAAATGTGATTTCTAGCAATTATGAAAAATACACTCAATGACCCCTAGGTGACCTCCGTGACCTTGACCCATATTTTGAATCTCCACCGAGTGTCGACTCATTTGGTGTTGGTCCCAGGTCCATACGTCATACCACGCCTGAGATATGGGCGTGACCCAGGTCCATACGTCATACCATGCTTGAGATATGAGCGTGACCCACTTTAAAAAAAATTTGTCCAGGTCCACTTTTTTTTACGTCAAAATGCATGTGTGTATGTCAGGAATGCTTTAGGGGGTCAAAAAATGTGATTTTCAGCAATTATGAAAAATGCACTTAATGACCCCTAGGTGACCTCCATGACCTTGACCCATATTTTGAATCTCCATCGAGTGTCGACTCATTTGGTGTTGGTCCCAGGTCCATACGTCATACCATGCTTGAGATATGAGCGTGACCCTCTTTCAAAAATTTTGGCCACGCCCACTTTTTTGCGTCAAAATGCATGTGTGTATGTCAGGAATGCTTTAGGGGGTGAAAAAATGTGATTTCCAGCAATTATGAAAAATGCACTTAATGACCCCTAGGTGACCTCCGTGACCTTGACCCATATTTTGAATCTCCATTGAGTGTCGATTCATTTGGTGTTGGTCCCAGGTCCATACGTCATACAATGCTTGAGATATGAGCATGACCCACTTTAAAAAATTTTGGCCAGGCCCACTTTTTTATGTCAAAATGCATGTGTGTATGTCAGGAATTCTTTATAGGGTCAAAAAATGTGATTTCTAGCAATTATGAAAAATGCACTCAATGACCCCTAGGTGACCTCCGTGACCTTGACCCATATTTTGAATCTCCACCGAGTGTCGACTCATTTGGTGTTGGTCCCAGGTCCATACGTCATACCACGCCTGAGATATGGGCGTGACCCACTTTCAAAACACCCCCACAGAGAACACTGATGCCCCAGGAATCTGAAAGATATTCAGTGCCGAGAACTTGTGGCTGTCTATCAGCATGCCAAAAATCAACGAGATAGGGCAATTCGTTTTCGAGTTTTCTTGCGGACAAAAAAGTGATGAGAAGACAGAAGACAGGAGAAGAAGAAGAAGAAGAAGAAGAAGAAGAAGAAGAAGAAGAAGAAGAAGAAAAAAAAAAGAAAAAGAAACTGTGCAAAAACAATAGTCTGTGTGTTTCACACAGACTAAAAAAAAAGAAAAAGAAACCGTGCAAAAACAATAGTCTGTGTGTTTCACACAGACTAATAACAAAAGCATACAAGCACAGTTATCACAGACAGGATAATGCAGAAAATATATTACAACAATAAGTTAAGTTCAAATTGAGACGACATCATTTTGAATGCAATGTATTCAGAACTTACAGCAGGAGTAAATTCTACGTGCACAAAATTGGAGGGTGGCTCGACTGCAAATAATGTGCGGCTTCGATGCTGTCATAGAGTTATTTCCCTTTAACAAGCATTAAGGTGATTCTAAACTGAAGATTGTAGTTTGAGTGGACAGGTCGAAAACATGATGTTTTTTTTTTCATTTCTTTTCAATAGTAATGGTTATTTAATACATGAATGATTGCTTCCTACCTAATAGATTACAAAAATGTGATAAAAAGTTTTAAAAAAAGAATTTACTCACCAAAAAAATGCTTTTGAAAATCCCTAACTCACGGTCAACTTCCTGCCACCAAAACTTAAAATATGAATCTCACATTGAAGAATATGTTTTCTATGTGAACTAGAGAACAACAGTTGAGTCATAACTTTTTAAAAAATAAATCCAGTTGTATGTTTATTTAAATTTTTGAAGGACCACTGCATGCACTGGTCCAGCCATTTTTGCACAGGGAACTATTTACAGTTCAAAAGTATAGCACACCACACTAATCAGTAATCTAGTTGACCGCCCCTGGAAATATTAGCCCTACAAGTGATATGTCTGTTCTGCCCTCTTCCACAAGTAAAACTGTCGTGACATGAAATGACCTTGTTGAAAGTGTATCGTCAAATCCCAATAATAGAAAATAAAAGACCGCGTGGCCACCCCCCTTGAAAAAGGGACATAACTCTGGTAAAAACGTCGGATCAAACCCTGATATGACTTGACCTGCATTTTATGTTAATACACCTACACATCAAATTTTATTTGATTCTGCCAATTACAGCCCAAGTTATTGGTTGGAAACTAAAAAAAGGAGTTTTCAAAGTTGAAAAAGTGCGACACTGGAATCACCCACCAGGACTACATGCAGGCTCGAAGGGAAGTTAAGGAATTGAATTCCGCCAATAAGTCGTATCGATTGACCAATACTTACAGTGCTCAAAGTATAAAATATTCGTCCAATTATTGAAGAAATCCGATAAGGTGATGTATAAAAGTATTTTTCATGTGTTAAATGCTATGTTTTGGATCATGAATAAACTCATGTTGTGTCAGAAACCTACCTTGTATTATTTTTTTTTGGTGGTGAGTTGCCCCGTGGCGACTTGACCCGGTGGCGAGTTGACCCGTTCCCAAAAATTTGAAGCTCGATTGTGCCTTGTGTGTGTTGCCATACTTCACTTTCGTGGAGATTTCTTTGCAACGACTGATAAAATAATTTTCTAGAGAAAACTTTCATGTTCACACTTCTGTCATATTTTATTTGTGATTAGGAGGTCTAGTGGGGTGGATAGAAAGAAAAAATATTATTTTTCGCACTTTGAACAAGCGACTTACCAACGCATGTGACTTTCCGGTGACAACAACTTCGATCAACAAATACTTGCAGGCATGAGTCTAATAGCCCACAGATTATTCGAAATTATCGATGATCTTTGTGGATTGTAAACAAATTCAATGAAATACATCGTTTACAATGATTCGCAATGTAAATCACACCAGATCGCAAAATTAGGAGCATTATTTCTGGAACTCACCGAAACCAGACCGAAACGGGGCCGAATGACAGACCAATAGAGTTAACCATCAATATTACATGACGAACAATAGTTCCCCCGATTTGCGATTAAAAGAAGTGAAAAAGCAACCAGTTTACGAATATTTCAACAACGAAAGAATACAACATGGGTTTCTAATTCCACTATATGTCACCGTTTTGTTAATTAAAGAAAATTGAAATTTTTGTTCTCTATTGGTAATTTTGGCGCATGAATACAAACTAATGATCGATCCATGTAAACAAATTGATTGCTTCAGTTGGTGAGGGAAGAATATTTACATAGAACAGACAATCAATGCAATTTGCCTCTATTTGTCTGCTTCCCTTGAGATATATCGACAATCAGAATTTCAGCAGTGGCATTGTCATGAGAATTTACGGGACATATGGCGAGATCTTTTGTCGCAATGTTGCCCACAACCTTCAGTGTTTTGAATTTCCCACCGTAAACATGGCGGACACTTTTGAGACTGAAACGACCCGGGTTGACAACGTGCTTAGTCCTATCTTCGATGTTTTTTATTAAAAAATAAGACTCAACTGCTGCAGTACATTACTGATAGCTCACGTTGGTTGTTCATTGGAAGGTGAGGCGTCTCGCTATTTTTTTAAAACCTGTCCACGCCATTTCCGACTTTTTGACAGTACACATTTTCTAATGTCTCCAAATGACTCGTAAATTTGTTAAATGCATATTTTGCGGGTCCCATCACGTTCTCATTGACATGACCATTCCCCCCAACCCTGGTATCCAAGGGCAAGGCTGTTTCGTTGCCAAGTTATTGTTCAATGAAATGTTCACATGTTTCTGTGTTTCTGGCTTCCATGTTGGCAGCCATGACTTTAGAATCACCTTAAGTTCTTTCTAAAAATTTATCGAGGATTTTTTTAAATTAATTTTTTTAAATTAATTGTGTATGACATATGAGAATTTTGCCCAGAGTCTGAAAAGAAGACAAATATTTGTTGTATATAAACATGTCTAGGATTCCTTAAATAATTATTTATGTATATTGTGATGGCAAGACAAGAGATTTTACTCTAAATACCGGAAACGGTCTTGACGTTTGTCTGATCTGTCAAGTTGGATGAAAGAAGTCAACTGTGACTCCGGGAGAAGCATGTATAAGAACAGAGAATTATATACGATAAAGATACAACCTGTTTCCACAAAACTATACTGTATCGAAATAGCTATAATACTATAAAAGTATGAAAATCCCCCCCCAACCCCCAACCCCCAAACCCTTCCACGTTGGAGTAAAAGTTAAACAGCCAAACTGCTCAAGGTTACAGAAGAAAATTTAACTGTAATTTTCAAAAGTATGAATTATAAACATACACATTGGAATCGACAAATGTCAAAGTATCACTATGAGAATGATGAGGAAATAAATGGAAAGGTTATTTGAATGCATTGCAATATAACTGATGAATAATAATTGGAATGCAAATATTTTAACACTTTACCTAACCTGAAAAGCAGACGACACTTGCAAAAATAATTCTTGAATAACTAATTTTTTTCATTTTTTGTCTCAAAAACATAGGTTATGACCCCTCGTTGGAACGAGCTCGACGAGCTCGTTCCAACGAGGGGTCATAACCTATGTTTTTGAGACAAAAAATGAAAAAAATAATGAAAATTATTTGGCGATTTTTGAGAATAGCGCTGGCCGGTTTTGGCCGTTACGTTAGGTAAAGGTTTTTTGAGTCTATCGGTGAACTTAGCCTGTCACAAGGAATGTTCCGTTATTCAGATGCTTTCTGTAAAATTCGTGTGGATATCCAATAGTAAGCCCACCCACGATTGTTCCACCCAACCCATTCACCCCCTTTCATTTTCCCTACCCTGCTAACGCTCCCTCCACTGTCCCCACCCCCTCCCTTGCCTCCCCCATGCCATTAGTATATTCATCAATAAACACCTTTTTTATTATCTACCTTAATTTAACCCGTAGTACACTGGTCATGTAATAGAATTTTTTCCAATAAATCTTTTTCTTTTGTTCAACTATGAAGTCGACCAAACATACCTTGGTTGACATGTCGCAAAAATCCCTGTCAAACATGGTATACTTGATTAAATATCAAACTTCATTACGGAAAATATTTGCTGCTGAAAAATTTACGATTTTGACATCAGCGTGCAGAAAATACCAATTATCCCAGACAAATTTATAATTTTTAACACCAAAGTTAGAAATTAATCTTAACTCAACTATCACAGTCAGTGAAAACCACACTGTTGTTCTTTAAAACAATATCATGGAAACTTTGAGATTTTCCATGCTGGGTAAAATATTCTTGTAAATAAATTAAATGGTTATATAAAAGAAGTCTAATGAGTTGAACTTGCATTTAGTAGTTTTCTTTTATTTTTAATGAAGAAAAGCCTCGTTCTCATGATGATTGTGCGATAGGCACTCAGCACCAAATTTATGAAGGAATTATTTATTAATTTATTTGGCATAATAACCAAATAAAAGCAATTCTGGTAACAGAGTATTTGCTATTGTCTTTGACTGTAGGCATAAATAGTCAATAATTTCATGAATCTTGTCTTTAATCTGGCACAGGTGTCCACATAGGTGTCCACAATTTATAACGATATGCATAATATCTTCATTTTCATCATGACAAAGAGGACAAAGGGGTAGACTGAGAATTATATATTTTGTTTTTAATAGCAGATGTTAAGACTAGATCATGAATCACTCTGAAGTCTGTATCAAACATATCTGCAGATTTGAATTTTTGTGAATATTTGAATAAATTTTAGAAAATATAAGATTTGGAAATTTATTAGATCAAAATATCTGACTGGTGGGTATTTCACTAATTTGATTTAGTAAATCTTTGTAAACGTCTTTAGTAGACAAATAGTCAATTGAACAAATTTCATTTCCATTTTTTCAATTTTATACAATTCCATTTCAGTTTCCTTCAACAATATTAGATTATTATTTTGTCCATGAAGACATGCTGATCTAGCCATTTCAATTTTCAGTTTCCTTTCTAATTCATTTTTCCGAGTAAATTTTGCCTTGCATATTTTCTGACTGTGAAAAATACTTAATTGTTTGATCTTATATTTAAGGTTATCCCACCAAACTAGAATGTCCCATGTAAATAAATAATTTTCAAGATCTTGTTTTATTATAAATTCTAGTTCACTACAATAAACTTTATTATTTAACAAATTATTATTAAAAATACATATACCCGGTCCTCGTTCAATGTTTTCTAAATTACATTTTTGTAGACATGAAGGACATGTGATTTATAAAACAATAAGTGAACAAGACAGTTAGATTTGAGGAGCAAAGTATCATATCAATTCTACTTTGTTGAAGGTCTTGGCCATGAAACCTGTGCCACGTGAATTCTAATTTATCAGGATTTTTGTGCCCCCACAAATCTCTAAGACTATTACGGTACAGAATTTCTTGCAACATTTTTACAGATTTATCAGAATTAAAAGTGGGTCGATCTAAAAGACCAACAGCTGTGTTAAAATCACCCAGCAAAATTACATTTTCCTTATCTTTAATAAAATTTTGAGTATCTCCAAAAAACTGGACTTTTTCTTTTACATTGTTTGGTGCATAAATATGCATAATGTTATAACTGACTTTGTCGATTTGAAGTTTGACACATAACCACCTCCCATCAAAACTCTACATATATCGACTGTACAATCAGCATATTTTGGTGATATCATATAAAAGCAACTACCCTACTACTATTAATATAATTATTACAAATATTTTTTCCTTTCCAAAATCTTTTAAGGCAACATTCGGGGTCATTTAGATTAAACATATTTTTTTGTTTATAATCAACAAAAAGGATTGGATAACAAGTGCCCAACACTTAGATTATATCCTTGCCTTGACATACGTTGACAATTACAAATTATGACATGTTTACAAGTAGTTACATGAATTCATATGTAATGGCAAAACAAAACGTATGTATATATTGAAACAATTTTGTGTGTGTACAAAGTTAGAGAAGAAAGCTGATGGGTACTCAACTTTGCAAGAGACAGAACAAAGAAGTGAGGGGGAGGGGAAGAAAAATGAAATGTCACACTACAACACTGCTGGCTTGGGTCAACAAGCCTATGGGCCACATTTCGGCACTACCGCGACTCCGACGGAGTCCACACCACTACTATTGCCAGGAGTGACAGGACAAACAAGCGATTGGAAGTAAGCCATGTGTGAGGTAAACAGAGATGACCACTGACATCAACAGAATATGAAAAGGATGCTTTTAGACTCCTGTGCTCATCTTGCGGTCCAGTCTTAAAACCGCTTCGTGGCTTTTATGAAATTTTGTACACTGCGAAAAAGGCGAATATTGACGGAATCCGGTGAGTTTGGAATACCATAAAGAAGATCATTGGCAGTTCTTATTGGCTGATGCACAAGATTTCTCTGTAGGACAAGTCTTTCGTCTGAGTAGTTACTGCAGTTTAAGAAGTAATGGTTCGCGTCTTCGGTCTCATAACCACATGAACAGTTAGGTGTATTTTGAATATAGTTAGAGTATTTATCAAAATTTAGGTCGCTACAGGAATTTCGCAGTGTATTATATTAACCGCCCTATCGCCATTGTTGAAGTACTTAGCTTAGGTGGTCTACACACGTCAGTATTGAAATATTTGACAAGGTTATTCAGTGAATCAGACTCTCTAGCGTCTAGAAGTAGTGCATTCCATTCGGAAATGCAAGAGGGAATAAATGACGCTTAAATACTTCTTTGTGTATAAGTGGTAGCTGGAAATTGGAATGGAACCGGGTGCTATACGGGAAAATGTCCTCAGACGTTCTGGGTAATAAGTCCGATAGGCATCTGGAGGCCTGGTTACTTACAATTTTGAAAAATGTAATCATTTTGTGGAAATGGCGTCTATGTCTAAGGGTTTCCCAGCCAAGTTCTGCAAGTAGAGTAGATACTGGGCAGATCTCGTTAGATCGGATATTATACTAGCTGCATCGGCGTGGATTCTATCCAATTTTGAAAGTAGGTAATCCGGTGCACCAGCCCATACCACATCCGCGTATTCTAAAATAGGGAATATAAATGATTTATATAGAATTTCAAGGCTTTTTCTATCAAGGATATACTTAAGTTTTCTTAGCTGGGATAGTCTGGGGTTGGCCCTTTTACATAGTCTATTAATTTGGCTATGCCAGTTTAGGTCCCCCTGTAAGGTCAGGCCGTGGTGGGTGTGTGACATTGCGAGTTCAAGTGGCGTCTCACCAAACATTACAGCATTACTTAGGTTAACCTGTTTCTTGGAGAATAGAACAATTTCGGTTTTTGAAGGGTTAAACGTAACTGACCATATATTTGCCCATTCGGAAATGGCTTTGAGGTTTTCATTGGACTTTGTAGCAATGCCAGCCAGTTCGTGCCCACTTTCTGTTAAGCTTGTATCATCCGCAAATAATCGACACACGTCCGGTGAATCTAGATTTTCAGAAATGTCATTAATGTATATAAAAAAGGAACGGACCCAAGACAGAACCCCGTGGAACACCACAATTAACAGGTAAGTACTCGGAGGAAATTGAGTTACAAGTTACCCTCTGTTTACGATCAGACAAATAGCTGCTGGTTATTGATCCAATGTGTTTCTTGCAGGGCTGCAATATCAACATCTTTTTGGTGTAAAATGCTACAAACTTTTTCAAATTTAATATTATCAAGGAGGCCATTGGCATTAAATGATGGAATAACTGACGTTGTTGCGCTAAGGAAAAAGATGAAAATCAAGGCCTTCAAGCCCATTTTTTATTGAATATGTGATAATTCAGCCCCTTTCCTGATAGTTGCAATTTTTCAAATTCAACTTGAACTTCATCTTCTTCTGACGCCCAACAGAATGTAGCTTCTTATCTGAATTTATCTGATGCCCAACAGTATGTTACTTCTTATCTGAATTTACCTGACGCCCAAAAGTATGTAGCTTCTTATGTGAATTTATCTGACGCCCAAAAGTATGTAGCTTCTAATCTGAATTTATCTGACGCCCAAAAATATGTAGCTTCTAATCTGAATTTATCTGCAGCCCAACAGTATGTAACTTCTTATCTGAATTTATCTGACGCCCAACAGTATGTAGCTTCTTATCTGAATTTATCTGACGCCCAAAAGTATGTAGCTTTTTATCTGAATTTATCTGCAGCCCAACAGTATGTAGCTTCTTATCTGAATTTATCTGACGCCCAACAGTATGTAATTCTTATCGGAATTTATCTGACGCCCAACAGTATGTAACTTCTTATCTGAATTTATCTGACCCCCCAACAGTATGTAGCTTCTTATCTGAATTTATGGGTCTGACGCCCAACAGTATGTAGCTTCGTATCTGAATTTATCTGACGCCCAACAGTATGTAGCTTCTTATCTGAATTTATCTGACGCCCAACAGTATGTAGCTTCTTTTCTGAATTTATCTGACGCCCAACAGTATGTAACTTCTTATCTGAATTTATCTGACGCCCAAAAGTATGTAGCTTCTTATCTGAATTTATCTGACGCCCAACAGTATGTAACTTCTTATCTAAATTTATCTGACGACCAACAGTATGTAACTTCTTATCTGAAATTATCTGACGCCCAACAGTATGTAACTTCTTATCTGAAATTTTCTGACGACCAACAGTATGTAACTTCTTATCTGAATTTATCTGACGCCCAACAGTATGTAACTTCTTATCTAAATTTATCTGACGACCAACAGTATGTAACTTCTTATCTGAAATTATCTGACGCCCAACAGTATGTAACTTCTTATCTGAAATTATCTGACGACCAACAGTATGTAACTTCTTATCTGAAATTATCTGACGCCCAACAGTATGTAACTTCTTATCTGAATTTATGGGTCTGACGCCCAACAGTATGTAGCTTCTTATCTGAATTTATCTGACGCCCAACAGTATGTAGCTTCCTATCTGAATTGATCTGACGCCAAACAGTATGTAACTTCTTATCTGAATTTATCTGACGCCCAGCAGTATGTAACTTCTTATCTGAATTTATCTGACGCCCAACAGTATGTAGCTTCTTATCTGAATTTATCTGACGCCCAACAGTATGTAACTTCTTATCTGAATTTATCTGACGCCCAACAATATGTAGCTTCTTATCTGAATTTATCTGCCGCCCAACAGGATGTAGCTTCTTATCTGACGCCCAGCAGTATGTAACTTCTTATCTGAATTTATCTGACGCCCAGCAGTATGTAACTTCTTATCTGAATTTATCTGACGCCCAACAGTATGTAGCTTCTTATCTGAATTTATCTGACGCCCAACAGTATGTAACTTCTTATCTGAATTGATGGGTCTGACGCCCAACAATATGTAGCTTCTTATCTGAATTTATCTGACGCCCAACAGTATGTAGCTTCTTATCTGAACTTATCTGACGCCAAACAATATGTAACTTCTTATCTGAATTTATCTGACGCCCAGCAGTATGTAACTTCTTATCTGAATTTATCTGACGCCCAACAGTATGTAGCTTCTTATCTGAATTTATCTGCCGCCCAACAGTATGTAGCTTCTTATCTGACGCCCAACAGTTAGTAGCTTCTTATCTGAATTTATCTGCCGCCCAACAGTATGTAGCTTCTTATCTGACGCCCAACAGTATGTAGCGTCTTATCTCAATTTATCTGACGCCCAACAGTATGGAGCTTCTTATCTGAATTTATCTGGCGCCCAACAGTATGTAGCTTCTTTTCTGAATTTATCTGACGCCCAACAGTATGTAACTTCTTATCTGAATTTATCTGACGCCCAACAGTATGTAGCTTCTTATCTGAATTTATCTGACGCCCAACAGTATGTAACTTCTTATCTGAATTTATCTGACGCCCAACAGTATGTAGCTTCTTATCTGAATTTATCTGACGCCCAACAGTATGTAACTTCTTATCTGAATTTATCTGACGACCAACAGTATGTAACTTCTTATCTGAAGTTATCTGACGCCCAACAGTATGTAACTTCTTATCTGAATTTATGGGTCTGACGCCCAACAGTATGTAGCTTCTTATCTGAATTTATCTGACGCCCAACAGTATGTATCTTCTTATCTGAATTTATCTGACGCCCAGCAGTATGTAACTTCTTATCTGAATTTATCTGACGCCCAACAGTATGTAGCTTCTTATCTGAATTTATCTGCCGCCCAACAGTATGTAGCTTCTTATCTGACGCCCAACAGTATGTAGCTTCTTATCTGAATTTATCTGACGCCCAACAGTATGTAGCTTCTTATCTGAATTTATCTGACGCCCAACAGTATGTAGCTTCTTTTCTGAATTTATCTGACGCCCAACAGTATGTAACTTCTTATCTGAATTTATCTGACGCCCAACAGTATGTAGCTTCTTATCTGAATTTATCTGACGCCCAACAGTATGTAACTTCTTATCTGAATTTATCTGACGCCCAACAGTATGTAGCTTCTTATCTGAATTTATCTGACGCCCAACAGTATGTAACTTCTTATCTGAATTTATGGGTCTGACGCCCAACAGTATGTAGCTTCTTATCTGAATTTATCTGACGCCCAACAGTATGTAGCTTCTTATCTGAATTTATCTGACGCCAAACAATATGTAACTTCTTATCTGAATTTATCTGACGACCAACAGTATGTAACTTCTTATCTGAAGTTATCTGACGCCCAACAGTATGTAGCTTCTTATCTGAATTTATCTGACGTCCAACAGTATGTAACTTCTTATCTGAATTTATCTGACGACCAACAGTATGTAACTTCTTATCTGAAATTATCTGACGGCCAACAATATGTAACTTCTTATCTGAAATTATCTGACGACCAACAGTATGTAACTTCTTATCTGAAATTATCTGACGCCCAACAGTATGTAACTTCTTATCTGAATTTATGTGTCTGACGCCCAACAGTATGTAGCTTCTTATCTTAATTTATCTGACGCCCAACAGTATGTAGCTTCTTATCTGAATTTATCTGACGCCAAACAGTATGTAACTTCTTATCTGAATTTATCTGACGCCCAGCAGTATGCAACTTCTTATCTGAATTTACCTGACGCCCAACAGTATGTAGCTTCTTATCTGAATTTATCTGACGCCCAACAGTATGTAACTTCTTATCTGAATTTATCTGACGCCCAACAATATGTAGCTTCTTATCTGAATTTATCTGCCGCCCAACAGTATGTAGCTTCTTATCTGACGCCCAGCAGTATGTAGCTTCTTATCTGAATTTATCTGCCGCACAACAGTATGTAGCTTCTTATCTGACGCCCAACAGTATGTAGCTTCTTATCTGAATTTATCTGCCGCCCAACAGTATGTAGCTTCTTATCTGAATTTATCTGCCGCCCAACAGTATGTAGCTTCTTATCTGACGCCCAACAGTATGTAGCTTCTTATCTGAATTTATCTGACTCCCAACAGTATGTAACTTCTTATCTGAATTTATATGACGCCCAACAGTATGTAGCTTCTTATCTCAATTTATCTGCCGCCCAACAGTATGTAGCTTCTTATCTGAAATTATCTGACGCCCAACAGTATGTAGCTTCTTATCTGAATTTATGGGGGATTTATTCTTTTTTTTGTATCAGACGAAATGGTTCTTCTGACGCCCACCAGTATGTAGCTTCTTATCTGAATTTATGGGGGATTTATTCTTTTTTTGTATCAGACGAAATGCTTCTTCTGACGCCCAGCAGTATGTAGCTTCTTATCTGAATTTATGGGGGATTTATTCTTTTTTTGTATCAGACGAAATGCTTCTTACATCTGAATGAACCTCATCAGTATCGATATCGAAGAAGTCAACTGAGGAAAATTCGGCTGAATTATGGTCTAAATTTATCTCATGATCGGACTGTTCAGAATTTTTATTTTTTCCAGCCAAATCTGCAGCAGACAGTAATTGCTTTACTTTAACACTCTTTCCATCTCTACTGTCAAGGGGAAGCTGATCACTTGAACTGCCTTTGTTTCCTTGTTGCATAGCAGTCATATTGACAATAGTGAAAATCTGACAGCCAGTTATCTAACATTTCTAAAGTCTACAAAGTGGACAAGATCGGTTTAAGAAAAAGTCTTATAACAATCTAGAGTGCTTCTTCTGACACCATACCAAAACTATTCTGAATTAAAATTGACAATAGTGTGAATTTAGAAGAAAAAACGGGAGCGCATGACAAACACAACCGGATACTAAGAGCAGATAACTCCCGACCCATCATTCATAAATAAAGCCAACAGTTTGGGAAAAGAAGACTCCAACACCATTTAATTGTTGACCGACTACGGCCCACAAATAACGGACACCGACAGATGAAAAATGATGACAACAGATGTTCCACTTACTTCCAGAATGATCTACTATTATACAACCGGGCATTGTATAATTATACATATAAATTTATTTGACTTCCTGTCTGGTGTGCTATTTAATCACACCTTGAATTTGTGTGTAGAATTCATCTGACTTCTACTGTTGGACAACACACTGGATTATGTATGTAGATATTCGGCAGACTTCCAGTCTGGTGTACTACTATTCAACAAAATGGATTTGTGTGTGTAGATATTCTCCTGACATCCAGTCTGCTGTACTATTATACAACATACTGGATTTGTGTGTGTGGATATTCACCAGAATTCCCGTCTGCTGTCCTATTATACAACACACTGGATTTGGGTGTGTAGATATTCTCCTGACATCCAGTCTGCTGTACTGTTATACAACATACTGGATTTGTGTGTGTGGATATTCACCAGAATTCCCGTCTGCTGTCCTATTATACAACACACTGGATTTGGGTGTGTAGATATTCTCCTGACATCCAGTCTGCTGTACTATTATACAACACACGGGATTTGTGTGTGTGGATATTCACCAGAATTCCCGTCTGCTGTCCTATTATACAACATACTGGATTTGGGTGTGTAGATATTCTCCTGACATCCAGTCTGCTGTACTATTATACAACACACGGGATTTGTGTGTGTGGATATTCACCAGAATTCCCGTCTGCTGTCCTATTATACAACACACTGGATTTGGGTGTGTAGATATTCTCCTGACATCCAGTCTGCTGTACTATTATACAACACACGGGATTTGTGTGTGTAGATATTCACCTAATTTCCACTCCGCTGTACTATTATACAACATACTGGATTTGTGTGTGTAGATGTTTACCCGATTTCTCGCCTGCTGTTCTATTAAACAACATACTGGATTTGGGTGTGTAGATATTCTCCTGACATCCAGTCTGCTGTACTATTATACAACACACTGGATTTGTGTGTGTGGATATTCACCAGAATTCCCGTCTGCTGTCCTATTATACAACACACTGGATTTGGGTGTGTAGATATTCTCCTGACATCCAGTCTGCTGTACTATTATACAACACACTGGATTTGTGTGTGTGGATATTCACCAGAATTCCCGTCTGCTGTCCTATTATACACCACACTGGATTTGTGTGTGTAGATATTCACCTAATTTCCACTCCGCTGTACTATTATACAACATACTGGATTTGTGTGTGTAGATGTTTACCCGATTTCTCGCCTGCTGTTCTATTAAACAACATACTGGATTTGGGTGTGTAGATATTCTCCTGACATCCAGTCTGCTGTACCATTATACAACATACTGGATTTGTGTGTGTGGATATTCACCAGAATTCCCACCTGCTGTACTATTATACAACACACTGGATTTGTGTGTGTGGATATTCACCTGAATTCCCGCCTGTTGTACTATTATACAACACACTGGATTTGTGTGTGTAGATATTCACCTGACATCCAGTCTGCGGTACTGTTATACAACATACAGAAATTTGTGTGTGTGGATATTCACCAGAATTCCCGTCTGCTGTACTATTATACAACGCACTGGATTTGTGTTTGTGTAGATATTCTCCTGACATCCAGTCTGCTGTACCATTATACAACACACTGGATTTGTGTGTGTAGATATTCTCCTGACATCCGGTCTGCTGTACTATAAAACAACATACTGGATTTGTGTGTGGATATTCACCTGAATTCCCGTCTGCTGTACTATTATACAACACATTGGCTTTGTGTGTGTCGATATTCACCTAACTTCCAGTCTGCTGTACTGTTATACAACACACTGGATTTGTGTGTGTAGATGTTTACCCGATTTCTCGCCCGCTGTTCTATTAAACAACACACTGGGTCTGTGTGTGTAGATATTCACCTGCCTTCCAGTCTGGGGTACTATTATAGAACACACTGGATTCTTGTGTGTGGATATTCGTCAGACTTTAAGTCTCGTGTACTCGTGTATTATACAACACACTGAATTTGTGTGTAGATATTCGCCGACTTCTAGTATGGTGTACTATTATAGAACACATTGGACGGATTTGTGTGTGTAGATATTCACATGAATTCCCGTCTGCTATACTATTATACAACACACTGGATTTGTGTTTGTAGATATTCACCTCACTTCCTGTCTGGTATACTATTATACAACACACTGGATTGGTGTGTGTGGATACTTCTGGTGTACTGCTATACAACACAATGGATTTGGGTGTGTTGATATTCACCTGACTTCCAGTCTGGACTACAATTGAACAACACAATAGATGTGTATGTGCAGATATTCGGATGACTTCCAGCATGGTCTACTATAAATAAACACAATGGATTTGTATGTGTAGATATTCTTATCTGGGGTACTATTATATAACACAATGGAGTTGTGTGTGTAGATATTCACCTTACTTCCAGCCTGGTGTACTAGTATACAACACACTGGATTTGGATTTCTGTGTACATATATTCGCTTGTTATTCAGTCTGACATGATAGAAAAGAACAGACTGGAATTGAATGCACGTCGATATCCGTCTGTTTTCCTGTCAGGTGTATTAAAAAAACAACTCTCTGTAGTTTTGTGTGTATCAAAAAAAGAACTCTCTGTATTTTTGTGTGTATTTCAGTCTTTGAATTTACACAGCCTACATGTGTAAATTACTGGTAAATATTTCATTGGCAAAATGTGTGTATGTTTGCAGATTCGAGTAAATGCAGTACCCTCCTACACCAACCCGAACCACCCCACCCCACCATTAATCCCATTCAACAATAATTGTCTTTCAAAAAGTCTCGATTTACACTTGATCAAAAGGGAACATGAATACAACAATACAACTATATTTCAACGAAAAAT
Organism: Pictodentalium vernedei; assembly: GCA_031216915.1. Lineage (NCBI taxonomy): Eukaryota > Metazoa > Mollusca > Scaphopoda > Dentaliida > Dentaliidae > Pictodentalium > Pictodentalium vernedei. The sequence continues at coordinate 493,372,113 of CM062292.1, read as the reverse complement.
GAAATCAAAGTAAAAGCCTCTCCAAATATTTATATATTTCAAACCGCATATTAAACATTTTCATTGGAATGATGTAAAAAATCTCAGTAAAATCGCTTTTATGAGATTTCAGGAACTATAGCGTCCATCTCAGTAAACTCGCTATTATGAGAGTTCATGGTTTGTAATGTCAATCTCGGTAAACTCAATTTTATGAGGATTCACGAACTATAATGTTCATCTTGGTAAACTCGCTTTATGAGGGTTCATGAAGTATAGCGTCTATCTTGGTAAACTAGCTTTTATAAGGGTTCATGAACTATAGCGTCTATCGTGGTAAACTCGCTTTTATAAGGGTTCATGAACTATAGCGTCTATCGTGGAAACTCGCTTTTATGAGGGCTCATGGTCTATAATGTCTATCTCGGTAAACTTGCTTTTATGAGGGTTCATGAAGTATAGCGCCTATCTCGGTAAACTATTCATTATGAGGGATCATAAGCTATAACGTCCTTCTCGGTAAACTCGTTATTATGAGGGTTCATGATCTATGATGAACTATAGCATCTATCCCGGTAAACTCACTCGCTATTATGAGGGTTTATGATATATATTGTCTAACTCGGTAAACTCGCTTTTATGGGGATTCATTAACTATAGCGTGTATCTCTGTAAACTTACTTTTATGAGGGTTCAAGGTCTATATTGTCTAACTCGGTAAACTCGCTTTTATGAGGGTTCATGAACTATAGCGTGTATCTCGGTAAACTCGCTTTTATGAGGGTTCATGGTCTGTAATGTCTAACCCGGTAAATACGCTTTTATGAGGGTTCATGAACTATAGCGTTTATTTCGGTAAACTCACTATTATGAGGCTTCATGATCTATAATGTCTAACTCGGTAAACTCTCCTTTATGTGGGTTCATGAACTATCATGTCTAACTCGGTAAACTCGCCTTTATGAGGGTTCATGTACTATACCGTGTATCTAGGTAAACTTGCGTTTAGCGCCTGTCTAGCTAAAGTCGCTTTTATGAGGATTCATGAACTATAGCGTCTATCTCGGTAAACCCGCCTTTATCTTCTATGAGGGTTCATAAACTACAGCGTCTATCCTGGTAAGCTCGCTTTGATGAGTGTTCATAACTGGAGCATTTGTCTCGCAAAACTCGCGTTTATAAGGATTCATAAACTATAACAACAATCTCTGTAAACTCGCTTCTATGAGGGTCCATGAACTATAGCATTTATCTCGGTAAAGTCGCATTGATGGGGGTTCATAAGTTATAGCGTCTATGTCGATAAACTCACTTTTATGAGGAGGGGCTGGGGGAGGGAGGGGGGCTGGGTGTTCTGCCCTAGGAACAATGGTGTATGACAACCAACATGATAATCAACATCAGCTTGTGCATAACGCAGCACGCAAAGCTATGACATATAAACATCAATTTGTACATTTAACATCACACAAAGCGACGACCAATCAGCATTGGCGTGTTCGTTGCACATCACACAAAACCGACAATCTATTAGCATTAGTTTGTACATTGCACATCACACACAACGACGACATATCAACATCAGCCGTAACTTACCATCACAGAAAGCGACCATCTATCAACATAAGCTTGTACATTGAACATCACAGAGAGCGACAACATATTAACATAAGCTTATACACTGCACATCACAGAAAGCGACGACATATTAACATAACCTTATACACTGCACATCACAGAAAGCGACGACATATTAACATAACCTTATACACTGCACATCACAGAAAGCGACGACATATTAACATAAGCTTATACACTGCACATCACAGAACGCGACGACTTATTCACATAAGCTTATACACTGCACATCACAGAGAGCGGCGACATATTAACATAAGCTTATACACCACTGCACATCACAGAGAGCGACGACATATTAACATAACCTTATACACTGCACATCACAGAAAGCGACGACATATTAACATAAGCTTATACACTGCACATCACAAAGAGCGGCGACATATTAACATAAGCTTATACACTGCACATCACAGAAAGCGACGACATATTAACATAACCTTATACACTGCACATCACAGAAAGCGACGACATATAAACATAACCTTATACACTGCACATCACAGAAAGCGACGACATATTAACATAAGCTTATACACTGCACATCACAGAACGCGACGACATATTAACATAAGCTTATACACTGCACATCACAGAGAGCGGTGACATATTAACATAAGCTTATACACTGCACATCACAGAGAGCGGCGACATATTAACATAACCTTATACACTGCACATCACAGAAAGCGACGACATATTAACATAAGCTTATACACTGCACATCGCAGAGAGCGGCCACATATTAACATAAGCTTGTATATCGCACATCACAGAAAGCGGCGACATATTAACATAAGCTTATACACTGCACATCACAGAGAGCAGCGACATATTAACATAAGCTTGTACATCGCACATCACATAGAGCAGCGACATATTAACATAAGCTTGTACATTGCACATCACAGAGAGCGGCGACATATTAACATAAGCTTGTACATCGCACATCACAGCAGGCGGCGACATATTAACATAAGCTTATACACTGCACATCACAGAAAGCGACGACATATTAACATAAGCTTATACATTGCACATCACAGAGAGCGGCGACATATAAACATAAGCTTATACACTGCATATCACAGAGAGGGACGACATATTAACATAAGCTTATACACTGCACCTCACAGAGAGCGGCGACATATTAACATTAGCTTATACACTGCACATCACGGAGAGCGACGACCTATTAACATAAGCTTGTACACTGAACATCACAGAGAGCGACGACATATTAACGTAAGCTTGTACACTGCACATCACAGAGAGCGACGACCTATTAACATCAGCTTGTACATTGCACATCACCCAAATCGACGACATAAAGTCCCTTGACAGTTCACCAATGTATTCAGGTAATGACACCTAGATATACAGTAGTTGGAGTTTTCCATCAGTATAATCACAGCTTTGATAACACGTTGACAAAGCGATTCATTAACGGAAGTATTTTATGTTATTCATCCATAGAACTTACAGATGTAAAAGCGAGACATGGACGACGAGTTTGATGTATCGACACCATATAAAGATGGGCAATCGGTCAGAAAACTTTAGGTGATAATTGTTATAAGTGACATGGCGATAAGTTAGTTGACAATTGTTATATGTGACATGGCTAAGTTAGTTGATAATTGTTATAAGTGACATGGCGATAAGTTAGCTGATAATTGTTATAAGTGACATGACGATAAGTTAGCTGATAATTGTTATAAGTGACATGACGATAAGTTTGTTGATAATTGTTATAAGTGGCATGGCGATAAGTTAGTTGATAATTGTTATAAGTGACATGGCGATAAAGTTAGTGGACAATTGTTATAAGTGACATGGTAATATGTAGATCCCTGCGAGGCTTCGAGATTAGATTCTGATTTGAATCTTCCATGAGATTCGATTCGATTCAAATCCATCGAAATGTATTCAAAATTTTGAATCTATGGAAAAGTTTTGTTATGGTTATTACTACGATGTTTTATTGATGAATTCCCTCAAATACAGTTCTCAAAAACTGATATAAGATCATAATATAATAACCAGATACAAGAACATTTTTGTTCGCCCTGATAGAATTATAATCTGTACTCGTCGAGTTGGCGACTGTTATCTTTAAATCTACACAGAATTATAATATAATCATAAAAGCAAATATGCCACACAATTCCCTTTGTTGGAACTCACATGCCTTTACGCTTTACTCAATTTATTTACATTAATCCCCCCCCCCCCCCCCCGGAACCCCGAGAAGTGAAGCAGTGTTTGTTTATTGTGGTAAACAAGCTCTGTTTCTCTGGAAATCTAGGACCCGGTCACTAATGCTTCGGGTGCGAGTCCTCTAAAATAAGGAAACGGGGTAAAAACTAACCTTGACTTTATCTCCATGTGTGGTCATGTTTAGCCATTGTGCTGAGGCATGTGACCTTAAAAATCAATATATAAATCTACATTAATATTACGTCATGGCATGAACATGTGCTCACACGCCGTGACTATTAACTGAAAGCCCTATGGAAAGTGACAAATCCAAAATACGCAAGTTAAAATGGCGTATATTCGTTCTCTTTTCGATACACGAGAGGTTGACAAAAATATGTATGTAAAGAATATTCGGCGTGGTCGTGTTCTGTTTGCCGCATCAATATAATGGGAGTGCAGTTAAACTACTTATCATTCCAGATGAATTGATAATTATCATTGCTTGAATAATAGTCACATGCTTGTAAACATATCAACCATCTTAGTATGATATATTTACACGGGCACTCCCAATATTACATTCGTTTTCGTTGCAGTCAGGAAAAATCGTGCAGTTCGCAGATTTCGGTATTTAACACAATGCCGGATTCGATTCGGATACGAATCTTCCTTGAGATTCGATTCGGTATTTGATTCGAGCCGAAAATTAGGATTCGCAGGAGCCTAGTAACAAATTAGTTCATAATTGTTATAAGTGACATGGTGATAGATTAATTGATAACTGTTATAAGTGACATGATGTTAAGAAAGAAGCTTACCCTAGACAATTTACTGCTGGCATCAGAATAATTCCACATCGTGTTGTAGGCGTAATATGTAGGAAACCAAATGTCATCATTTTTAAATATCCCAATAGTGTTAAGACTCTTCAGCATTTTAACACCAGCAACTGAAAAAAAGGTCATTGATGATACTAGTTGGTTTGGACAATACACAGCACACAACATGTATTGGTTAACCTCCTGGTGGATAACAGCACACAACATGTATTGGTTAACCTCCTGGTGGATAACAGCACACAACATGTATTGGTTAACATCCTGGTGGATAACAGCACACAACATGTATTGGTTAACATCCTGGTGGATAACAATGTCTCGTATCTATTATTAGGGACTCGTATAAGAGTTATTATTATAACATTCTTTTGTAACTATTATTAGGGACTAATATCGGAGGCACTATGAAAACATTCTTTGGAAACTATTATTAGTGCCAAGTATTGGAGTTATTATGATAACATTCTTTGATAATTATTATTTGGGACACGTATTAGACAGTGGAGTCATGCCAACGGTGCGCGAGGGGGGAGGGGGAGGTGCCCCCCACAAATATTTTCGGTAAAAGCCTGGAAAGTGCCATTTCCGGCAATCTGGGGGGCATTTTTTGCCAAAATTTTGGGGCACGCTACGCGCCAACCGTTGGTGGCGTTCCGCTTAGATGGTGTTACCGATCCGGGCCCCTACGCTCCCTAGCATGACGCCCCTGGTATTAGAGTTATTATGATAACATTCTTTGGTAATTATTAAGAGGGACAAGTTTTAGAGTTATTATGATAACATTCTTTGGTAACTATTATTAGGGACTAGTATTAGAGTTATTATGATAACATTCTTTGGTAACTATTATTAGGGACTAGTATTAGAGTTATTATGATAACATTCTTTGGTAACTATTATTAGGGACTAGTATTACAGTTATTATGATAACATTCTATGGTAACTATTATTAGGGACTAGTATTAGAGTTATTATGATAACAGTTTTGGGAACCTATTAGTAAGGATTATTATTAGAGTTATCATGATAACAGTGTTGGTAAACTATCAGTAAAGTTTATTATTAGAGTTATTATGATAACAGTGTTGGGAAACTATCAGTAAAGTTTATTATTAGAGTTATTATGATAACAGCGTTGGGAAACTATCAGTAAGGTTTATTATTAGTTATTATGATAACAGTGTTGGGAAACTATCAGTAAGGTTTATTATTAGAATTATTATGATAACAGTGTTGGGAAACTATCAGTAAGGTTTATTATTAGAGTGATTATGATAACAGTGTTGGGAAACTATCAGTAAGGTTTATTATTAGTTATTATGATAACAGTGTTGGGAAACTATCAGTAAAGTTTATTATTAGAGTTATTATGATAACAGCGTTGGGAAACTATCAGTAAGGTTTATTATTAGTTATTATGATAACAGTGTTGGGAAACTATCAGTAAGGTTTATTATTAGAATTATTATGATAACAGTGTTGGGAAACTATCAGTAAGGTTTATTATTAGAATTATTATGATAACAGTGTTGGGAAACTATCAGTAAGGTTTATTATTAGAGTTATTATGATAACAGTGTTGGGAAACTATCAGTAAGGTTTATTATTAGAGTTATTATGATTACATTCTTTGGTAATAGTAGACCTTAATTCTGGTCCCCTGCTTGTGAAGACTATTTTAATTTTTTTCTCTTATTTTGTTCTCTTATCCTCTGCTAATTAATTCTTACTTTTTATATCACAAAATAATTAATTTGCACCCAAAAACTCCGAACAAATGTTTGTGTCATCACCCCGCCCCTCCCCATCCTTACGATTTCGAATCAGAGAGATTCAGTTTTCGGTAAACACCGCACTCCCACATATATACATTGTTATTACTAAAGCACTCCCACATATATACATTGTTATTACTAAAGCACTCCCACATATATACATTGTTATTACTAAAGCACTCCCACATATATACATTTATTACTAAAGCAATACAGTTGTAAATCAAATTTTTGACCCATTTCAGCTCAATTTAGACTGGAAAATGGGATAACCGGTGTTCACGTAACGGGATTGTTAGAAAAATCTATTATCATGACCTTGTCCATGTCCTGTAATTTGTATCAGATTCGAGGTTGTGTTTACAATCGGATCGCAACTAGCCCGTCAGGTCTAGTCTAATGGGAATTATAGGCCATGATAATGTATATATATTGTTGCTGATATTAAAGTGTTAGAAAAACTATTAAACCTAACGTTGTTTTTTATACACTGATGATGGAGTTATAGCTTCACCGTTCTGTCGTTTTAGATTTTAAAAGTGCTAAAACTTCACTTGACGTAAAACTTCAAAAATTGGGATGAATTTAAAAATTTAGAAACAGTTAACTCCTAATTTTTCGAGCTCTACGAAAATTAAAAATAAAATCTGATACATTTTGAACCTATGACGAATCGTCCCTCCCCGAGAAGGCACCTTCAAGTTATGCCATAACGGTTGGGAATTTCCTGTGAGGGCGCCACATTTTCAGATTTGGGTTTATTAGATAATGTTTTTTGATTAAAGATTATATTTCTAATATTTCCGAAAGATAGGCATAAAATGAGCTTTCAATTAAAAGCTGTAGAAACATCAACATCCGGCTCCTTCTAATGTAAATGTCAAAAACTAAAAGCGGATGAAACAAAGTCAGATTGCAGGAAGTCGATATGTATAAGTTTTGAAGCTGTATCTTTAACAACTATGGAGCAGCGTGTATCACCAAATGATATGGAGCAGCATGTGTCACCAAATTACGGGGTCTTAATGCTGAATGTCCAAAACAGCCTATCATTTGAAGTGACGTAAACTCGTCAAAATGCGATAAATAAAAAAATCAAAAAAAAAATCACAAAACACAAGAAGAAAAAAAAAAAACCCAAAACCCAACAGATATCTCCTAACTAAATTTTTTAGCACTACAACGTATTAAAATTAAAATAAAAATCCGACGCATTTCAATTTGATCTTATGACCCCCACCAGACGTCACGTGCGAGTTCAAGCATAAAGTTTGGAAGTTTTTAAAAATTAAAATATTTAAAAAACATCCTTAACATCCCGCTCCTTCCAAATGAAGGTGGTGTAGATGTCAAAAACTAAAAACGGATAGAACAACTTCAGATAACCGAAAACTGTATCTTTACGAACTTATGAGTTGCACGTGTCTCCAAAACTTTAATTTCCAGCTCATTTTTATATTCCTGTAATTTTGGAAATATAATCTCCAACAAAACCATATCTAAAATGTGGTGTCGAACTACGAATTCACACCAAACTCATAGGTGATATCAGCGGGTGGGGGTGGGGGGAGCGGGAGGAATTGAGGTCATAGGGTCAAAAAAATTAAAATGCATTGCATTTTTGTTAAATTTTAGTATTACTATGGTAATGACGTCAAAACGTGGCCGATCATGCGGGCTACCATAATAACCCAACATGGCGTCGATGAGTCACGCGACTATGATATCACATGAGAGCCCTTCTGATATACTTCTATGGCCCTCTCGTACGAGAAGTCCGAAACATGCTGACCCGATCAACGAACTGTCGGATTGTACAGTGGACAGCGACTGCGGTCAAGGTCCCTATAACGTCGCGTATGCATCATGATGTCACAACGTCATCAGCAACGTCAACCATTTCGCGGGGAAAACTTTCAAGAAAACTCACCTTTCCAGTCAATTTTCCATCACATACCCATACTATATACCCAGTGCCATGTGTAAGTGTGTACATGTATCATTATACAAACCGTACCACAGTAAGTGGTATATATATATGCAGTAGATATACCACTTACTGGATCTAGCTAGATGGAGCGTAAACGAGAAAAAGATTCACCAGCTAAGCTCCAGTAACTAAGGAAATTTAACACCAGCTGAACCAGCAAAGCTCAGGGTAATGGAGACGATTTGGACGTGTTATACTACTGTCCCTATACACAGGTTGTATTACACGTTGCCCATTATAATTTACATTCCTGCAGCCGGGTGGTTCTATCGCCCATTATAACTTATTTTGTACTATACGCGAGTTGTGTCACACCACGTTACCCGTTATAACTTATATTGCCCCGATACACGGGTTGTATCACACCATCTTACCCATTATAATTTATACAGACCCAATGCACAATTTGTATTATCACACAAGTAACCCATTATAACTTATATTAACCCTATACACATGTTGTATTACACAAGGTACACATTATAATTTGCTTTGTCCACATACACTCGTGGTGTTATCACACCATGCTGCCCATTAAAACTTATTTTGTCCCTATACGTTGGTTGTGTCACAACAAATTACCCATTTTATCTTATATTATACCAGTATGCATGTTATTCACACCAAGTTACTCATTATAACTTATAGTATCCCCGTACTCGGTTATAACACACCAAGTTACCCATTATATATTTCATTGTTCCATGCATGGGTTATATCACCCCTAGTTACTCCTTATAACTTGTATTTCCCTATACGTGGGTTGTATCAAGACAAATTACCAATTAGTACATATATATTGTTCCAAACTTGAGTTGCATCACCCCAGGTTCCCCATTATAACTTACTTTACTGGTGTATCATATGAGAAAATGTTTCAACCAATGGGAAGGAAAGAAGAATTGCTGAACAAAAAGATGCTAAAATTGGCAGACAGATGGATGGACGTTCGACGACGTGTAAACTGAGCGATAGTGTGAGGAAAAAGTAAAAACAATGGAGCAACAATTGCTTGAGTCAGAAAATGGTTTGGTATTCCTCCAATGATCTCTACAGGATGGTATGACAGTTAACAAAACACAATAGTACTCCAGTGTACTACACTGAACACATGGGATGACCTTGATCTTGGTGGGTCGGTGGTGAGTTTTATATATACACACCGATTTGTGGTGGTACATATGTTGTGTAAATTTCATTGTCGTATCTCTTCCAATTGCATGCCCACATATGAAGGAGTTAATGTGCATGTTTATTTCTTAAGTTGACCCCTATCTGAGATCTTGACCTTGGTGGGTCGGACATTACACACCGTCTTATGGTGGTATATAAGATGTGCAAGTTTCATTGTGACATCTCTTCCCATTAAAGTCTTATAAACGAAAGAGTTAATGTGTATGTTCATTCCACGTGTTGCCCCCTCCCCCCCCACATATGAGACCTTGACCTTGGAGGGTCGGATACGACACACCGTCTTATGGTGGTATATACGATGTGTAAGTTTCCTTGTAACATACAAAGAGTTAACGAAAATAGTGTTTTTTTAAGGAATTCTTTTTGACGCCATTTTGGCATTCATCAGATTCGGATTCAGCTCAGAAAATAGAAGTAAAGGTTTCTCCAGACAAAATAGCTATGAGCTGGCAATAATCATGTGTATAGTAAAAAGGTAGTTTACCTGCATACCCGGAGGCCGCCATTGCATCACCTATTGCTCGTCTGTAATTAGTATAATCCCAGTAAAGGTCGCCAAGGCTTTTTTGAAGGCGCATACCATCACCTCGGTGATAGTCTTCTATCTGTGTCAAGTCCCTCACTATCGCCGTGGCTTTTTCTACAACTTCCTTCTCCGTGAGTTGGGAGGGATTGTTATGGCTACCGTTGATGTCATTACAATGAGAGGATGTTTTCTTGTCTATCTTCATGTTTTTGTTGCCGCTAGTATTCTGGTCCATGACAACCTCACCTAAGTCACCGACACTCAGAGGCCCATCTGAAATTGAAACGTTAAACTAACGAAGTCTCTAACACCCAGAGGGCTATACATAGAAAAACGACAATCTCTCGTAAGTCTCTAACATTCACAGGCACGTCTGAAAAAGGCAACCACATCTAAGTCGGTAATACTTACTGACAAGCAAGCTGCCGGGCCACTAGTCTAATTCTGTAAGAAATATGACAAGCAATCTGTCAGACCACAATCTAATTCTGTAAGAAACCTGGCAAGCAACTCTTACAGAATTAGACCACCAGTCTAATTCTGTAAGAACCATGACAAGCAAGCTGTCAGGCCACCAGTCTAATTCTGTAAAAAGCCCGACAAGCAAGCTATCAGGCCACTAGTCTATTTCTGTAAGAAAAAAACCTGACAAGAAAGCTGTCAGGCCACCAGTCTAATTCTGTTAAAAACCTGACAAGCAAGCTACCAGGCCGCCAGTCTAATTCTTTAAGAAACCTGACAAGCAAGCTGTCAGGACAACAGTTTAATTCTGTAAGAAACCCGACAAGCAAGCTGCCCGGCCACCAGTCTAATTCTGTAAGAAACCCGACAAGCAAGCTGCCAGGTCACCAGTCTAATTCTGTAAGAGACCTGACAAGCAAGCTGTCAGGCCACCTGTCTAATTCTGTAAGAAACCTGACAAGCGAGCTGTCAGGCCACCAGTCTAATTCTGTAAGAAACCTGACAAGCAAGCTGTCAGGCCACCAGTCTAATTCTGTAAGAAACCTGCCAAGTAAGCTGTCAGGCCACCAGTCTAATTCTGTAAGAAACCTAACAAGCAAGCTGTCAGGCCACCCGTCTAATTCTGTTAAAAACCTGACAAACAAGCTGTCAGGCAGCCAGTCTAATTCTTTAAGAAACCTAACAAGCAAGCTGCCCGGCCGCCCGTCTAATTCTGTAAGAAACCTAACAAGCAAGCTGCCAGGCCACCAGTCTAATTCTGTAAGAAATCTGACAAGCAAGCTGTCAAGCCACCAGTCTAATTCTGTAAGAAATCTGATGCTGTTATGGACTGTTTACCTCCTCATTGCGATGGAGTTTGCGCTCGGACTACCGTGGTTTAATATGGTGTCTTTCTACGCATAGAAAAGATACAGATATTCGTTCGTACTCCAGTTATGGATATTTCAATCAATAAATATTTATTTGTTTCGCCTACAAAAACATAAAGATATATATTGTTGGAACTGCCCAGTGTTATTATAAAACTACAGCCACGGCAAATCTCCATTCATAAGTATTTAGATTGCGAACATGTCTAACTGTATTATAATGTGATCAAATATTCCGTCTAACCAGTTCTCGAATGAGAATAATTTCTTACCTTAATTCAAAGAAAGTAAATGTTTATGGTACTTTCAGACTGAACCATCTGGAATGTTTCAGCTGGACTTTTCCAACCAACTGAAATATTCCAGACGAGTGAATCTAAAACGTGGATGATGGACTATTTAACCCTTTACCCAACGCAGACGATATCAACATTTTTTATTTTAAATATCATTTTTTTAAATTTTTCCAAAATTTTCAACAAAACCATATCATGTGACCCCTCATTGGAACGAGCTCGTTCCAACGAGGGGTCACATGATATGGTTTTGTTGAAATTTTTTGAAAAATAATATTTTTTCAACTGCTGGATTTGCATATTACGCGGGCGGATGCGGGCGATTCGTTGCGTAAAGGGTTAAGCGATAGCCTGGTCTAGGCCATAACAATGTCAAATTCCTTACATAAGTAACTGATGGACTCCGGGCTTGACTCAGAGGATCATCTGAGAAAAACAAAAACTATTGAAGTCGTATAAATCGCGCCTACCCAGGGCTCCATCTGTAGAAAAAAACCTCATCTGAGACGTATAAATCGCGCATACCCAGGGCTCCATCTGTAGAAAAGAACCTCATCTGTTAGAAGGGCTAACCTTAGATAAGTTACTGACACATGGAGGCCCCAACCTGATTTAAATCGTGGACTATTTAAAGACCCATCTAATGATAAATGACTGTTCGGAGGCCCATCTAAACAACGATTTCATTCCCAGTCACTTGCACTGAGGCCCATCTGAAAAAATACCTATGCTAGGGCCAGTCACGCACACATGACCGGTGACTCCCTCGCTAGCAACATGTCATAACTCTCTGACGCTCCAAGGCAATTGCAAGGGAAAAAGTAGAATGTCTACTTTAACTAAGTAAGCTTGCTTCTTTGTTTATTTAGATTTAAGATCACTTACAACATCTACGGCTAGAACATGGCTAGGGGCGTGGTGGCTCAGAAGGTAGAGGTGCAGGCTGCAAGCCGAGAGGTCCTCGGTTCGAATCCCACCTGCGGCAACCGCGTTGTGTCCTTGGGCAAGACACTTCACCCCGATTGCCCATGTGGGAACACGGTGACGCTGTGCACTAAGGCGTACTGCACGTCGATGGTGCACCTGTCTTCAGTCAATGCTAACCCTGCATTTGTGGAGTTAGTATGTCGGGGAGCTGACAGTTGCTCGCCGTTGCTCGGTGGTTCTCTCCGGGTACTCCGGCTTCCTCCACCCGTAAAACTGTCGTGGTCATGATTAGACATTGTGCAGAAATATGTGACCTTAAACACCAATAAATAAATAAATAAATAAATAAATAAATAAATAAATAAATAAATAAATAATAAATAGAACATGGCTACAACACAAATATAATTCCACGATTAGCTAATCCTTTATAATTATATTATAACTTTCGAAGTGTCAACCTCTGTAACTTTCTAGGTGTCAATCTCTAATGATTGTTAACAGCATGTGAAGTATTGACCCTAACGGTTGTTAAAAGCGTGTGAAGTGTCACCGCCTAACAATTCTTAACAGCGTGAGAAGTATCAACCTCTAACGATTGTTAACACTGTGTGAAGTACCAACCACAATGACTGTTAATAACATGCGAAGTGTCGCCCTCTAACAACTGTTAACGATTATTAACAACATGTGAAGTATCGTCCCTAGAGATTGTGAAGCATCGATCCTACAGATTGTTAACAGCATGCAAAGTATCGTCCCTAGAGATTGTGAAGCACCGACCCTACAGATTATTAACAGCATGCAAAGTATCGTCCCTAGAGATTGTGAAGCACCGACCCTACAGATTGTTAACAGCATGCAAAGTATCGTCCCTAGAGATTGTGAAGCACCGACCCTACAGATTGTTAACAGCATGCAAAGTATCGTTCCTAGAGATTGTGAAGCACCGACCCTACAGATTGTTAACAGCATGCAAAGTATCGTCCCTAGAGATTGTGAAGCACCGACCCTACAGATTGTTGACAGCATGCAGATTGTTGACAGCAATCCCTAGAGATTGTGAAGCACCGACCCTGCAGATTGTTAAAAGCATGCAAAGTATCGCCCCTAGATATTGTGAAGCACGTACCCTACAGATTGTTAACAGCATGCAAAGTATCGTCCCTAGAGATTGTGAAGCACCGACCCTACAGATTATTAACAGCATGCAAAGTATCGTCCCTAGAGATTGTGATGCACCGACCCTACAGATTGTTAACAGCTTGCAAAGTATCGCACCTAACGGTGGTTAACATCGTGCACAATATCAACCTCTAACGGTTGTTAACTGGTTGAGTGCTAGAAGCCATTATCAGGGCTTTAACAAAATGAGGGTACCAGAGGAAAAGCCAACATTTTCCTTGCTCATGTTTCATATTCAGTCGAATCCAAATAATGTTTTGTTTATATAAATTTGTTTTATCACAAATTATTGAAGAGTGCCTATGGGCACTCTTCAATAATTTGTAATAAAAAAAAATTTGATGAACAAATTCAGACCACCAAAAAAATGTAGCCCTCAACCAGTTAACAGCGTGTGAACTATCGACCCTACGGATTGTTAACAGCATGCAAAGTGTCAAGTTTCGACCCTAACGGTTGTTAACAGCACGCAAAGTATCAAGTTTCGACCCTAACGGTTGTTAACAGCATGCAAAGTATCAAGTTTCGACCCTAACGGTTGTTAACAGCATGCAAAGTATCAAGTTTCGACCCTAACGGTTGTTAACAGCATGCGAAGTATTGTCTCTAACGATCATTAACAGTGTGTAAAGTATTGACCTTAACATTGGTTAACAGCGTGCGAAGTACCGACCATAAAGTTTGTTAACATCATGCAAAGTATCCCCTCTAACCATTGTTAACATCGTTCGAAGATTCGTCTCTAACCACTATTAATAATGTGCGACCTATCAACCTTTAACGATTGTTAGCTGCATGCGGAGTATCGACCCTAATGTATGTTAATAGCATGCAAAGTATCAACCTCTAACGATTGTTAACAGTGTGCAAAGTATCGACCCTAACGGTTGTTAACAACATGCGTAGTAACAACTCTAACGATTGTTAACAGTGTGCGAAGTATCGACCCCAACGATTGTTAACAACATGCATAGTAACAACCCTAACGATTGTTAACAGTGTGCGAAGTATCGACCCTAATGTTTGAAAGCATGCAAAGTTTCAACCTCTAACGATCGTTTACAGCATGCGAAGTATAAACCCTAATGTTCGTTAACTGCATGCGAAATATCAACCTCAAACGATTGTAAACAGCGTGCGAAGTATCGTCCCTAATGATTGTGAAGTATCCAATCTACCGATTGTTAAAAACATGCAAAGTATCGATCCTACGGATTGTTAACAGCATGCAAAGTATCAGCTTCTTGCGAATGTTAACTGGGAAGTATCAGCCCCAAGGACTGTTAACAACATGCGAAGTATCGACCTCTCATGACTGTTAACAACATACTAAGTATCAACATCTAACGATTATTAACAGCGTGTGAAGTATCGACCCTAACGGTTGTTAACAGTAAGAGAAGCATCAACCCAGACGGTTGTTAACAGCATGCGAAGTATTGGTACTAACGTTTGTTAACAGCATGCAAAGTATCGACCTCTAACGGTCGGTAACAGCGTGCGATGTATCAATCCTAACGATTGTTAACAGCGTGCGAACTATCAAAGCTAACAGTTGTTAACATCATGCGAAAATTACTGATCCTAACGATTGTTAACATCGTGAGAAGTATCGTCCCTAACGATTGTTAACAGTGTGCGAAGTATCAACCTCTAACGGTTGTTAACAGTGTGTAAAGTATCGACCCTAACGGATGTTAACAGTGTGTAAAGCATCGCCCCTAAAGAATGTTAACAGTGTGTAAAGTATCGAACCTAACGGGTGTTAACAGTGTGTAAAGTATTGCTCCTAACGGGTGTTAACAGTGTATAAAGCATCGCCCCTAACGGGTGTTAACAGTGTGTAAAGTATCACTCCTAACGGGTGTTAACAGTGTGTAAAGTATCGATCCTAACGGGTGTTAACAGTGTGTAAAGTATCGACCCTAACGGGTGTTAACAATGTGTAAAGTATCACTCCTAACGGGTGTTAACAGTGTGTAAAGTATCGACCCTAACGGGTGTTAACAGTGTGTAAAGTATCGACCCTAACTGGTGTTTTACTATGACTTATTCCCAGTTAGTCATAGTAAAAGGGACTACAGCCTACATGAGATTGATGATACATTTGCTTTCAACCAATGCGAATTGAGAACAAACGTCGCTTGCACTTGGTTGGTTAGGCGAGAAGTCTGACGATTACTTAAAGCTACGATATGGCTTCCTTCTTCCGTTTTAAACTGCCAGACAGGACAGTACATTAATTCTTGAAAATGGCGTTGATCCGAACAAATAAATAAACAAATAAATAAATTAAATAAATAAATAAATACCTGTAGCCTATTCTGCGCCGAAATATCTCATTCCAATAAAATGGTGCCCATGCATAAAGTTAGAAAGGATATGATTGCATACCTCCGCATAGTTTCTCCAACAAGTCAAAATATAGTCCAAATGATCGGTCAACGATTTAAATTTCTATTGAGCAAACACAGCTAAATAATTTACAAATAATTATGGTGTCCACACACAGTTACACAGAAAGGATTACGCTGTGGTGTTATGTATGTAGATTACAGGTAATAATGGAAATATCTGCAACTTGAAAACTATTCATTCTACTCAGTCGCGTTTTGTATTTTTTGTTTCTTTTTTTTTTGTTAATTTTCTTCTTGTATTTTTGTTTCGCAGGTAACGAGTTTTTCAATGAGATTTTAGCGTTTTCATATTTAATACACTCGTGAACTGTTTCCATTTGAGTAACACCGAATAATATATCTTTGTGTAACCCGCTTAACTGATCACACAAAAGCCGAAACGAAGATATATATATACATATGTAAAATATACTAAACGAAAGGTTGTGGGACATATATTTTGCATTAGGCGAAAAAAAATCGTTTTACTCATGTTTTGTTGATATCTTATTTGTTTACACAAACACAACAAGGAAAACAGCAGAAAACCTCTTTATGGTATTTTATAAAACCGCCATTCAAATGTTATTACTTCTTCGTTTTTCTGTCTAAAAATATAACGTATTGGAGCAGGGTCATTCACCTCGTTCCAATGATGGGTCATAAACCATGTTTTGAGACAAAAATGGAAATTTTTTCAAAGTGCCGTCTACTATTTATTTTTTTTATTTCTTAGAGTTTAGCGACACTTTCGACTGCCCGGGTCACCCCGTGTCGGACAGTTTTACGGATGGAGGAAGTCGGATTACCCGGGGAGAACCACCGAGCAATGGCGAGCTCCTGTCCATCGTACTAACCCCACACAAGCAGGGGTAGCGTTGGTTGAAGACAAGTGCACCATCGACGTGTAGTATGCCTCAGTACACAGCGCCACCATGACCTCACTTGGGCATCTGGGATTAATTGCCTAGGCCAAGGACAACACAGTTACCCCCTGGTGGGGGTTGAACCGTGGACCTCTCAGTTTGAGGTTGAATTCCGTAACCGTCTGCTTGTTGTCGGCTGCTAGATGTCGGCTGCTAGTTGTCGTCTGCTAGTTGTTTGCTCCCTGTAGTCTGGCAGTTGTCGTCTGGTAGTTGTCGTCTACTCTTTGTCGTCTGCTAGTTATTGTTTGCTAGATGTCATCTGCTCCCTGTCGTCTGCTAGTTGTCGTCTTCTAGTTGTCGTCTTCCAGTTGTCGTCTGCTTCCTGTCGTCTGCTAGTTGGGTTCGGAGGCAAAGTTGAACTGTATTTGAAGTACGATACATACGTGTCTTCCGATATCATTTCAAATGTAGACAGATTAGACTTAGATGGTTTAGAAATCCCAAAGCGAATTTCCTGAAGTCATCCAATGAAAACTCCGAAGCATCCAACAATGTGGGGGAAAGTTCTATCGCTCCTTAACGTACTAAGCCACTCAATAAAACGCACACCGTCGCTCATTTTTAATAAAATATGTGCAAAATAGGTTAAACTTCAAAGTGACGAAAAAACGTCAAAAGGGCGTTAAATCGAAAAAAAAGAAAAAAAGAAGAAAACCCCAAAGCAGCTTTCTCCTACCTTTCTACAACATACCAAAATGTTGGAAAAATCTGACGCATTTTAATTTTTGATCATATGTTACTATTTGACGTCACCTCAACATTTTAGTATAATGGTCGAGAATTTCCAAGAACAGCACCATATTTTAAGATATGGTTTTCTGTAGAGATTCGAAAGGCTAAGTCTCAAAATGAGACTGAAATTAAAAGGTATACAACAAACCCCGCAAAATTGACATCGTTGGGATCGGGGAATAAAACAATAACGTTGAACAATTTCATATACGTAGAAAACAGTGTAAGACGTTTGGTAGATGTATCTTTTATAAATATGGAGTTACAGGAATCAGAAGACTTCGTTTTTAAGGAAAAATGTCCAAAGAGGCTAAACTATGAAGTGATGTAAAAACGTCAAAATAGCGCCAAATCGAAAAACAAAACAAAACAAAAAAAAAAAAAAACAAAAACAAAAAAAACCCAGCTAGCTATCTCTTAATATTTTGAACTCTATAACATATTAAAATTTCAGAAAAATCCGACATATTTTAATTTTTGACCATATGACCCTTTATCACGTCACCTCATCGTTCGAGTATAACGCTTGAGAGCTCCCAGGGATCACGTCACCTCAGCGTACGAGTATAACGCTTGAGAACTTCCAGGGACGGCACCACATTTTTAGATATGTTTTTTGCGGAGATTATATTTGCATAATTTCCGAGAGGTAGATTTAAAAATCAGCTGGAACTTGAAATCATAAGAAAACCGTTTTTATTCAAGGAAGTGTTGAAATTCCTAAAAGTAAAACCAGATAGATCGATGTCAGATAACTTATAAAATAGATGTTTGAAGTTTGAAAGCTGTATCTTTCAGAACGATGGAGCTATGCGTGTCACAAAATCGCTGTTTTAACCCTCTGAACACTGATGTCGAAATATCAAAATTTCTAAATGCAATGTTTTCCCTTGATGCAACCAGGAATATAACCAATTTAGTCTTGTCTGACAGAGCTTATTGAGCTCATTGAGTTCCGTCAGACAACACTGAATTGGTTACATTACTAGTTGCATTATGTGCAAAAAGTGATGCCTGAAATTTGAGTATTTTGACATCAGAGTGCAGAGGATTAAATAAGAACAAACTGAAGTGATGTAAAAACGTCAAAATGGATAGCAGTAGTGTGACTCCACTCATTGTTAGTGGAAAGTATGGGTCATGTGACTCTACTTCGTGTCAGTGGAAGGCTGGGGTAGTGTGACTCTACTCATTGTTAGTGGAAAGTATGGGTCATGTGACTCTACTGCGTGTCAGTGAAAGGCTGGGGTAGTGTGACTCTACTCATTGTTAGTGGAAAGTATGGGTCATGTGACTCTACTTCGTGTCAGTGGAAGGCTGGGGTAGTGTGACTCTACTCATTGTTAGTGGAAAGTATGGGTCATGTGACTTTACTTCGTGTCAGTGGAAGGCTGGGGTAGTGTGGCTATATTCCGTGTTGGTCGAGGGCTGGGGCAGTGTGACACTACTTCGAGCCAGTGGAAGGCTGGGGTAGTGTGGCTACATTCCGTGTTGGTCGAAGGCAGGGGCAGTGTGATTCTACTTCGTGTCAGTGGAAGGCTGGGGTAGTGTGGCTATATTCCGTGTTGGTCGAAGGCAGGGGCAGTGTGACTCTACTTCGTGTCAGTGGAAGGCTGGGGTAGTGTGGCTATATTCCGTGTTGGTTGAAGGCAGGGGCAGTGTGACATTACTTCGTGTCGGTGGAAGGCTGGGGTAGTGTGGGTATATTCCGTGTCGGTCGAAGGCAGGAGCAGTGTGACACTACTTCGTGTCAGTGGAAGGCTGTGGTAGTGTGGCTATATTCCGTGTTGGTCGAAGGCAGGGGCAGTGTGACTCTACTTCGTGTCAGTGGAAGGCTGGGGTAGTGTGGCTATATTCCGTGTTGGTCGAAGGCAGGGGCAGTGTGACTCTACTTCGTGTCAGTGGAAGGCTGGGGTAGTGTGGCTATATTCCGTGTTGGTCGAAGGCAGGGGCAGTGTGACATTACTTCGTGTCGGTGGAAGGCTGGGGTAGTGTGGGTATATTCCGTGTCGGTCGAAGGCAGGGGCAGTGTGACACTACTTCGTGTCAGTGGAAGGCTGTGGTAGTGTGGCTATATTCCGTGTTGGTCGAAGGCAGGGGCAGTGTGACTCTACTTCGTGTCAGTGGAAGGCTGGGGTAGTGTGGCTATATTCCGTGTTGGTCGAAGGCAGGGGCAGAGTGACACTACTTCGTGTTGGTCGAAAGTTCATGTGATATGCTTCCACTCTGTTTTGGTCGAAGGTTTGGGCGATGTGCCTCTACTCCGCGTTGGTCGAAGTCTGGGGAGGTGCGTGTATCTAACCTGTGTTGGTCGAAGGCTGGGTGGTGTGTCTCTACTCCGCGTTGCTCGAAGGCTGTGGAGGTGTGTGTATCTAACCTGTGTTGGTCGAAGGCTGGATGGTGTGTCTCTACTTCGCGCTGGTCGAAGGCTGTGGAGATGTGTGTATCTGACCTGTGTTGGTCGAAGGCTGGGTGGTGTGTCTCTACTCCGCGTTGGTCGAGGCTGTGGAGGTGTGTGTATCTAACCTGTGTTGGTCGAAGGCTGGGTGGTGTGTCTCTACTCCCCGTTTTTCGAATGCTGAAGTAGTGTGCTATGAGCTTATCTAAGGCAGAGGTGATGTGGCTATACTCCGTTTTGGCCGAAGGTTGAAGTACGCTGTTATGGTCGAAGGTAGATTTGGTGTGTCTCTGTACCGTGCTCGTGAAAGGCTGGGCGGCTTGTCTCTACTCCGCGTTGGTCGAAGGCTGGAGTAGTGTGCGCTGAGTTTAAGTAAGGCAGGAGTGATGTGCCTATATGCGGTTTTAGCCGAAGGCAGGGTTGGTGTTTCTCTATACCGTGCTGGTGAAATGTTGGGTGGTATTCCTCTACTCCGTGTTGGTCGAAAGCTGGAGTAATGTGTTCCGAGTTTGTCTAAAGCAGGAGTTATGTGCCTATACTCGGTGTTGGTCGAAGGCTGGAGTATTGTGTTCGGTGTTTGTCTAAGGCAGGAGTGATGTGCCCACACGCCATTTCGGTCGAAGCAAGGTTTGGGATGTCTCTGTACCGTGATGGTGAAAGCCTTGGCGGTGTGTCTCTACTCCGCGTTGGTCGAGTGCTGGCGTAGTGTGCTCTGAGCTTGTCTAAGGAAAATGTGGGGTGCCTATACTCCGTTTTGGTAGAAGTCAGGTATGGTGAGACTGTACTAAATTTGGTTGAAAGCTGGAGTGGTGTGCTTCCACTCTCTTGATCGAAGGCTGGAGGGGTGCGCTTCTACTCCATGCTGGTGGAAGGCAGGGCTGGTGTATCTCTACTCCGTGTTGGCGGAATACTGGGGTGCTGTGACTCTACTCTGTATTGGTTGAAGGCAGGGTGGTGTCCCTCTATTTCGTACTGGGCGAAGGCAGGGATGGTGTGGATCTATACCGTGTTGGTCGAAGCTTGGGCGGTGTTCCTCTACTCCGTGTTGGTCGAAGGCTGGAGTAATGTGCTCCGATTTTGTCTAAGGAAGGAATTGTGTGCCTATACTCCGTTTTTGTCGGAGGCTGGAGTAATGTGCTCCGTGTTTGTCTAAGACAGGAGTTGTGTGCCTATACTCCGTGTTGGTCGAAGGTTGGAGTAATGTGCTCCGGGTTTGTCTAAGACAGGAGTTGTGTGACTATACTCCGTTTGGTCGAAGGCTGGAGTAATGTGATCCGGGTTTGTCTAAGAAAGGAGTTGTGTACCTATACTCCGTGTTGGTCGAAGGTTGGAGTAATGTGCTCCAAGTTTGTCTTAGGCAGGAGTTGTGTGCCTATACTCCGTTTTGGTCGAGGGCTGGAGTATGTGCTCCGGGTTTGTCTAAGGCCGGAGTTTTGTGCCTATACTCGTGTTGATCGAAGGCTGGAGTAATGTGCTCCAAGTTTGTCTAAGGCAGGAGTTGTGTTCCTGTACCCCGTGTTGGTCGAAGGCTGGAGTAATGTGCTCCGAGTTTGTCTAAGGCAGGAGTTGTGTGTCTATACTCCCTGTTGATCGAAGGCCGGAGTAATGTGCTCCAAGTGTGTCTAAGGAAGGAGTTGTATGCCTATATTCCGGTTTGGTAGAAGACTGAAGTAATGTGCTCCGAGTTTGTCTAAGGCAGGATTTGTATGCCTATACTCCGGTTTGGTAGAAGGCTGGAGTAATGTGCTCCGAGTTTGTCTAAGGCCGGAGTTGTGTGCCTATACTCCGTATTGGTCGAAGGCTGGAATAATGTGCTCCAAGAATGTCTAAGGCAGGAGTTGTGTGCCTATACTCCGGCTTGGTCGAAGGCTGGAGAAATGTGTTCCGAGTTTGTCTAAGGCATGAGTTGTGTGCCTATACTCCGGTTTGGTCGAAGGCTGGAGTAATGTGCTCCGGGTGTGTCTAAGGCAGGAGTTGTGTGCCTATACTCCGTGTTGGTCGAAGTTTGGAGTAATATGCTCAGAGTTTGTCTAAGGCCGGAGCTGTGGGCCTATAATCCGCTTTGGTCGAAGGTTGGAGCAATGTGCTCCGAGTTTGTCTAAGGCAGGAGTTGTGTGCCTATACTTCGTTTTGGTCGAATGCAGGAGTTGTGTGCCTATACTCCGTGTTTGTCTAAGGCTGGAGTAATGTGCTCCAAGATTGTCTAAGGTAGGAGTTGTGAGCCTATACTCCGGTTTGGTCGAAGGCTGGAGAAATGTGTTCCGAATTTGTCTAAGGCATGAGTTGTGTGCCTATACTCCGGTTTGGTCGAAGGCTGGTGTAATGTGCTCCGAGTGTATCTAAAGCAGGAGTTGTGTGCCTATTCTTCGTGTTGGTCGAAGTTTGGAGTAATATGCTCAGAGTTTGTCCAAGGCAGGAGTTGTGTGCCTATAATCCGCTTTGGTCGAAGGTTGGAGTAATGTGCTCCGAGTTTGTTCAAGGCAGGAGTTGTGTGCCTATACTCCGTTTTGGTCGAAGGCTGTAGTAAAGTGGTCCGAGTTTGTCTAAGGCCGGAGTTGTGTGCCTTTTCTCTGTGTTGGTATGAGGCTGGAGGCATGTGCTCTGAGTTTGTCTAAGGCCGGAGTTGTGTGCCTTTTCTCTGTGTTGGTCTAAGGCTAGAGTCATGAGCTCCACGTTTATCTAAGCCAGGAGTTATGTGCCTATATTCTGTGTTGGTCGAAGGTGCTCCGAGTTTGTCTCAGGCCGGAGTTGTGCGCCTTTTCTCTGTGTTGGTCTAAGGCTGGAGTCATGTGCTCCACATTTATCTAAGCCAGGAGTTATGTGCCTATATTCTGTGTTGGTCGAAGGTGCTCCGAGTTTGTCTTAGCCCGGAGTTGTGTGCCTTTTCTCTGTGTTGGTCTAAGGCTGGAGTCACGTGCTCCACGTTTATCTAAGCCAGGAGTTATGTGCCTATATTCTGTGTTTGTCGAAGGTTTGTCTAAGGCCGGAGTTGTGTGCATATACTTCGTTTTGGTAGAAGGCAGGTATAGTGTGTCTCTACGAAGTGTTGATCAAATAATGAGGTGGTGCTCTTCCACTCAGTTGGTCGAATGCAGGGGTAGATTGTCTTTACGAAGTGTTGATTAAATGATTATGTGGTGCTCTTCCACTCAGTTGGTCGAATGCAGGGCTAGATTGTCTCTACGAAGTGTTGATCAAATGATGAGGTGGTGCTCTTCCACTCAGTTGGTCGAATGCAGGGGTAGATTGTCTCTACGAAGTGTTGATCAAATGATGAGGTGGTGCGCTTCCACTCAGTTGGTTGAATGCAGGGGTAGATTGTCTCTATGAAGTGTTGATCAAATGATTAGGTGGTGCGCTTCCACTCAGTTGGTCGAATGCAGGGGTAGATTGTCTCAAATGATGAGGTGGTGCCCTTCCACTCAGTTGGTCGAAAGCAGGGGTAGATTGTCTCTACAAAGTGTTGATCAAATGATGAGGTGGTGCGCTTCCACTCAGTTGGTCGAATGCAGGGGTAGATTGTCTCTACGAAGTGTTGATCAAATGATGATGTGGTGCTCTTCCACTCAGTTGGTTGAATGCAGGGGTAGATTGTCTCTACGAAGTGTTGATCAAATGATGATGTGGTGGTCTTCCACTCAGTTGGTCGAATGCAGGGCTAGATTGTCTCTACGAAGTGTTGATCAAATGATGAGGTGGTGCTCTTCCACTCAGTTGGTCGAATGCAGGGCTAGATTGTCTCTAGGAAGTGTTGATCAAATGATGAGGTAGTGCGCTTCCACTCAGTTGGTCGAATGCAGGGGTAGATTGTCTCTATGAAGTGTTGATCAAATGATGAGGTAGTGCGCTTCCACTCAGTTGGTCGAATGCAGGGGTAGATTGTCTCAAATGATGAGGTGGTGCCCTTCCACTCAGTTGGTCGAAAGCAGGGGTAGATTGTCTCTACAAAGTGTTGATCAAATGATGAGGTGGTGCGCTTCCACTCAGTTGGTCGAATGCAGGGGTAGATTGTCTCTACGAAGTGTTGATCAAATGATGAGGTGACGCCTCTACTCGCTGTTAGTCCAAGAATGCAGGGTGGTGTGTCTCGACTCCGCCTTAGTGTGGTGTGCTGTGATTATACCCTTTGTTGGTCGAAGGCAGGAATGGCGTTTCTCTGTTTCGCACTTGTCGAAGGCAGGACTGTTGTTTCTCTATTTCGCACTGGCCGAAGGCAGGGATTGTGTATCTCTATTTAGCACTGGCCGAAGGCAGGGATTGTGTACCTCTGTACCGTGCTGGTCGAAGTCAGGGCTGGTGTGCCTCTTCTCCGGGTTGCTGAAGGTTGGAATGTTGTGCCTCTACCCTTGTGTTGGCCCAGATCTAGTTGGTGTGCATGTACTCCGTGTAGGTCGAAGGCAGTGATGGTGGGTCTGCACTCCGTTTGGTCGAAGGCAGAGACGATGTGCCTCTACTTGATGTCGGTAGAAGGCAGGGGAGTGATGTGCCTGTACCCCGTGTAGTCACAGGTAGTGGTGATATGCTTCTACTATCTGTAAGTCGAAGGTCAGGGTGGTGTGTCTCTACTCCGCGTTCTCCGAGTGATGGAATGGTGTGTGTCTACTCATTGTTGGGCGATGGCATGATGGCATGACGGCATGCCTCTAATCCGGGATATAATCTGCTACGAACACCAGATATAGGCAAATTCGGAAAGCCTCTTTCGCCTCTTCCGCAGTCCTACAGTTTGAAGGTAGTAAACTTAAAGAAAATGTGGGCCCGTCAATTCCAATGTCTCTAATTACCCTATCGTGACTAGAGGCTACTGCTTACAAAGTATATAGCTTTCACGAGAGCAATGAACATTCCGGGACCTGCAGCAGGCAGAGGTCATGCATAGGCGTCGCCAGAAATTTTCAAAAGGGCTTCGGCTTTGATGAAAAAGGTACACCGGGGGTACACATGGAAGATGCCTTCGGCACGAACATACTAGAGGAGTCCGTGGGCATCCCCCCTCCCCGGTAATACCTTTAAATTTAGTATCAAACTGAGCTCTCTGGTGGCCTTTGGGGGATTTATTTGCATTCTCCGTTCTTGAAAAAAATCGTAAAAGGGGATTCGTCTGCACCCTCACCCCGGCGCCGCCTATGAGGTGTTACCTTTCTCGTGCACTCCAAGTCACATGCCTTGGGTACTCAGTACATTGATATCTAGTCTAACACTCTCCGACTCCCAAACAAATTTTCAAAAAACAGTTTACATTCAAGTGACATTGATGACTTATAACGACCATCCACGAATAAACTGATAAACACAGGACAAACAATAAACGAATTAAGGATATTTCCATAAATCATCGATCGCCGCAATAGGATTTCCATGTGTTCCTTAACTGGTTGAGTGCTAGAAGCTACTATAAAGTCTTTCAAAAAATGAGAGGATCAGAGCAAAAACCAATATTTTCCTTGCTCATGCTTCCTTTTCAGTCTAACGTAAATAATATTTTGTTTATATGAATACGTTCTATTACAATTTTTTTGAAAATACAAGCAGACACGCTCTAACGATTTGTTATAAAACAAATCTGTCAGAAACCGGACTTTGTCGTTGCTGGGCGAAATAGATTCACACCGCCAAAACTCGAGGAGTGTCGCCTGAATCCGTGCGTGAACGTATGTCTCACCGTAACGAACCCGACCGTTGAACTTTTGTTGGAGTGGTTCTTATCCTGAAGGGGTCAGTGATTTTTCGTCAAAAAGCATGAATCAACAGGTGTTCAGTTCAATTTTAATTCATATAATATTATAAAAAGTATGATAATTTGGGACTTACATGGAATCTAATACAATAAGACGACAAAACGTCAGTCACCCCCAACCCACGCAGTTTTTGAGTCACTTGCGGGCCCGCATTCTCTGCTGTCGCTGTTTTTACTCCTTCTCGATGGTGTTGGTTCTTTGGTCGCCTCTTCACTTCACTCCTTCACTGCCGTCGCACGGCCACTAACTTATTGTCACTTTTCTATGTTGCCTGCCTTCTAACAAGTGACAGAATGTCACTTTTCCACTGCCGTCTCACGTCTACTAGCTTATTGTCACTTTACTGGACGCTTTCACTCAAGCAGTCGCCACCAATAGGGTTAAACTCTCCCCTACTTTTATCTCAGAATAATGTTCATACAGGCAAGCCAACTCTGCCTACGTATGGCTTGCCTTCTAAAACAGGTAATGCCGTTTACCTAAACGCAAATAGCTCCCTGAGCTCGTACTTCGTGTTTCTGATCCTATTCTCTTATATGGCCACCGACTTGGCCCGCGACTGCTCCTATTCTAAATATGAGCCCTGTGGCCCTTACACTACAACGTGCCTATACGTACGCACCGATGTGGTGCCTAATCTAACCTATAGCATGGGACATCACCATTTCCTCGCCGAGACCCACAGTCTTACACACCTTCAGACTGGAATGATATTTTCGAGAAATCCTCCGATTTTTATTTTGAAGGCCAGCACATTAATTCTGTTTAATCGCTTCTCTTAAACTTGGCCGCTTAAATCTATCTTAATTTAATACTCCCTTTAAAGTTTTTTGGAAAAACTCGCAATTCGGCATGCCCTGACAAGCTAGATGCGGAATATGGATGTGTGTCCAGAGCATGTGCGATGTACTGTTTTCGCCACAATTACCTATTAACTGGCCATAATTACTCAAATAATGACTACAGGAGAGCTGGCTTCCACTACGTTTAATCTCTTACCACATATCCCATTATAGCGTTAAATAGAAACGCGGTGGTAATTCACATAAAATTTTATGCTTAATGAGCAGCGCTTGAATCATTGCTGGTCTGTTTAAGTGACAAATCGGTTTTCCGGGTCCATCATATACCTATCATTACGCTTTACATTTAGCTCGAGTGAGAAAGATTATCGAAAATATATACACTTCTAAACAACAAAATCGAAAATCCATACCATCACCTTGACAAGACCCTATCAAGGAACATACTCTCAGTTGTTCCAAATAAACCAAGGGTTTAGTATTCACGTGCATCTACTCTAACACTCCTCTCTTAGAGCTATCTCACAATCTCGCTCTACTATTACACCAAAAATACTCGTAATTTTCACACGCATGCGCACACCGACGCACACCCCAAATAACTCCCAGTACTTTGACTCGGTCCCCCATTGGAACGCATGAGTCTATCCACATCCCATATAAACTCGCGCGCTCACTTCCACTGGCGCACAATAGGAGGTGGTCCGTTGGTACACATGCAGCCAACAGGCCCCCTATACAATCTCCCTCTCTCCATCGCAAAATATAATACTACTCTATCATACACATACCTGTATCTATATACACTCACGCAACACCTGCGTAAAAATATTAGCAAGGGGTATCCACCCTGACCCAAGCCAGCCGATTAGCCTCTTGCCCCAACTCCCGTTATCTCACTAGCTTGCTCCCATCCTTGGGTAGGGTGTCCCACCCAGCTCATGCCCGTCAGCGGGTTATCTGCCCTATTAATCACTATCTTAAATATTCCATGCGTGGTGGGCCCCTTACTATGCCCTAGAGAGTCCACCAGCACCCTCCACCGGGAACTATTCCTTGTTCCACCAAGGACTCCACTCATATTCACGCCCAACATCTACAGGCTCCCAGACGATGCCTGCCGTACCAAAGCTCGCTGCCGCAGATGCAACACCCCGTTTGTTTACTTCCAATCCTCCCTTGGGTGCTCCACTCCTAGTCCCAGGGCCCCTCCTAACTCTACGCCTCCGATGCCCTTGTGTGGCTGCTGCGGCCACCTCTTGTGGTCTCTTCTGGCCTAATGTACCTCCCCCTCCCCCTCCCCTTCGCGTAGGTTCAGTGTCCTTTATATTTTAGCATCTTGCGTGGTACACTGCGCCACATCCCTCAATGTCTACTCGGTAATGACTGTTGCCCATTATTTTTGTTACAGCGTATGGCCCCTCCCACTGTAACCGCGTTCTACCTAACTTTGTCGGCCGGAGCACGGTCACCTTTTAGTTCCTAACCTTTGGTCTACTTCCGTACCGATCCCTACTATGTCCCATTTCGTCCACACACATTGGCTGCTTCTGTTCAGCCACTCTCTTGACTTCTGTCGTCGAATGCTTAACCTTAGGGGCCTCCATTGTGCACTCTACCAGTGCATCCTTGCTCGACCCCACTGGCCTCTCCAGTAACTTAACCGGCAGCTCTGCCTCCTCGGCTTGGGCTCGGGTAACCGAGCATGTCTTGTCGAGTTCTGAACATACCCCGGGTATGTTCGCGAGCAATAGGTCGTAGATGGGCGCCTCAATACACATTGCCTCTACCTCACCGCTATAGAAAAGGTTATCCACCCTCACCCTCGCAAGGGGGAACCTCCTAATCGTCCCATCTATTAGCACGCAAACGTGGTCGTGCCCCGTTAGCTGTCCGTCGCTAACGAGTTCCCTCTTTACCGCCGCGCTACTACACCCTGTGTCCCGTAGCATACAGACTTCTCGGTCACCCACATACGCTGGGTACACCGTCATCTCCTCCTTTTTACCAAGGGCGGGGTATCCCTCGCACAGCCCACTAATTATGGGCAATACCTGCCCATTTCCAGCTTGAGTCGCCCAGCTTCCAGTGCTTGGAGCAGTGGGCTCCTCCCTGGCCCAATTGTTTGGCAGAATGCCGCCGTCTGCCTTCTCACCACATGCTGTATCGAATCACACCTCCTCTCATTACCGATTGGGAACGGGTTTCTCCTCCCATTCTTCGCTGGGCATCCGCTTGATCGCCCAGTTATAGCTAAAAGTCTCTGGCCAGGTGCCCCTTTTTATTACACACAAAGCAAGTTTCCGGCTCGGGGCTTGGGTTCCTAACGGGTACCTTTGCAATTCCCATTCCTTCCCGACCTACCCTTAGTCAGACCCCCCCCCCCCCATGAGCCTCCAAATATTGCTCAGCCACCCTAGTCATTTCCTCTACGCTACTTGGCATCCTCCCCTTAACAAACAATGCCACCTCGGGTGTACACGATGACATAAACTGCTCCCCGATAAGTAAGTCCTTCAGGGAGGGAAATGACCGTTCGGTTTCAGATAATTCGACCAACCTATCGAAATACCTCGTGACCCTTGACACAAACTGCTGCACACTTTCACCCGTCTCAACCTTGCATTCTCTGAATTTCCTCCTTAAACCCTCCTCGGTGAGCTGGTATCTCCTGAGTATAGCCTTTCTTCAGCTCACAGTAGCTTGGTCAGGGAGAATGCTCACATATACATGTAGAGACTTGCCCGCCAGCAATGGATTAAGCCTGGCCCCATCATCGGGCCAACCCTGATTTGAAAAAAACCTTTCAAATCTTTGTAAGTATGCGTCAATATCATCAGTCTGTTCATTGAACATTGGTAACTGGGGATACGGTGCCCTCACGTTTCCCCCGAGACTGTCTACCATTAGCGACGGGTAAGTTCCAGTGGCGGCGCCAGACTTACAGAAGTGAGGGGGTAGAGTTGGGTGTTGCCCGCCGCACAGCGGCGGCCTCGGCGCGCAGCGCCGAGTCGGGTGGGTGTGTCCTCCCGAAGTTGAGAAATTTTTTGAAAATTACGTTGTAAATGGTGTTCTCTGGAGCATTCTCAGCCAATTAAATTAAAACAGTTTTATCCTTGTTGCAGTTTGGACCCTCGACTCTTGTGTGTTGTTTGCAGCTAATGTATGTGTGTGTGGGGGTGGGGGGGGGGGGGAGGGAAGGGGGGCACACACAAATATAATTTAAAAACTTCTCTGATTTAGTGCACTTGGGAATATGGAATTAAGCATACCCTCCATTACACCGCAACGTTCAATACAAAAATTAAAATGATAGTATTTTTTACTACGCTTGGAGAAAAAAGTGGAGGGGTAAGTACACCCCCCATGCATAACCCCCAATGGCGCCGCCATTGCGAGTACCTGCGCCCAAGCGCTTAAAATTTCCATTTCCCTCTCATGACACGCTGCGTTCTATTATTACGCGAGAATTTCCACCACAACAGAACGCAGTGTTGGATTGGCAATAATTGGTCAGGGGGCATGCTCACATATACGAATTTAAGAGCTAATCTAACCAACGATTAACCCCTGCACAACTTATGAAAAATATTAACATTTCAATGCGGCAATCTGTATGAACATTAAAACGGAATTCTCTATTAAAACTGTAATTGATTCTCAACTTTCAATTGTTACCTTTTAGAAAGATCCTTGTTTTAGCCTCACCAGATGGCGGAAACCGGGCTTAGTCGCTGCTGAGGGAAATAGATTCACGCCGCGTATTCAGCCAAAACTCAAGGAGTGTCGCCTGAATCCGTGCGTGAACGTACATCTCGCCGTAACGATCCCACCCGTTTCACTTTTGATGGTGTGGTTCTTATCCTGAAGGGGTCAATAACTTTTCCGCGAAAAGAATAAATCAACAGGGGTTCACTGTATACAACAATTTTAATTATATAAATAAATATGAGAATTTGTGACTTACATGGAATCCAAAGCATATGAGGAACAAAACGTCAATCACACCCTAACCACACAGTTTTTAAGTCGCTTGCGGGCCCGCATACTCTATTGTCGCTAATTTTTCCTCCTTCTCGCTGGTGTTCGTTCCCTGATCGCCTCTTCACTTCACCCTTTCACGGCCACTAACGTATTGTCACTTTATCCGGACGCTTTTGCTCTAACAGGTTACGGAATGTCACTCTACCACTGCCGTCGCACGGCCACTAACGTAGTGTCACTACACTATATCGCATTCCCTCCAACAAGTCACTCTACCACTGCCGTCGCACGGTCACTAGCTTATTGTCATTTTACTTGTCGCATTTTCCCCAAGCAGTCGCCACCAATAGGATTAAACGCTCCTCTCCATTTATCTCAGAATAATGTTCATACAGGCAAAGCCTACTCTGCCTACGCATGGCTTGCCTTCTAAAACAGATAATGCCGTTTACCTAAATGCAAATAGCTCCCTGACCTCGTACTTCAGGTTTCTGATTCTATTCTCGTATATGGGCACCGACTTGACCCGCGGCTGCTCCTATTCTAAATACGAGCTTCCCTACACTACAACGTGCCTATACTTTCACACCGATGCGACACCTCCTCTAACTTATAGCATGGGACATCCCCCTCTACTCGCAACGACCTACAGCCCTACACACCTTCAGACTGGAATGAACTTTTCGAGATATCCTCCGATTTTTATTTCGATAGACAGAACATTAATTCTCAGTTTAATTGCTTCTCTTGAACTTGGCCGCTTAGATCTATCTTAATTTAATATTCACTTTAAAATTCCTTTAAACGACTCGTATTTCGTTATTTCCTGACATTCGGGACAGATTAGATGCGTAATATAGGTGTGTGGCCAGAACCTCTGCGGTGTACTGTTTTTACAGCAATTACCTATTTCTGGCCATAATTACACAGATTATGACTGCAGGAGGGCACTGGCTTCCACTACGTTTAATCTCCTACCACATATCCCAGCGTTAAACAGAAACGCGGTAATGGACTTAAAATTTCATGCTTAATTAGCAGTGCTTGAATTATTGCTGGCCTGTGACAAATCGGTTTTCGGGGTCAGTCATATAAACGCACCTTCTTATGCCTTGGCCCGAACGAGAAAAAATATCAAAGATATATAAACTTTTTTGCTACAAAATCGAAAATTCCAGCTATCACCTTGACAAGATTTTCAATAACAAACTCAGCTTTGGTCGAAGGCTGGGGTAGTGTGTGTCTCTACTCCGCATGGGTCAAAGGCTGAAGTAGTATGCTCTGAGCTTGTCCAACACAGGAGTAATGTACATATACGCCATTTGGTGTGTCTCTACTCAGTGTAGGTCGAAGGCGGATACGGTGTACCTCTACATTGGTCGAAAGCACCCATCGATGGCAAGGCTCTATCTCTCTAAGTAGCAACATCAAACAAGCACATAGCAATAGCAAGGCTATACCTCACAGAATTATAAAACATCAAACAAGCACCGTTCAATGTCAAGGCTCTACCGCTCTAAGTAATAAAACATTAAACAAGCACCCATCAATGTCAAGGCTCTACCGCCCTAAGTAATAAAACACCAAACAAGCATCCATCAATGTAAAGGCTCTGTCTCACAGAGTAATAAAACATTAAACAAGCATCCATCAATGTCAAGGCTCTACCACTCTAAGTAATAAAACATTAAACAAGCACCTATCAATGTCAAAGCTCTGCCTCTCTAAGTAATAAAACACCAAGCAAGCACCCATCAATGTCAAGGCTCTGTTTCACAGAGTAATAAAACATTAAACAAGCACCCATCAATGTCAAGGCTCTACCGCTCTAAGTAATAAAACATTAAACAAGCACCCATCAATGTCAAGGCTCTACCTCTCTAAGTAGTAAAATATCAAACAAACACCCATCAATGTCAAGGCTCTACCTCTGTTAGTAAAAAAACACCAAACAAGCACCCTTCAATGTCAAGGCTTTGTCTCTCTGAGTAATAAAACATTAAACAAGCACCCTTCAATGTCAAAGCTCCACCTCTCTTAGTAATAAAACTGTAAACAAGCACCCTTCAATGTCAAGGCTTTGTCTCTCTGAGTAATAAAACATTAAACAAGCACCCTTCAATGTCAAAGCTCCACCTCTCTTAGTAATAAAACTGTAAACAAGCACACTTCAATGTCAAAACTCCACCTCTCTTAGTAATAAAACATTAAACAAGCATCCATCAATGACATGGATCTGTCTATCTAAGTAATAAAAATATGAAACAAGCATCCATCGATGTCAAGGCTCTGTCTCTCTGAGTAATAAAAACATTAAACAAGCATCCATCAATGACAAGGCTCTGTCTCTCTGTCATAGAAACATTAAACAAGCATCCATCAATGACATGGCTCTGTCTCTCTGTAATAAAAACATTAAACAAGCATCCATCAATGACATGGCTCTGTCTCTCTAAGTAATAAAAACATTAAACAAGCATCCATCAATGACAGGGCTCTGTCTCTCTAAGTAATAAAAACATTAAACAAGCATCCATCAGTGACATGGCTCTGTCTCTCTGTAATAAAAACATTAAACAAGCATCCATCAATGACATGGCTCTGTCTCTCTAAGTAATAAAAACATTAAACAAGCATCAATCAATGACAAGGCTCTGTCTCTCTAAGTAACAAAAACACTAAACAAGCATCCATCAATGACAAGGCTCTGTCTCTCTAAGTAATAAAACATTAAACAAGCATCCATCAATGACAAGGCTCTGTCTCGCTAAGTAATAAAAACATTAAACAAGCATCCATCAATGACAAGGCTCTGTCTCTCTAAGTAATAAAAACATTAAACAAGCATCCATCAAGGACAAGGCTCTGTCTCGCCAAGTAATAAAAACATTAAACAAGCATCCATCAATGACAAGGCTCTGTCTCTCTGAGTAATAAAAACATAAAACAAGCATCCATCAATGACAAGGCTCTGTCTCACAGAGTTATAAAACATCAAACAAGCACCCATCAATGGCAAGGCTCTGTCTCACAGGGTTATAAAACATCAAACAAGCACCCATCAATGGCAAGGCTCTGTCTCACAGAGTTATAAAACATCAAACAAGCACCCATGAATGGCAAGGCTCTGTCTCACAGAGTTATAAAACATCAAACAAGCACCCACCAATGACAAGGCTCTGTCTCTCTGAGTAATAAAAACATTAAACAAGCATCCATCAATGACAAGGCTCTGTCTCTCTGAGTAATAAAAACATTAAATAAGCATCCATCAATGACAAGGCTCTGTCTCTCTAAGTAATAAAAACATTAAACAAGCATCCATCAATGACAAGGCTCTGTCTATCTAAGTAATAAAAAACATTAAACAAGCATCCATAAATGACATGGCTCTGTCTCTCTAAGTAATAAAAACATTAAACATGCATCCATCAATGACAAGGCTCTGTCTCTCTAAGTAATAAAAACATTAAACAAGCATCAATCAATGACAAGGCTCTGTCTCTCTAAGTAATAAAAACATTAAACAAGCATCCATCAGTGACATGGCTCTGTCTCTCTAAGTAATAAAACATTAAACAAGCATCCATCAATGACAAGGCTCTGTCTCTCTAAGTAATAAAAAATTAAACAAGCATCCATCAATGTCAAGGCTCTGTCTCTCTAGGCAATAAAACATTAAACAAGCATCCATCAATGACAAGGCTCTGTTTCTCTAAGTAATAAAAACATTAAACAAGCATCCATCAATGACATGGCTCTGTCTCTCTGTAATAAAAACATTAAACAAGCATCCATCAATGACAAGGCTCTGTCTCTCTAAGTAATGAAAACATTAAACACGCATCCATCAATGACAAGGCTCTGTCTCTCTAAGTAATAAAAACATTAAACAAGCATCCATCAATGACATGGCTCTGTCTCTCTAAGTAATAAAAACATTAAAAAACCATCCATCAATGACAAGGCTCTGTCTCTCTAAGTAATAAAAACATTAAACAAGCATCCATCAATGACAAGGCCCTGTCTCTCTAAGTAATAAAAACATTAAACAAGCATCCATCAATGACATGGCTCTGTCTCTCTGTAATAAAAACATTAAACAAGCATCCATCAATGATATGGCTCAGTCTCTCTAAGTAATAAAAACATTAAACAAGCATCCATCAATGACAAGGCTCTGTCTCTCTAAGTCATAAAAACATTAAACAAGCATCCATCAATGACAAGGCTCTGTCTCTCTAAGTAATAAAAACATTAAACAAGCATCCACCAATGACAAGGCTCTGTCTCTCTAAGTAATAGAAACATTAAACAAGCATCCATCAATGAGATGGCTCTGTCTCTCTAAGTAATAAAACATTAAACAAGCATCCATCAATGACATGGCTCTGTCTCCCTAAGTAATAAAACATTAAACAAGCATCCATCAATGGCACGGCTCTGTCTCTCTGTAATAAAAACATTAAACAAGCATCCATCAATGACATGGCTCTGACTCTCTGTAATAAAAACATTAAACAAGCATCCATCAATGACAAGGCTCTGTCTCTCTAAGTAATAAAAACATTAAACAAGCATCCATGAATGACAAGGCTCTGTCTCTCTGTAATAGAAACATTAAACAAGCATCCATCAATGACATGGCTCTGTCTCTCTGTAATAAAAACATTAAACAAGCATCCATCAATGACATGGCTCTGTCTCTCTAAGTAATAAAAACATTAAACAAGCATCCATCAATGACATGGCTCTGTCTCTCTAAGTAATAAAAACATTAAACAAGCATCCATCAATGACATGTCTCTGTCTCTCTAAGTAATAAAAACATTAATCAAGCATCCATCAATGACATGGCTCTGTCTCTCTGAGTAATAAAAACATTAAACAAGCATCCATCAATGACATGGCTCTGTCTCTCTAAGTAATAAAAACATTAAACAAGCATCCATCAATGACATCGGTCTGTCTCTCTAAGTAATCAAAACATTAAACAATCATCCATCAATGACAAGGCTCTGCCTCTCTAAGTAATACAACTTTAAGCAAGCATCCATCAATGACATGGCTCTGTCTCTCTGTAATAAAAACATTAAACAAGCATCCATCAATGACATGGCTCTGTCTCTCTAAGTAATAAAAACATTAAACAAGCATCCATCAATGACAAGGCTCTGTCTCTAAGTAACAAAAATATTAAACAAGCATCCATCAATGACAAGGCTCTGTCTCTCTGAGTAATAAAAACATTAAACAAGCATCCATCAATGACATGGCTCTGTCTCTCTAAGTAATAAAAAACATTAAACAAGCATCCATCAATGACAAGGCTCTGTCTCTCTAAGTAATAAAAACATTAAACAAGCATCCATCAATGACAAGGCTCTGTCTCTAAGTAATAAAAACATTAAACAAGCATCCATCAATGACATGGCTCTGTCTCTCTGTAATAAAAACATTAAACAAGCATCCATCAATGACATGGCTCTGACTCTCTGTAATAAAAACATTAAACAAGCATCCATCAATGACAAGGCTCTGTCTCTCTAAGTAATAAAAACATTAAACAAGCATCCATGAATGACAAGGCTCTGTCTCTCTGTAATAGAAACATTAAACAAGCATCCATCAATGACATGGCTCTGTCTCTCTGTAATAAAAACATTAAACAAGCATCCATCAATGACATGGCTCTGTCTCTCTAAGTAATAAAAACATTAAACAAGCATCCATCAATGACATGGCTCTGTCTCTCTAAGTAATAAAAACATTAAACAAGCATCCATCAATGACATGTCTCTGTCTCTCTAAGTAATAAAAACATTAATCAAGCATCCATCAATGGCATGGCTCTGTCTCTCTGAGTAATAAAAACATTAAACAAGCATCCATCAATGACATGGCTCTGTCTCTCTAAGTAATAAAAACATTAAACAAGCATCCATCAATGACATCGGTCTGTCTCTCTGAGTAATCAAAACATTAAACAATCATCCATCAATGACAAGGCTCTGCCTCTCTAAGTAATACAACTTTAAGCAAGCATCCATCAATGACATGGCTCTGTCTCTCTGTAATAAAAACATTAAACAAGCATCCATCAATGACATGGCTCTGTCTCTCTAAGTAATAAAAACATTAAACAAGCATCCATCAATGACAAGGCTCTGTCTCTAAGTAACAAAAATATTAAACAAGCATCCATCAATGACAAGGCTCTGTCTCTCTGAGTAATAAAAACATTAAACAAGCATCCATCAATGACATGGCTCTGTCTCTCTAAGTAATAAAAAACATTAAACAAGCATCCATCAATGACAAGGCTCTGTCTCTCTAAGTAATAAAAACATTAAACAAGCATCCATCAATGACAAGGCTCTGTCTCTAAGTAATAAAAACATTAAACAAGCATCCATCAATGACATGGCTCTGTCTCTCTGAGTAATAAAAACATTAAACAAGCATCCATCAATGACAAGGCTCTGTCTCTAAGTAATAAAAACATTAAACAAGCATCCATCAATGACATGGCTCTGTCTCTCTGAGTAATAAAAACATTAAACAAGCATCCATCAATGACATGGCTCTGTCTCTCTAAGTAATAAAAAACATTAAACAAGCATCCATCAATGACAAGGCTCTGTCTCTGTAAGTAATAAAAACATTAAACAAGCATACATCAATGACATGGCTCTGTCTCTCTAATTAATAAAAACATTAAACAAGCATCCATCAATGACATGGCTCTGTCTCTCTAAGTAATAAAAACATTAAACAAGCATCCATCAATGACATGGCTCTGTCTCTCTAAGTAATAAAAACATTAAGCAAGCATCCATCAATGACAAGGCTCTGTCTCTCTAAGTAATAAAAACATTAAACAAGCACCCTTCAATGTCAAAGCTCCACCACCCTTAGTAATAAAACATTAAACAAGTATCCATCAATGACAAGGCTCTGTCTCTCTAAGTAATAAAAACATTAAACAAGCATCCATCAATGCCAAGGCTCTGTCTCTCTAAGTAATAAAAACATTAAACAAGCATCCATCAATGACAAGGCTCTGTCTCACAGAGTTATAAAACATCAAACAAGCACCCATCAATGGCAAGGCTCTGTCTCACAGAGTTATAAAACATCAAACAAGCACCCATCAATGGCAAGGCTCTGTCTCACAGAGTTATAAAACATCAAACAAGCACCCATCAATGGCAAGGATCTGTCTCACAGAGTTATAAAACATCAAACAAGCACACATCAATGGCAAGGCTCTGTCTCACAGAGTTATAAAACATCAAACAAGCACCCACCAATGACAAGGCTCTGTCTCACAGAGTTATAAAACATCAAACAAGCACCCATCAATGGCAAGGCTCTGTCTCACAGAGTTATAAAACATCAAACAAGCACCCATCAATGGCAAGGCTCTGTCTCACAGAGTTATAAAACATCCAACAAGCACCCACCAATGGCAAGGCTCTGTCTCACAGAGTTATAAAACATCAAGCACGCACCCATCAATGGCAAGGCTCTGTCTCACAGAGTTATAAAACATCAAACAAGCACCCATCAATGGCAAGGCTCTGTCTCACAGAGTTATAAAACATCAAGCACGCACCCATCAATGACAAGGCTCTGTCTCACAGAGTTATAAAACATCAAACAAGCACCCATCAATGGCAAGGCTCTGTCTCAAAGAGTTATAAAACATCAAGCACGCACCCATCAATGGCAAGGCTCTGTCTCACAGAGTTATAAAACATCAAACAAGCACCGTTCAATGTCAAGGCTCT
Organism: Pictodentalium vernedei; assembly: GCA_031216915.1. NCBI lineage: Eukaryota > Metazoa > Mollusca > Scaphopoda > Dentaliida > Dentaliidae > Pictodentalium > Pictodentalium vernedei. Next base: position 493,333,458 of record CM062292.1, on the reverse strand, counting down.
ACCTCTCTAAGTAATAAAACATTAAACAAACTCTCATCAATGGCAAGGATCTGTCTCTCTGAGTAATAAAACATCAAACAGGCACCTTTCAATGTCAAGGATCCGTCTCTCCAAGTAATAAAACATTAAACAAGCCCCATCAATGGCAAGGCTCTGTCTTTCGAAGTAACAGAACGTCAGAGAAGCACCCATCAATGTCAAGGATATGTCTCTCTAAGTAATAAAACATCAAACAAGCACCCTCCAACGTCAAGGCTCTATCTCTCTGAGTAATAAAACATTACACAAGCACCAAGCACCAAGCAATGGCAAGGTTCTGTCTCTCTAATTAACTAACAGAACACCAGACAAGAAACCTAGCAATGTCAAGGATATCTGCCCCTCCAAGTAATGAAACACTAAACAATCCCCATCAATGGCAAGGCCTCTCTAAGTAATAGTACATCAGACAAGCACCCAGCAATGTCAAGGATTCGTCTCTAAGTAACAAAACAGCAAACAAGCACCCTTCAGTGACAAGGGTCTGTCTCTCTGAGTAATAAAACATCAAACAAGCACCCTTCGACGTCAAAGCTCTGTCTCTCTGAGTAATGAAACATTAAACAAGCACCCAGCAATGGCAAAGCTCTGTCCCTCTAACTAATAAAACATCAGACAAGCACCCAGCGATGTCAAGGATCTGTCTCTCTAAGTAATAACACATTACAGAAGCCCCAGGAATGGCAATGCTCTGTCTCTCTAAGTAATAGAACACCAGGCAAGCACCAAGCAATGTCGCGGATTCGTCTCTTTAAGTAATAAAACAGCAAAAATGCACCCTTCAATGTCAAGGCTCTGTCACTCTGAGTAATAACACATCAAATAAGCACCCATCATTGACAAGGCTCTGTCTCTCAGAGTAATAAAACATCAAACAAACGCCCTTCAACGTCAAGGCTCTGTCTCTCTGAGTGATAAAAGATTAAACAAGCACCCAGCAATGGCAAGGCTCTGTCTCTCTAACCAATAGAACATCAGACAAGCACCCAACAATGTCAAGGATGCTTCTCTCTAAGTAATAAAACAGTAAACAAGCCCAAGCAGTGGCAAGGCTCTGTCTCTCTGAGTAATACAGCATCAATCAGACACCCAGGAATGTCAAGAATCTGTCTCTCCAAGTATTAAAACTGTAAACAAGCCCCAGCAATGGCAAGGCTCTGTCTCTCCGAGTAATAAAACATCACACAAGCCCTCTTCAATGTCAAGGCTCTGTCCTTCTGAGTAATAAAACTTTAAACAGGCACCCAGCAATGGCAAGGCCCCGTCTCTCTGAGTAATAAAACATCAGACAAGTATCCAGCAATGTCAAGGATCTGTCTCTCTAAGTAATAAAACATTAAAAGAGAATCCATCAATGGCTCTGTCACTCTAAGTAATAAAACATCAAACAAGCACCCTGCAATGTCAAGGATCTGTCTCGCTGAGTAATAAAACATTAAACAAGCCCCAGCAATGGCAAGGCTCCGTCTCTCTGAGCAATAAAACATCCGACAAGTACCACGCAATGTCAAGAATCTGTCTCTCTAAGTAATAAAACGCAAATCAAGAATCCATCAATGGCAAGGCTCTTCCTCTCTAACTAACAGAACATCAGACAAGCACCCAGCAATGTCAAGGATCTGCCTCTCTAAGTAATAACACATTACACAAGCCCCAGCAATGGCAATACTCTGTCTCTCTAAGTAATAGAACATCAGACAAGCACCAAGCAATGTCAAGGATTCGTCTCTCTAAGTAATAAAACAGCAAACATGCACCCTTCAATGTCAAGGCTCTGTCTCTCTGAGTAATAACACATCAAACAAGCACCCATCAATGACAAGGCTCTGTCTCTCTGATTAATAAAACATCAAACAAGCACCCTTCAACGTCAAGGCTCTATCTCTCTGAGTAAAAAAAAGATTAAACAAGCACCCAGCAAAGGCAGGGCTCTGTCTCTTTAACCAATAGAACATCAGACATGCACCCAACAATGTCAAGGATGCTTCTCGCTAAGTAATAAAACAGTAAACAAGCCCAAGCAGTGGCAAGGTTCTGTCTCTCTGAGTAATAAAACATAGATCAAGAATCCATCAATGGCAAGGCTCTGTCTCTCTAAGTAATAAAACATCAAACAAGAACCCTTCAACGTCAAGGCTCTGTCTCTCTGAGTAATAAAAGATTAAACAAGCACCCAGCAATGGCAAGGCTCTGTCTCTCTAACCAATAGAACATCAGACAAGCACCCAACAATGTCAAGGATGCTTCTCTCTAAGTAATAAAACAGTAAACAAGCCCAAGCAGTGGCAAGGCTCTGTCTCTCTGAGTAATACAGCATCAATCAGACACCCAGGAATGTCAAGAATCTGTCTCTCCAAGTATTAAAACTGTAAACAAGCCCCAGCAATGGCAAGGCCCCGTCTCTCTGAGCAATAAAACATCCGACAAGTACCACGCAATGTCAAGAATCTGTCTCTCTAAGTAATAAAACATAAATCAAGAATCCATCATTGACAAGGCTCTGTCTCTCTAAGTAATAAAACATCAAACAAGAACCCTTCATTGTCAAGGCTCTGTCTCTCTGTGTAATAAAACAGCAAACAAGCACCCATCAATGGCAAGGCCCTGTCTCTCTAAGTAACAAAAAATTAAACTTGCACCAATCAAGGACAATGCTTTATCTCTGTCTCTCTAAGTAATAAAACATCAAACAAGCGCCCATCAATGGCAATGATCTATCTCTCTAAGTACTAAAACATCAAGCATGGACACAACAATGGCAAGGCGCTGTCTCACAGAGTAATAAAACATTGAACAAACACCCATCAATGGCAAGGATCTATCTCTATAAGTAATAAAACATTAAACATGCACCCATCTATGGCAAGGATCTATCTCTGTAAGTAATAAAACTTTAAACATGCACCCATCAATGTCAAGGCTCTACCTCTTTAAGAAATAAAACACCAAAGCAAGACCCTGTGTCACAGAGCAATAAATGAGATTGACAACCATACTAAATCAAAGTTTTGAACAGTACACATCGATTGCACAACTCGATTGAAAAGCAAAATGCCGCGAATGTCCGAAGTTGATAGGAGTAGGAATAATGCTCTAATTCTGCATAGCCAATCGCAACGCCTCTTCGCCCAGCAATTTGGGGTACATGAGTCATCGATAGTTTGTTTAGTCGGGCGTCTCAGAGCCACAGGAAGATTCGCTGACCGTCCCAGGAGTGGACATCCGCGCTTTACGCCGCCACGTCAAGATAGAGGTAAACGTCTTTCACACCTCCGTAACCGATTTCAGAATGCGACGGAGACGGCAAGTCAAGTGCGCCGAGTGTGTGCAAGAACAGTTAGGAATCGGTTGTGGGAGTTCATTTTAAGCCCCCGACGTCCCTACGTTGATCCGCAACTTACACCCAGGCGACGTTAACGTCGATTTCTGGAAATGTGTGTTATTCACTGACATGTCTTGGTTCACACTTCACAGGTCAGGTGGATGATAACGTTGCTATCAACGTCGAGGTGAACGATATTCTGACGCGTGCATTAAGGAAAACGACAGATTCGAGGTAAGGTCTGTTATGGTTTTGGGGTGGGAGTTGGGGTGGATCTCATGGAGTGAAAATACCTCTCGTGGTCATCCAGGGCAAGCTTGCAGGCGTAACATATCGAAATCAGGTCCTCATTCCTCACGAACTACTGCTTATCCATGCGCGTAACCTTACGGTGTAGCAGGATAATGCGACGCCGCAGGTTGCTAGGATTTGTCGTGACTTCCTCAACCAAAACAATGTCCCAGTTCTTGATTGGCCACCGTACAGTATAGATTTGCCCTCCATCGAGCATTTAGTGGACGAGCTGGACAGGAGTGTGAGGAAGCGCGTTAACGTCCCAAACAACGTCGCTCAGCCCACACAGGTTCTTCTTCGGGAGTGGAATATCATTCCACGAAGGACCAAAAACAACTGGATGGGGTCAATGGTAAGGTGAGTTAGAGCAGCGGCTGAAACACAGGGAGGGCACATCCGCTATTGATTTTGATCAAGAAATGGAGTAGGGTACCCACGTTTAAACGTTATCAATGCAAACGCCGCCTGTATTAAGACAACAAAACTCATCAAAGTTTAATTAGCAATGAAGAGATAACATCAAAATCCAAACAATGAAATAATCATCCATAACACATTTGAAATATTTACCACAGAAATTTTTTTTTTCAGCTGGTATAGTTTGGATTTCTAGACATTTGGAATACCACATTCATTATTATATCATCTTTAATTTGTCTCAAAATAATCAGTCGAACATAAGAATTACACATTTTCTATTCAATTTGCCAGAAGAGTTTTGGATTGCTGATGATGTACACCTGCTCAATGAGCTCTTATATTTATGAGCTTGATGAGCTCTTATATTTTGACTTTTCTTTTTCAAAATTTGAATGAGTCTATATGAAATTGCGTGAATTTTTCGGCTGAAAAGAATGTAGCCATGTGCAAAAAAGAGCTCCAAGAAGGCACACTAACCAGGCATTTCTATTTGTTGGAGAAGCCACGGACCCCACCAACATGCTTGCCACTACTTTTATTACCTGGTAAATACATGCGTGGAAAACTCGTGGATTTCTACCAGTCCATGGCTATTATATTTATATATACCCTCTTTTCAAAATATATGACGTAAGGGTATTAAAATTGGTATAATTCACTCATCAACAACAAGTCGGTAACGAGATATTTTTCTCAGCTGACCTTTTCTGTTATGTTTACGAAATTGAAAACCGGTCACGCACAAGTATTTAATTAACATCTGTTGTAGAAAATGGCGATGTATGTGCTTAATTTGTCACCACAGTGTATGCAAAGATACAAAAGTATTGGATTTCTACCAGTAAGAACCGCAAATTAAATTCAGATGGCGGTTCTCGTGAAGCAACAAAACATGAGAGGCACATGGTAAAACCAGGATATAAGCTGTAAACTATTCACTCGAGTTAAGCCTTTTGACAGAACTAAGGATTTCAGATGACTTAATTTTTAAAATCGGATGTTGGGGAGGGGGCCGCCCCTGATTTAAATGGAAACTCCGGTGGCGTTGGTGTTATGGTGTAGTGGTTATAACAAATGGGAATCAACAGTAGATTGCATATCTCGAGCAAACCAGAGATCGAATAGCCGTCAGCGGGAGACAGATTTTCTCGAAAAAGAGTCCCTCGAGGATTTTGAATAAACATTCCCTTCAAAAAAGTAACAACATGTATTTGTGTCAGAAATTCTTCGACAAACATCGAACTTCCTACAGAGCTACTCTCTGTCAATAGTCATTAGCACACAACATCCACTTAAGGGAAATAGTTTGAACCTAACGAGACTGAGGCAGCACTGATGACCTGATGGCCGCAAAAATCTACTGGAGGAAACGATCATGAAATCTACGGGCATGAAGTTTACTCAGAGCAGCAACGACTGTTTCCACCGTAATTCACCCTTCACAGCGTTTATGAATGTGAAAAGTAAGATTCACTAATGTCGATATAGAAAAGAACGTTTAATTGATTGAGAGAGAGAGAGAGAGAGGAGAGAGAGAGAGAGAGAGAGAGAGAGAGAGAGAGAGAGAGAGAGGAGAGATAGAGAGAGAGAGAGAGAGAGAGAGAGAGAGAGAGAGTAGGCAAATACAGAAAAACAGGCGAACGTTTAGGTAGACAGACAGACAGACAGACAGGCAGGCAGGCAGACAGACAGACAGACAGACAGACAGACAGACAGACAGACAGACAGACAGACAGACAGACAGACAGACAGACAGACAGACAGACAGACAGACAGACAGACAGACAGACAGACAGACAGACAGACAGATTGTGAATTTTTTTGTGTCTGTTCATTGTGGGGTGAATGCCCCCACCCCATAATGGCTGGCAGACACCCCATAATGATTGGCAGACACCCCATAATGGTTGGCAGACACCCCATAATGGCCTATCCGTACTTAAGAATCGACACACAATGTGATCTAACAGGATAAGTACAGACAACAGACACAAAAACAACAGACCACAGACACCCCCCTTATGGGTACATATTTTCTCTTCATTTTTAAACGACTCACAACGTGCATAGAACACAAGTGATTTGTGGGGTTAACCCCCACAACGTCAAAAAACCTCGGAATGATCGATTGTACTTAAGAATAGACCAACAATGTATCTCTCGTAACAGACAGACAGACAGACAGACAGACAGACAGACAGACAGACAGACAGACAGACAGACAGACAGACAGACAGACAGACAGACAGACAGACAGACAGACAGACAGACAGACAGACAGACAGACAGACAGACAGACAGACAGACAGACAGACAGACAGACAGACAGACAGACAGACAGACAGACACATGCAGGCAGGTTTACTACGCACGCACCCAAAAACCTTTCGAGAGCGCCATGAAACACTATAACGTTTCTCAAACGAGATTAATACAGCACCCAAAACTCCCTTTAGAAATACTGCGAAGCACTATGGCTGCGACGCGCTTCAAACGGGATCAACTACGCAGTTAGCCCGGTGTGAACTGGCTGTGGCCTCAAAGTTGAAGGTCTGGCGCTGACCGTATCCAGCGAATTCGAGAAACGTAATCAACGAAAGGGAAAATGTGAAGAAGATCACTTACACTGCTTAAAATGAATTAGCAGCAGGGCTAAGTTAAAGAAGAACACTTACATTGGTTAATATGAGTTACCATCAGGGTTAAGGTAAAGAAGAACACTTATACTGGTCAAAATGAGTTACCATCAGGGTTAAGGTAAGGAAGAACACTTATACTGGTTAAAATGAGTTACCATCAGGGTTAAGGTAAAGAAGAACACTTATACTGGTTAAAATGAGTTACCATCAGGGTTAAGGTAAAGAAGAACACTTATACTGATTAAAATGAGTTACCATCAGGGTTAAGGTAAAGAAGAACACTTACACTGGTAAAAATGAGTTATCATCAGGGTTAAGGTAAAGAAGAACACTTATACTGGTAAAAATGAGTTATCATCAGGGTTAAGGTAAAGAAGAACACTTACACTGGTTAAAATGAGTTATCATCAGGGTTAAGGTAAAGAAGAACACTTATACTGGTTAAAATGAGTTATCATCAGGGTTAAGGTAAAGAAGAACACTTATACTGATTAAAATGAGTTACCATCAGGGTTAAGGTAAAGAAGAACACTTACACTGGTAAAAATGAGTTATCATCAGAGTTAAGGTAAAGAAGAACACTTATACTGGTTAGAATGAGTTACCATCAGGGTTAAGGTAAAGAAGAACACTTACACTGGTTAGAATGAGTTACCATCAGGGTTAAGGTAAAGAAGAACACTTACACTGGTTAGAATGAGTTACCATCAGGGTTAAGGTAAAGAAGAACACTTACCCTGGTTAAAATGAGTTATCATCAGGGTTAAGGTAAAGAAGAACACTTATACTGGTTAGAATGAGTTACCATCAGGGTTAAGGTAAAGAAGAACACTTACACTGGTTAGAATGAGTTACCATCAGGGTTAAGGTAAAGAAGAACACTTACACTGGTTAGAATGAGTTACCATCAGGGTTAAGGTAAAGAAGAACACTTATACTGGTTAAAATGAGTTATCATCAGGGTTAAGGTAAAGAAGAACACTTATACTGGTTAAAATGAGTTACCATCAGGGTTAAGGTAAAGAAGAACACTTACACTGGTTAAAATGAGTTATCATCAGGGTTAAGGTAAAGAAGAACACTTACACTGGTTAAAATGAGTTACCATCAGGGTTAAGGTAAAGAAGAACACTTACACTGGTAAAAATGAGTTATCATCAGGGTTAAGGTAAAGAAGAACACTTACACTGGTTAAAATGAGTTATCATCAGGGTTAAGGTAAAGAAGAACACTTACACTGGTTAAAATGAGTTATCATCAGGGTTAAGGTAAAGAAGAACACTTATACTGGTTAAAATGAGTTACCATCAGGGTTAAGGTAAAGAAGAACACTTATACTGATTAAAATGAGTTATCATCAGGGTTAAGGTAAAGAAGAACACTTATACTGGTTAGAATGAGTTACCATCAGGGTTAAGGTAAAGAAGAACACTTACACTGGTTAGAATGAGTTACCATCAGGGTTAAGGTAAAGAAGAACACTTACACTGGTTAAAATGAGTTAGCAGCAGGGTTAAGGTAAAGAAGAACACTTATACTGGTTAAAATGAGTTATCATCAGGGTTAAGGTAAAGAAGAACACTTACCCTGGTTAAAATGAGTTAGCAGCAGGGTTAAGGTAAAGAAGAACACTTACACTGTTTAAAGGGGATTAAAGGCAGGGTTAGTGTAAAGAAGAACAATTAAACCGGTTAAAGTGAATTAGCAGCAGGGTTAAGGTAAAGAAGGACACTTGCACTGGTAAAAATGAGTTAGCAGAGGGGTTATGGTAAAACGGAAACGTACACTGGTTAAGATGGGTTGAAGGAGGGACAAAGCTAAAGAAGAACACTTACACTGGTTAAAATGAGTTACCACCAGGGTTAAGGTAAAGAAGAACACTTACACTGTTTAAAAGGGATTAGCGACAGGGTTAGGGTAAAAAAGAACAATTAAACCGGTTAAAATAAATTAGTAGCAGGGTTAAGGTAAAGAAAGATACTTACACTGCTTAAAAAGGATTACCGGCAGGGTAAAGCTAAATAGGGACACTTACCCTGGTTAAAAGGGATTAGCGACGGGGTAAAGCTAAAGAGGGACACTTACCCTGGTTAAAAGGGATTAGCGACAGGGTAAAGCTAAAGAGGGACACTTACCCTGGTTAAAAGGGATTAGCGACAGGGTCAAGCTAAGGAGAAACAATTAAACTGGTTAAAATGGTTCAGCAACAGGGTTAAGTTTAAGAAGGACACTTACGCTGGTTAAAAGGGATTAGCGACGGGGTAAAGCTTAAGAAGAACACTTACACTGGTTAAAAAGGATTAGTGGCAGGGTAAAAAAACAAGACTTACATTGGATAAAATGATTTAGGGCTACGGTAAAGGTAAAAAGGGGCACTTAAACCGGTTGAAATTATCTAGGGGCAGTGTATCGGTAAACAATTGCACTTACACTGGTTAAATGAATTAGCGACAGTACGTAGGTAAAACATTGTACTTACACTAGTTAAAATGAATTAGCGGCAGTCCATAGGTAAAACATGGCACTTACACTGGTTAAAATGAATTAGCGGCAGTACATAGGTAAAACATTGCACTTACACTGGTTAAAATGAATTAGCGGCCGTACATAGGTAAAACATTGCACTTTCACTGGTTAAAATGAATTAGCGGCAGAAAAAAGTGAAGAAAAACATTTACACTGGTTAAAATGAATTATCGGCAATACACAGGTAAAACATTGCACGTACACTGGTTAAAATGAATTAGCAACAGTACATAGGTAAAACATTGTACTTACACTGGTTAGGTAAAACATTGTACTTACACTGGTTAGGTAAACAATTGTACTTACACTGGTTAAAAAGAATTAGCGGCAGTACATAGGTAAACAATGCACTTACACTGGTTAAAACGAATTAGCGGCAGTACACAGGTAAAACATTGCACTTACACTGGTTAAAATGAATTAGCGGCAGAAAAAAAGTGAAGACTAGCACTTACACTGGTTAAAATGAGTCAGTGGCAATGTGTAGATCAAGAATATACAATTCAAAAAACGTAGGGGTATCTAAACTGATGTTGATATTTTCGGAAAATGGTATTGGATACGCGTGGTTGGAATCGATCTGTTACCAAGTTTAGTGTGGATCATGAATGTCAGGGCCCACGAAAAATTTGTGCATGGTTTTCGCACGAGCACAGCGTTAATGTCTGTGGGGTACGTTTTTAAATTTTCATTTGTTCTGGGCTTGCTTTTTCGGAGGTCTCTCATCGTTCTTTTCTTGGTATAAACTCGTTCATCAATAGTTTCTGGTCGAAACGTAAGTTTTGAGGTATGCGAAGACTGACACTTGACGAACGTTTACGTTCCGTTGGCATGTTGGGAGCTGGCTACAGATAGACTGCAGTGGCTCAAATTCTCAACGTTACTCAATTTAGCAGGTTGTGGTCACGATACCGTCAGACGGGCAATGTTTATGACAGACGTCGGTCAGGTCGTCCAACTCCTAACCAGGATCGTTACATCCGAACCACAGCATTACGTAACCGCCATCAAAGTGCCTCAGAATTTGGACAGCAGCTGCACCAAGCGACATATATGCGAGTCAGAGGTCAGCCTATCCGAAATAGCCTACGCAGCTGGAATTTGTACGTTCGACGACCTCGAATAATTCCAAGTTTGACTGAATGTCACATCGCAGCAAGGCGCAATTGGTGTGGAGTACGACAGCGCTGGGACAATCGTCGGTGGAGCAACGTCATGTTTTCCGACGAACCGAGGTTCACTCTCGACTTCCACGACAGGCGAAACAGAGTGTGGCGGCGGCGGAACGAACGATACCATGACGTAACCGTTAGGCTGCACGATCTTTTTGGTGGTGGATTGGTTACGGTGTGGAGAGGCATAACCATGACAAGCAGAACAGCATTACATGTCATCCATGGGCGTGTCACAGGGCAGTACTAACCTGACAACGTATTAGCAGCTCATGTGGTGCCATTTGCGCGACGTCACGTCCGTCGATTTATTTTCCAAGATGACAATGCAAGAGCACACCGGGCCCGCTTCGCTACAGAGTTCCTCCAGGAGCAGAACATCACTGCACTGCCATGACCAACACTAAGTCCAGACCTTGCATCAGTTGAGCACATCTGAGATATGCTTGGCAGGCGCCTACGACAACACCAACAGGCCCCTTATCAATGTCCTGGCACTCTCCGCTGCACTGCAGGAAGAATGGAATAACATCAGTCAAGCTGATATTGGACATTTGGTGAGGAGTATGCCACGTCGGATCCGCGCTTGTCTCGCGAACCGAGGAGGATTTACAAGGTACTGAGGTCTTGGACTGAATGTGGTAAATTCTCTGACTGACCGTCCATGTCTTCTACAGCTCGGTGCGTGGAATGTGTGTTTGTCAGAGACTCAACTGTCGCTGAACTCATTCACCAGATGTCACAGTGCAATGCCTCAACTGTCTTTTTGATTAAAATATAAATACATTTCTTCATGTATCACACTTTTATCAAATATCCTCCACTTTTTTGAATAGTACAAAATTCCTCCCAAAATCACTGACTATACCTATCTACAGAGCTTATAGTACAAAATCTTACATTCAGCATTATTTACAAACGCCATACTATTTAAATGTAACATTTCAGAAACTGAACTTTGTACTTTTTGGCTTTTCTACAAAAGAGACTGTTTTACACTTATTTTCCGAATGCATAAAAATTATTCTTCTAAAGTTTGCTGATTTGTTGTTCGATAAGTGTAGCATTTAATTCTCATTGACCCCCCCCCCCCCCCAAATACACATTACTTGCTTTTAATGATAGCAATGATATCCCCCCCCCCCCCTCCCTACATATTACTTCCTTTTAATTACAACAATGACATCCCACAGCCAAAAAGTATTATTGATCTCCTCACACTGATCTGCGCCTGCAAAATAAAAAAAAATTGCTATAATCACTCTCCAATGCTATCCACACTTCCAATGTTATCTGCGCCTGCAAAATAAAAAAAAATTGCTATAATCACTCTCCAATGCTATCCACACTTCCAATGTTATCCACACTTCCAATGTTATCCACACTTCCAATGCTATCCACACTTCCAATGCTATCCACACTCTCCAATGCTATCCACACTCTCCAATGCTATCCACACTTCCAATGCTATCCACACTTCCAATGCTATCCACACTCTCCAATGCTATCCACACTCTCCAATGCTATCCACACTTCCAATGCTATCCACACTTCCAATGCTATCCACACTTCCAATGCTATCCACACTCTCCAATGCTATCCACACTTCCAATGCTATCCACACTTCCAATGCTATCCACACTCTCCAATGTTATCCACACTCTCCAATGCTATCCACACTTCCAATGCTATCCACACTTCCAATGCTATCCACACTTCCAATGCTATCCACACTCTCCAATGCTATCCACACTCTCCAATGCTATCCACACTTCCAATGCTATCCACACTCTCCAATGCTATCCACACTTCCATGCTCCACTTCCAATGCTATCCACACTTCCAATGCTATCCACACTCTCCAATGCTATCCACACTTCCAATGCTATCCACACTTCCAATGCTATCCACACTTCCAATCGCTCCAATGCTATCCACACTCTCCAATGCTATCCACACTCTCCAATGCTATCCACACTTCCAATGCTATCCCACACTTCCAATGCTATCCACACTTCCAATGCTATCCACACTTCCAATGCTATCCACACTCTTCCAATGCTATCCACACTTCCAATGCTATCCACACTTCCAATGCTATCCACACTTCCAATGCTATCCACACTTCCAATGCTATCCACACTCTCCAATGCTATCACACTTCATGCTATCCACACTCTCCAATGCTATCCACACTTCCAATGCTATCCACAACTACCCAATGCTATCCACACTTCCAATGTTCTTGGAACAATTGCTATCCACACTTCCATTGCTATCCACACTTCCAATGTTATCCACACTTCCATTGCTATCCACACTACCAATGCTATCCACACTTCCAATGCTATCCACACTACCAATGCTATCCACACTTCCAATGTTATCCACACTACCAATGCTATCCACACTTCCAATGCTATCCACACTTCCAATGCTATCCACACTTCCAATGCTATCCACACTTCCAATGCTATCCACACTTCCAATGCTATCCACACTACCAATGCTATCCACACTTCCAATGCTATCCACACTTCCAATGCTATCCACACTTCCAATGTTATCCACACTTCCATTGCTATCCACACTTCCAATGCTATCCACACTTCCAATGCTATCCACACTTCCAATGCTATCCACACTCCCAATGCTATCCACACTTCCAATGCTATCCACACTACCATGCTATCCACACTTCCAATGCTATCCACACTTCCAATGTTATCCACACTTCCAATGCTATCCACACTACCAATGCTATCCACACTTCCAATGCTATCCACACTTCCAATGCTATCCACACTTCCAATGTTATCCACACTTCCAATGCTATCCACACTTCCAATGCTATCCACACTTCCAATGTTATCCACACTTCCATTGCTATCCACACTACCAATGCTATCCACACTTCCAATGCTATCCACACTTCCAATGCTATCCACACTTCCAATGCTATCCACACTTCCAATGCTATCCACACTTCCAATGCTCTTGGAACAAATGCTATCCACACTTCCAATGCTCTTGGAACAAATGCTATCCACACTTCCAATGCTATCCACACTTCCAGTGCTCTTGGAACAAATGCTATCCACACTTCCAATGCTCTTGGAACAAATGCTATCCACACTTCCAATGCTCTTGGAACAAATTGCTATCCACACTTCCAATGTTCTTGGAACAAATGCTATCCACACTTCCAATGCTCTTGGAACAAATTGCTATCCACACTTCCAATGCTCTTGGAACAAATGCTATCCACACTTCCAATGCTCTTGGAACAAATGCTATCCACACTTCCAATGCTCCTGGAATATATTGCTATCCACACTTCCAATGATCTTGGAACAAATGCTGTCCACACTTCCAATGCTCTTGGAACAAATGCTATCCACACTTCCAATGCTCTTGGAACAAATGCTATCCACACTTCCAATGCTCTTGGAACAATTGCTATCCACACTTCCAATGCTCTTGGAACAATTGCTATCCACACTTCCAATGCTCTTGGAACAAATGCTATCCACACATCCAATGCTCTTGGAACAAATGCTATCCACACTTCCAATGCTCTTGGAACAAATGCTATCCACACTTCCATTGCTCTTGGAACAAATTGCTATCCACACTTCCAATGCTCTTGGAACAAATTGCTATCCACACTTCCAATGCTCTTGGAACAAATGCTATCCACACTTCCAATGCTATCCACACTACCAATGTTATCCACACTTCCAATGCTATCCACACTTCCAATGTTATCCACACTTCCAATGCTATCCACACTTCCAATGCTATCCACACTTCCAATGCTATCCACACTTCCAGTGTTATCCACACTTCCAATGCTATCCACACTTCCAATGTTATCCACACTTCCAATGCTATCCACACTTCCAATGTTATCCACACTTCCAATGCTATCCACACTTCCAATGCTACCCACACTTCCAATGTTCTTGGAACAATTGCTATCCACACTTCCATTGCTATCCACACTTTCAATGTTATCCACACTTCCATTGCTATCCACACTTCCATTGCTATCCACACTTTCAATGCTATCCACACTTCCATTGCTATCCACACTTTCAATGCTATCCACACTTCCATTGCTATCCACACTTCCATTGCTATCCACACTTTCAATGTTATCCACACTTCCATTGCTACCCACACTTCCAATGTTCTTGGAACAATTGCTATCCACACTACCAATGCTATCCACACTACCATTGCTATCCACACTACCAATGCTATCCACACTTCCAATGCTATCCACACTACCATTGCTATCCACACTACCAATGCTATCCACACTTCCAATGTTATCCACACTACAAATGCTATCCTTACTTCCAATGCTATCCACACTACCAATGCTATCCACACTTCCATTGCTATCCACACTACCAATGTTATCCACACTTCCATTGCTATCCACACTTTCAATGTTATCCACACTTCCAATGCTATCCACACTTCCAATGCTACCCACACTTCCAATGCTATCCACACTCTCCAATGTTATCCACACTTCCATTGCTATCCTTACTTCCAATGCTATCCACACTACCAATGCTATCCACACTTCCAATGTTATCCACACTTCCATTGCTATCCACACTTCCAATGTTATCCACACTTCCATTGCTATCCACACTTCCATTGCTATCCACACTTTCAATGCTATCCACACTTCCATTGCTATCCACACTTCCATTGCTATCCACACTTTCAATGTTATCCACACTTCCATTGCTACCCACACTTCCAATGTTCTTGGAACAATTGCTATCCACACTACCAATGCTATCCACACTACCATTGCTATCCACACTACCAATGCTATCCACACTTCCAATGCTATCCACACTACCATTGCTATCCACACTACCAATGCTATCCACACTTCCAATGTTATCCACACTACCAATGCTATCCTTACTTCCAATGCTATCCACACTACCAATGCTATCCACACTTCCATTGCTATCCACACTACCAATGTTATCCACACTTCCATTGCTATCCACACTTTCAATGTTATCCACACTTCCAATGCTATCCACACTTCCAATGCTACCCACACTTCCAATGCTATCCACACTCTCCAATGTTATCCACACTTCCATTGCTATCCTTACTTCCAATGCTATCCACACTACCAATGCTATCCACACTTCCATTGCTATCCACACTCTCCAATGTTATCCACACTTCCATTGCTATCCACACTACCAATGTTATCCACACTTCCATTACTATCCACACTTTCAATGCTATCCACACTTTCAATGCTATCCACACTTCCATTGCTATCCACACTTCCATTGCTATCCACACTTTCAATGTTATCCACACTTCCATTGCTACCCACACTTCCAATGTTCTTGGAACAATTGCTATCCACACTACCAATGCTATCCACACTACCATTGCTATCCACACTACCAATGCTATCCACACTTCCAATGTTATCCACACTACCAATGCTATCCTTACTTCCAATGCTATCCACACTTCCAATGTTATCCACACTTCCATTGCTATCCACACTTCCATTGCTATCCACACTTTCAATGCTATCCACACTTCCATTGCTATCCACACTTCCATTACTATCCACACTTCCATTGCTATCCACACTTTCAATGCTATCCACACTTCCATTGCTATCCACACTTCCATTGCTATCCACACTTTCAATGTTATCCACACTTCCATTGCTACCCACACTTCCAATGTTCTTGGAACAATTGCTATCCACACTTCCAATGCTATCCACACTACCATTGCTATCCACACTACCAATGCTATCCACACTTCCAATGTTATCCACACTACCAATGCTATCCTTACTTCCAATGCTATCCACACTACCAATGCTATCCACACTTCCAATGCTATCCACACTCTCCAATGCTATCCACACTCTCCACTGTTATCCACACTTCCATTGCTATCCACACTTCCATTGCTATCCACACTTTCAATGTTATCCACACTTCCATTGCTACCCACACTTCCAATGTTCTTGGAACAATTGCTATCCACACTACCAGTGCTATCCACACTACCATTGCTATCCACACTACCAATGCTATCCACACTTCCAATGCTATCCACACTACCAATGTTATCCACACTTCCAATGCTATCCACACTTCCAATGTTATCCACACTTCCAATGCTATCCACACTTCCAATGCTATCCACACTTCCAGTGTTATCCACACTTCCAATGCTATCCACACTTCCAATGTTATCCACACTTCCAATGCTATCCACACTTCCAATGTTATCCACACTTCCAATGCTATCCACACTTCCAATGCTACCCACACTTCCAATGTTCTTGGAACAATTGCTATCCACACTTCCATTGCTATCCACACTTTCAATGTTATCCACACTTCCATTGCTATCCACACTTCCATTGCTATCCACACTTTCAATGCTATCCACACTTCCATTGCTATCCACTCTTCCATTGCTATCCACACTTTCAATGTTATCCACACTTCCATTGCTACCCACACTTCCAATGTTCTTGGAACAATTGCTATCCACACTACCAATGCTATCCACACTACCATTGCTATCCACACTACCAATGCTATCCACACTTCCAATGCTATCCACACTACCATTGCTATCCACACTACCAATGCTATCCACACTTCCAATGTTATCCACACTTCCAATGCTATCCACACTTCCAATGCTATCCACACTTCCAATGCTATCCACACTTCCAATACTTCCAATGCTATCCACACTTCCAATGCTATCCACACTTCCAATGCTATCCACACTACCAATGCTATCCACACTTCCAATGCTATCCACACTTCCAATGTTATCCACACTTCCAATGCTATCCACACTTCCATTGCTATCCACACTTTCAATGCTATCCACACTTCCATTGCTATCCACACTTCCAATGCTATCCACACTTCAATGCTATCCACACTTCCAATGCTATCCACACTTCCAATACTTCCAATGCTATCCACACTTCCAATGCTATCCACACTTCCAATGCTATCCACACTTCCAATGTTATCCACACTTCCATTGCTATCCACACTACCAATGCTATCCGCACTTCCAATGCTATCCACACTTCCAATGCTATCCACACTTCCAATGCTATCCACACTTCCAATGTTATCCACACTTCCAATGCTATCCACACTCCCAATGCTATCCACACTTCCAATGCTATCCACACTTCCAATGCTATCCACACTTCCAATGCTATCCACACTTCCAATGCTCTTGGAACAAATGCTATCCACACTTCCAATGCTCTTGGAACAAATGCTATCCACAGTTCCAATGCTATCCACACTTCCAGTGCTCTTGGAACAAATGCTATCCACACTTCCAATGCTCTTGGAACAAATGCTATCCACACTTCCAATGCTCTTGGAACAAATTGCTATCCACACTTCCAATGTTCTTGGAACAAATGCTATCCACACTTCCAATGCTCTTGGAACAAATGCTATCCACACTTCCAATGCTCTTGGAACAAATGCTATCCACACTTCCAATGCTCTTGGAACAAATTGCTATCCACACTTCCAATGCTCTTGGAACAAATGCTATCCACACTTCCAATGCTCTTGGAACAAATGCTATCCACACTTCCAATGCTCTTGGAACAAATGCTATCCACACTTCCAATGCTCTTGGAACAATTGCTATCCACACTTCCAATGCTCTTGGAACAAATTGCTATCCACACTTCCAATGATCTTGGAACAAATGCTATCCACACTTCCAATGCTCTTGGAACAAATGCTATCCACACTTCCAATGCTCTTGGAACAAATGCTATCCACACTTCCAATGCTCTTGGAACAATTGCTATCCACACTTCCAATGCTCTTGGAACAATTGCTATCCACACTTCCAATGCTCTTGGAACAAATGCTATCCACACTTCCAATGCTCTTGGAACAAATGCTATCCACACTTCCAATGCTCTTGGAACAAATGCTATCCACACTTCCAATGCTCTTGGAACAAATTGCTATCCACACTTCCAATGCTCTTGGAACAAATTGCTATCCACACTTCCAATGCTCTTGGAACAAATGCTATCCACACTTCCAATGCTCTTGGAACAAATGCTATCCACACTTCCAATGCTCTTGGAACAAATGCTATCCACACTTCCAATGTTCTTGGAACAAATGCGTTTTTTAAGAACTGAAACTTTCTTCACTCCACGGGCACTCAGAAAAGAAACAAATAGCCACCAAAAGAAAATGGGGAATAGTAGAACCCTTGTTAAGCCCTGGCACGAATAGATCTAGTATTCTTCCTGGAGAGAACCACGACAACGGACAGCTTACATGGACACACTTGCGAGTGTATCTCCACGTGTATGTTGAAAAAGTTTTTATCTTCCGTTGTGATTTTCAACACACATTGTAAATGTCAATATTGGAATCCTTATGAAAATTTCTTCTTGCTGCTCGTGTTTAACTCTCATTTTTCAAAAATGTACTAACCTAATGTATTGAGCAAAAATTCTTTCTGTAATTTGAATTTTTAATTTTATATAACTTTGTTTGGATATCAGAATAAAAATTTAAAAAAAGAAAAGTATAGCCTTACACTGGTTAAAATGAGTTAGCGGGAGTGTATGGGTAAAGAATAGCATTTTACTGGTTGAAATGAATTAGCGGCAGTATATAAGTAAATAATATCAATACACTGGTTAAAATGAATTAGCGGCAGTTTACAAGTAAATAATATCATTACACTGATTAAAATGAATTAGCGGCAGTTTATAAGTAAATAATATCAATACACTGGTTAAAATGAATTAGCGGCAGTTTATAAGTAAATAATATCATTACACTGATTAAAATGAATTAGCGGCAGTTTATAAGTAAATAATATCAATACACTGGTTAAAATGAATTAGCGGCAGTTTACAAGTAAATAATATCATTACACTGATTAAAATGAATTAGCGGCAGTTTATAAGTAAATAATATCAATACACTGGTTAAAATGAATTAGCGGCAGTTTATAAGTAAATAATATCATTACACTGATTAAAATGAATTAGCGGCAGTTTATAAGTAAATAATATCAATACACTGGTTAAAATGAATTAGCGGCAGTTTACAAGTAAATAATATCATTACACTGATTAAAATGAATTAGCGGCAGTTTATAAGTAAATAATATCAATACACTGGTTAAAATGAATTAGCGGCAGTTTATAAGTAAATAATATCATTACACTGGTTAAAATGAATTAGCGGCAGTTTACAAGTAAATAATATCATTACATTGGTTAAAATGAATTAGCGGCAGTTTATAAGTAAATAATATCAATACACTGGTTAAAATGAATTAGCGGCAGTTTACAAGTAAATAATATCATTACACTGATTAAAATGAATTAGCGGCAGTTTATAAGTAAATAATATCAATACACTGGTTAAAATGAATTAGCGGCAGTTTATAAGTAAATAATATCAATACACTGGTTAAAATGAATTAGCGGCAGTTTATAAGTAAATAATATCATTACACTGATTAAAATGAGTTAGAGGCAGAATTTAAGTAAATAATAGCATTACACACGTTAAAATGAATTAGCGGCAGTTTATAAGTAAATAATATCATTACACACGTTAAAATAGTTAGCGGCAGTTTATAGGTACAAAATAGTACTTACAATGGTTAAAGTAAGTTGGCGGGAGTATATAGATAAACAATAACACTTATGCAGTCAAAATAAATTAGCGGCTGTATATAGGTATAGAAATGCACTTACACTGGTTAAAATGTGTTAGGGCAGTGTATAGGTATAGACTGGTTAATATGAGTTAGCAGCATTTTATAGGTAAAGAATAACACTTACACTACTTAAAATGATTAAAATGAGCATTTAGGTAAAGAATAGCGTTACACTGGTTAAAATGAGTTAGTGGCAGTATATAGGTAAAGAATAGCACTTACATTGATTAAATAAGTTAGCGACAGTGTATATGTAAAAAATAGCACGTACACTGGTTAAAATGAGTTAGCGGCAGCATATAGGTAAAGAATAGCACTTACACTGATCAAAATGCGTTAGCGGCTGTACATAGGTAAAGAATAGCACTTACATTGATTAAATAAGTTAGCGACAGTGTGTAGGTAATAAATACCACTTACACTGGTTAAAACGAGTTGGCGGCAGTGTATAGGCAATGAATAGCATTACACTGATTAAAATGAGTTAGCGCTACAGTAAGTGTAAAGAGGGGCACTTGAACTGTTTGAAATTAGCTATTGGCAGTGCAGAGGTAAAGAGGTGCAATCACACTGGTTAAAATGAGTTAGCGACAGTATACAGGTAAAGAACAGCAATTACACTGGTTAAAATGAGTTAGCGGCAGTTTGTAGGTAAATAATAGCACTTACACTGGTAGAAATGAGTTAGCGGCAATATACAGGTAACGAATAATAGGAGTTATACTGGTTAAAATGGTGTAGCGGAAGTGTATAGGTAAAGAATAGCATTACACTGGTTAAAATGAGTTAGTGGTACCACATTTGAAAGGAATATCACTTACGGTGGTTAAAATGAGTTAGCGGTTGCGTATATGTAAAACATAACGTTACGGGTTAGCGGCAGTGTATAGGTAAATAATAGCATTGCACTGGTTAAATGAGTTAGCGGCAGTATAGGAAATGAATAGTACTCACACTGGTTAAAATGAGTTAGCATTAGGGTGAAAGGTGTACTTATACTCGTTGAAATGAACTAGGGGCAGTATATAGGAAAAGAATAGTACTTACACCGGTTAAAATTAGTTAGCGGCTGTGCATAGAGGTCTCACAGAACTAAATATTTTCCCATAGGCGACCATTATAACGTTCAGGTGGAAAAAAATATGATCGCATCACTTTAATTTTGGCATTCAAATATCTCTATCAAATATAGCCCTTCAGACAACTTTTTCTGATCTGAAAACAGGGGGGTCATGCAACAAATAAGAGAGAAAAACTGACACAAAGGGAAGTACCGGTCACGTGCACATATTTTTCAGGGAATTTCCTACAAAAACACACAAAAAGTAAATTGTATTTTTTAGGTCCAAAAGCCATCAAATCACCCTCTTTTTTATCAGGAATATTCAACAATAATGCAAGATGTCAATAGAATGTTTCAAACTTTTATTGAAACAACGGATTTTCCCAAGGCTGTTTATTTTTAGAGATTGCGTTATTTCCGAGTGCAACATTTTAAGGCGGTTCACTCTAATTTCAATATTTAGTTCCGCGATACCTATAATCATCCCCAACCCCACCAAAGAGACATTTTACCACTTCCATGAGATAAAAGAGTCATTTCTGCATTAGAATCCAACTTTTGGCTTTGAAAATTTGCTCTTTAAAGGAAAAGTGTCCAAACTTTGTCAAGTGGGCTTGAAAACTGGTATTGCCTCCAAAAGATTTTTCTATCCTGTTACTTTATAAACTAACTGAGAAGGATGAGAATTTACAGCTTTCTTTAAAAAACTACCCTGATCCCAAAATAAAACTAACATCTGCATCAGCACAAAATATTTTTAGAAAAAATCTGTCTCATTTAACCATACTGCAAGCAAAACAGTGTCCCATCCCCCAGGGAACAATATGGATGTCAATTTTGTTTCCAAAACTGGGGATGCAGCTATATATTTCACCAATATGAGAGGACTCTACCAGTTTATCCTAACAACTGATGTCAAATTTTATTCCACCATCTGATGTAGTAAAATTTTGCCCTGAATAGGACCCCCCGGTATGCCCCTTTTCATCAAAATATGTGATATAATTCATAATTTAATTGATATTGACCCAAAACAAACCTACTGTGATATGAACTTTCCCATCTGTAATAGTTTTTAAATCACAGTCTGGCTTCTGAAGACATTTCACATTGTATTAATGAATATTTTGCAATTTTTGTAAAGGAAAAGCCTCAGTTTTCTCAGTAAAGGCACATAGATTCATTGGTATGGCACTGACAAAACATAAAACAGTGTTTTTTCCCCAAAGAATGACCAGTACCTGCTACTGTGATATCTCATAACACTGGTAAGATGCCTAAAACCATCAAATATTGATTCTATAGTGATATGCTTATGCTGCAAGTTCCCATAAGTGCACTTTCATAACCTTTGCTTTAATCCCCACAGACACCCATTCTGACAAAAAGATTGAAATTGTTGAAAACATGTTTCCAAAGAGGATGAATCAGACATTTGCTTCAAGAATATAGTAGTATTTGATGTTTAATATACTTGTGTGTGTGTGTGTGTGTGGGGGGGGGGGGGGGGGGTGAAAGTTAGTCAGCTGCCAATTATTGAAATTGTAGATCCAGGCAAGTGAAAAGCAAAGAAACACCATGTCTGATGAAGAGACAGACATACAGACAGACAGACAGACAGATAGGCTTGCAATCACACATGTAGGAGGTCTTCATGAGAGTACTGAATGGCATACAATGAAAAATATAGTGGAAGAGCCAGGGCAAGGTTGTTAAATTGAAAAATAACTCAGTGGACCATGAGTGCTGAAGCCTCAAAGTAAATCATAAGAAACTGAAAGTGTATGATACTAACTTCAGTCTCTAAAAACATGCTGTTCAGTCTTTCCAAATGTTTATCATCAGCAGAAGGGTTAAATATGTGTGGGAGAGAGGACTTGGTTCAGGGAAAGAGCAATATTTCACAACTGTCACTGTAAATTTATGCTGTATCAGGGGAACCATGGCAGCACTAGTACTAGACAACTATATTGGTAACTATGCACAAATGCCATTCACTCACATTTGTAATTTTATTATGTTATTTTCCACTGTAGCCCCACCCCTTCCTCAAATTTGTGTTCCAGGATACTCTTTCAATGAAGAAATTGTTTTCCAACATTTTGAAGAGCATAATATGGAAGAGAAAAACTTCTAAATAATAGTGAATAGAAGGGCAGTGTAGGTTTTCTGTCTGTGTTTGAATGGTGATTTGGGAGGGGGTTGGAAGATTTGGAATCCTCCCTGCCCCTAGAAATATGAGGAGAAACCATGGTTTAAATAAATATGTTAATAGGGTAAGATAGGCTGTTAGTTAGCAGCTGCCAGAGGTTATAGTGTGCTCCTGGGGAATACACTTGCTCAAGATGTGAATTTTCTTGCATGAACAGCCTCAGTTTTGGAAATATATAGCTTTAATTGCTGACTGTGACAAAAATGTAACTTCTCAAAACAATAAAATGGTTTGGTAAGGTGTATGGTCCCCAAATAAATATTTAAATGTGAAATAATCCCCCAAAATAATAACTGAATCTGGTCTGGAAGCCAAAAACATATTTCCTATAGGTTTCACAGAACTAAATATTTTCCCATAGGCGACCATTATAACGTTCAGGTGGAAAAAAATATGATCGCATCACTTTAATTTTGGCATTCAAATATCTCTATCAAATATAGCCCTTCAGACAACTTTTTCTGATCTGAAAACAGGGGGTCATGTAACAAATAAGAGAGAAAAACTGACACAAAGGGAAGTACCGGTCACGTGCACATATTTTTCAGGGAATTTCCTACAAAAACACACAAAAAGTAAATTGTATTTTTAGGTCCAAAAGCCATCAAATCACCCTCTTTTTTATCAGGAATATTCAACAATAATGCAAGATGTCAATAGAATGTTTCAAACTTTTATTGAAACAACGGATTTTCCCAAGGCTGTTTATTTTTAGAGATTGCGTTATTTCCGAGTGCAACATTTTAAGGCGGTTCACTCTAATTTCAATATTTAGTTCCGCGATACCTACATAAAGAATTGTACTTACACTGGTTAAAGGAGTTAACGGCAGTAAGTTCCTTTCAGGTTTTTTAATTGCCAGACCTTCTGAAAGGAACTTGCGCTCCTCCTCACAAATCAAGCTTCAGATGCCCTTCTCTAGGTCCACTTTTGTGAATAACAGAGCTTTCTCTTTCGCTGGACCTGCACTTTAGAATAACTTAGCAGTTCAGGTTCAGAAATCGAAAGATCTCAACCAATTCAAAAAAAAAATAAAATCACAACTTTTCAGAGAGGCTTTTGACAGTATGTAACCTGCTTGCCTTCACACCTTTCTCAGTCTGTATACTGCCTTGATAGTCATGAGCTCTTTATTAACTGTACAGAGTTTTAAAATTAGTTAGTGACAGTATATAGGTAAAGAATGACAGTTATACTGGTTAAAATGAATTAGCGATAGTGTATAGGTATAGAATTGCACTTACAGTAAAAAAATAGCATTTACACTGGTTAAAATGAGTTAGCGGCAGTATATGGGTGAAGAATAGCATTACACTGGTTATAAAGAGATTGCGGCAGTTTATATGTAGAAATAGCATTACACTGGTTAAAATGAGTTAGCGGCAGTATATGGGTGAAGAATAGCATTTACACTGGTAAAAATGAGTTAGCGGCAGTATATGGCTGAAGAATAGCATTTAAACTGGTTAAAATGAGTTAGCGGCAGTTTATAGGTAAAGAAAATCACTTATGCTGGTGAAAATAAGTAAAATGAGTTTGCGGCAGTATATAGGTAAAGAATAACAGTTACATTGGTTAAAATGAAATAGCGATAGTATATAGGTATAGAATTGCACTTCTGTATATAGGTAAAGAATAGCACTTACACTAGTTAAAAATAATTGCATTTACACTGGTTAAAATGAGTTAGCGACAGTATATAGGTAAACAAAAGCACTTACACTGGTTAAAATAAGTTAGCGACATTATATAGGTAAAGAAAAGCACTAACACTGGTTAAAATGAGTTAGCGACATTATATAGGTAAAGAAAAGCACTTACACTGGTTAAAATGAGTTAGCGACAGTATATAGGTAAAGAAAAGCACTTACACTGGTTAAAATGAGTTAGCGACATTATATAGGTAAAGAAAAGCACTTACACTGGTTAAAATGAGTTAGCGACATTATATAGGTAAAGAAAAGCACTTACACTGGTTAAAATATGTTAGCGAAAGAGTAAAGGAAAAGAGGAGCACTTTAACGTGTTAAAGTTAGATAGGAACAATGTACAAGTATAGATGAGCTGTTGCACTGCTTAAAAAGAGTTAGTAGCAGTATAATAATATAGGGAAAGAATAGCACTTGCACTAATTAAAATAAGCTAGAGGCAAGGTAAAGGTAAAGAGGGGACGTTGCACCAGTTAAAATGAGATATCGGAACGCTATAGTTAAAGAGGGACTTACTTAAATGGAAAGTAACCACATTTACAGTGTTTAACTTTCATCTTCCCGAATGGAGTCTAAATGGACCCCATTTGCATTTTTTGTTTACAGCGTAGAAACTATGAACATATTAGTATTTGGTTGGATTTTGGGATTTTGTTTGATAAATTTTAATTGGGTTGCAAATGGACCCCAGTTAGAAAATTTAACTTAATACCATTTGAGTAACAGATTTTGTTTGTTTTTCCATAAATGATGGGTGTTACAGTTCGAAACTCGAAATACACCACTGTGGAAGTTTTAAAGGCCATATTTCAGGAGCAACAAGAATCAGAAGTGGAAGAGCACTGAGTACATGCTATTAACACTGGTAAAAATCTCTGATTACACGGTATTAACACAAGTAAAAATCCCTCATTACACGGTATTAACACTAGTAAAAATTTCTGATTACATGGTATTAACACTGGTAAAAATACCTGATTTCACAGTATTAACAATAGTAAAAATCTCTGATTACACCGTATTAAAACTGGCAAAAATCTCTGATTACACGGTATTAACACTAGTAAAAATCTCTGATTAAAAAGTATTAACACTGGCAAAAATCTCTGATTACACGGTATTAACAATAGTAAAGATCTCTGATTAGATAGTATTAACAATAGTAAAGATCTCTGATTAGAGGGTATTAACAATAGCAAAGATTTCTGATTAGAGGGTATTAACAATAGTAAAGACCTCTTGTTAGAGGGTATTAACAATAGTAAAGATCTCTGATTAGACAGTATTAACAATAGTAAAGATCTCTGATTAGACGGTATTAACAATAGTAAAGATATCTGAATGGATAGTATTAACAAACGTAAAGATCTCTGATTAGATAGTATTAACAATAGTAAAGATCTCTGATTAGACAGTATTAACAATAGTAAAGATCTCTGATTAGACAGTATTAACAATAGTAAAGATCTCTGATTAGACGGTATTAACAATAGTAAAGATCTCTGATTAGAGGGTATTAACAATAGCAAAGATTTCTGATTAGAGGATATTAACAATAGTAAAGACCTCTTGTTAGACGGTATTAACAATAGAAAAGATGTTTGATTAGATGGTATTAACAATAGTAAAGATCTCTGATTAGACGGTATTAACAATAGTAAAGATCTTTGATTAGATGGTATTAACAATAGTAAAGATCTTTGATTAGAGGGTATAAACAATAGTAAAGATCTCTGAGTAGACGGTATTAACAATAGTAAAGATATCTGATTAGACGGTATTAACAATAGTAAAGATCTCTAATTAGATGGTATTGACAATAGTAAAGATCTCTGATTACATGGTATTAACAATAGTAAAAATCTCTGTTTACATGGTATTAACACTGGTAGAGATCTCTGATTACATGGTATTAACAATAGCGAAGATCACTGATTACACGCTAGTAAAGATCTCTGATTACACGGTATTAACACTAGTAAAAATCTCTTATTACACGGTATTAACACTGGTAGAGATGTCTGATTACACGGTATTAACACTAGTAAAGATCCCTGATTACACGGTATTAACACTAGTAAAGATCTCTGATTACACGGTATTAACACTAGTGAAAAATCTCTGATTACACGGTATTAACACTGGTCTGGTAGAGATCTCTGATTACATGGTATTAACACTGGTAGAGATCTCTGATTACATGGTATTAACACTAGTAAAAATCCCTGATTACACGGTATTAACACTGGTAGAGATCTCTGATTACATGGTATTAACACTGGTAGAGGTCTATTATTACACGGTATTAACACTAGTAAAGGTCCCTGATTACACGGTATTAGCACTAGTAAAGATTTCTAATTACACGGTATTAACACTAGTGAGAATATCTGATTACATGGTATTAGCACTAGTAAAGATCTCTGATTACACAGTATTAACACTAGTAAAAATCTCTGATTACACGGTATTAACACTGGCATAAATCTCTGATTACACGATATTAACACTAGTAAAGATCCCTGGTTACATGGTATTAACACTAGTAGAGATCTCTGATTACACGGTATTAACACTAGTGAAAAATCTCTGATTACACGGTATTAACAAGTGGTAGAGACCTCTGATTACATGATATTAGCACTAGTACAGATCCCTGATTACATGGTATTAACACTGGTAGGGTCTCTGATTACATGGTATTAACAATAGTAAAGATCTCTGATTACACGGTATTAACAATGGTAGGGATCTCTGATTACACGGTATTAACACTAGTAAAGGTCTCTGATTACACGGTGACACTAGTAAAAATCTCTGATTACATGGCATTAACACTAGTAAAGATCTCTCATTACATGGTATTAACACTGGTAGAGATTTCTGATTACACGGTATTAACAATAGTAAAGATCTTTGATTAGATGGTATTAATAAGAGTAAAGATCTCTGAGTACACGGTATTAACACTAGGAAAGATCTCTGATTACATGGTATTAACACCAGTAAAAATCTCTGATTACATGGTATTAACACTGGTAGAGATCTCTGATTACACGGTATTAACACTAGTAAAGATCTCTGATTACACGATATTAACACTAGTAAAGATCTCTGATTACACGGTATTAATGCTAGTAAAGATCTCTCATTACACGGTATTAACGCTAGTGAAAAATCTCTTATTACATGGTATTAACACTAGTGAAAAATCTCTGATTACACAGTATTAACACTGGTAGAGATCTCTGATTACATGGTATTTACAATAGTAAAGATATCTAATTACGCGGTATTAACACTGGTAGGGATCTCTGATTACATGGTATTAACACTAGTAAAGATCTCTGATTCCACGGTATTAACACTGGTAGGGTCTCTGATTACATGGTATTAACAACAGTAAAGATCTCTGATTACACGGAATTAACACTGGTAGGGATCTCTGATTACACGGTATTAACACTAGTAAAAATCTCTGATTAAACAGTATTAACACTGGTAGAGATCTCTGATTACATGGTATTAACACTGGTAGACATCTCTGATTACATGGTATTAACAGTAGTAAAGATCTCTGATTACACGGTATTAACACTGGTAGGGCTCTCTGATTACATGGTGTTAACACTGGTAGAGATCTCTGATTACATGGTATTAACACTAGCAAAATCTCTGATTACACAGTGTTAACACTAGTAAAAATCTCTGATTACACGGTATTAACACTGGTAAAAATCTCTGATTACACGGTATTAACACTGGTAAAAATCTCTGATTACATGGTATTAACACTGGTAGAGATCTCTGATTACATGGTATTAGCACTGGTAGAGCTCTCTGATTACACGGTATTAACAGTAGTAAAAATCTCTGATTACATGGTATTAACACTGGTAGAGATCTCTGATTACACGGTATTAACACTGGTAGAGATCTCTGATTACACGGTATTAACAGTAGTAAAAATATCTGATTACATGGTATTAACACTGGTAGAGATCTCTGATTACATGGTTTTAACACTAGTAAAAATCCCTGATTACATGGTATTAACACTAGTAAAAATCTCAGATTACATGGTATTAACACTGGTAGAGATCTCTGATTACACGGTATTAACACTGGTAAAAGTCTCTGATTATATGGTATTAACACTAGTAAAAATCTCTGATTGCACAGTATTAACACTGGTAGAGATCTCTGATTACCGGTATTAACACTAGTAAAAATCTCTGATTACACGGTATTAACACTAGTTAAAATCTCTGATTAACAGTATTGACACTAGTAAAGATATCTGATTACACATTATTAACACTAGTAAAAATCTCTGCTTACACGGTATTAACACTAGGTAAAATCTTTGATTAACGGTATTGACACTAGTAAAGATATCTGATTAGATGGTATTAACAATAGTAAAGATCTCTGTTTAGAGGGTGTTAACAACAGTAGAAATCTCTGACTAGAAGGTATTAACAATAGTAAAGATCTCTGATTAGATAGTATTAACAATAGTAAAGATCTCTGATCAGATGGTATTAACAATAGTAAAGATCTCTGATTAGATGGTATTAGCAATAGTAAAGATCTCTGATTAGATGGTATTTACAATAGTAAAGATCTCTGTTCAGAGGGTGTTAGCAATAGTTGAAATCTCTGAATAGATGGTATTAACAATAGTAAAGATCTATGTTAGTGGGTGTTAACAATAGTAACGATCTCTGTTTAGAGGGCATTAACAACAGTAAAGATCTCTGATATTAGCCGGTATTAACAATAGTAAAGATTTCTGATTAGAAGGTGTTAACAATAGTAAAGATCTCTGATTAGAGGGTGTTAACGATAATAAAGTTCTCTGATTAGAGGGTGTTAACGATAGTAAAGTTCTCTGATTAGAGGGTGTTAACAATAGTAAAGATCTCTGTTTAGACGGTGTTAACAATAGTAGAGATCTCTGATTAGAGGGTGTTAACAATAGAAAAGATCTCTGATTATAGGGTGTTAAGGATAGAAGAGATCTCTGATTAGAGGGTGTTAATGATAGAAAGGATGTCTGATTAGAGGGTGTTAATGATAGAAAAGATCTCTGTTTAGAGGGTGTTAATGATAGAAAAGATCTCTGATTAAGGTGTTAATGATAGAAAAGATCTCTGATTAGAGGGTGTTAATGATAGAAAAGATATCTGATTAGAGTGTATTAACGATAGTAAAGTTCTCTGATTAGAGGGTGTTAACAATAGAAAAGATACCCGATTAGAGGGTGTTAACAATAGTAGAGATCTCTGATTAGAGGGTGTTAACAATAGTGAGGATCTCGGGTTAGAGGGTGTTAACAATAGTAGAGATCTCGGATTAGAGGGTGTTAACAATAGAAAAGATCTCTGATTAGATGGTGTTAATGATAGAACATATACCTGATTAGAGGGTGTTAATGATAGTACAGATCTCTGTTTAGATGGTGTTAACAACAACAAATATGTCTGATTAGAGGTGTTAACAATAGAAAAGGTCTCTGATTAGAGGGTGCTAACAACAGTAGAGATATCTGATTAGAGGGTGTTAACAACAGAAAAGATCTCTGATTAGAAGGCATTAACAATTAATAAAGATCTCTGGTTAGAGGATAGTAACAATAGTACAGATCTCTGATCATATGGGATTAACAATAGTAAAGATCTCTGATTTATATGGTATTAACATTTGCAAAGATCTCTCATAAGATGGTATTAACAAAAGCAACGCTAACGCATGTGCTGGTGCCCCCGAAGGTAGCAAAGTCGGACTTGCATGTAATTAAATAACTTATAAACGGTTGAAGTAAAATGCTTCATCCAAACAACTTTGAATGCACGGAATTAAAAAAACATTATGATTCTTGTGTCATCCATGTTTATATGAATATATCGATATGCAGTAGGTTAAAATGACATGCAAACATGCGCTGCAAACACTGGGCAATACAGAAATAGTGGACTAGAAAAAATTGGGATAGTGGACGAAAAAAAAGATTGGTCAGCACTGGCCAGGTAGAATAAAGCTGAAATTGGAATCCATATTTATATGGTTATATCGAAATGTAGTAGGTTAAATGACATGCAACCTCCTCACCAAGCACTGGGCAGCACAGAAAAGGTAGACTAAAAAATGGGCAGAACTTCCTCCACAGGCACTGGCCAGAAAGAATAAAGCTGAAATTGGCCTAGATATTTATATGTCTATATTGACGGAGACCTCGACTATATACCACCTCGAAAATTTCTCAGTGGCATAAAAAGGGTAAAAATCTCTGATTATATGGTATTAACAATAGTAAAGATCTCTTGTTAGACGGTATTAACAATAGTAAAGGTCTCTGATTAGATGGCATTAACAATAGTAAAGATCTCTGATTAGACGGTATGAACAATAGTAAAGATCTCTTGTTAGACGGTATTAACAATAGTAAAGATCTCTGATTAGACAGTATTAACAATAGTAAAGATCTCAGATTACACGGTATTAACAATAGTAAAGATCTCTGATTAGATGGTATTTACAATAGTAAAGATCTCTGTTTAGAGGGTGTTAACAATAGTTGAAATCTCTGATTACACGGTATTAACAATAGTAAAGATCTCTGATTACATGGTATTAACAATAGTAAAGATCTCTGATTAGACAGTATTAACAATAGTAAAGATCTCTGATTAGATAGTATTAACAATAGTAAAGATCTCAGATTAGATGGTATTAACAATAGTAAAGATCTCTGATTACACGGTATTAACAATAGTAAAGATCTCTGATTAGATGGTACTAACAATAGTAAAGATCTCTGATCAGACGGTACTAACAATAGTAAAGATCTCTGATTAGATAGTATTAACAATAGTAAAGATCTCTTATTTGACGGCATTAACGATAGTAAGAGGGTGTTAACAATAGTAGAAATCTCTGATTACACGGTATTAATAGTATAGATCTCTGATTAGACGGTATTAACAATAGTAAAGATCTCTGATTAGATGGTATTAACAATAGTAAAAATCTCTGATTAAACAGTATTAACAATAGTAAAGATATCTGAATGGATAGTAGTAACAAAGGTAAAGATCTCTGATTAGATAGTATTAACAATAGTAAAGATCTCTGATTAGACAGTATTAACAATAGTAAAGATCTCTGATTAGATGGTATTAACAATAGTAAAGATCTCTGATTACACGGTATTAACAATAGTAAAGATCTCTGATTAGATAGTATTAACAATAGTAAAGATCTCTGATTAGATGGTATTAACAATAGTAAAGATCTCTGATCAGATGGTATTAACAATAGAAAAGATCTTTGATTAGAGGGTATTAACAATAGTAAAGATCTTTGATTAGATGGTATTAACAATAGTAAAGATCTTTGATTAGATGGTATTAACAATAGTAAAGACCCTTGATTAGATTGTATTAACAATAGTAAAGATCTTTGATTAGAGGGTAATAACAATAGTAAAGATCTTTGATTAGATGGTATTAACAGTAGTAAAGATCTTTGATTAGATGGTATTAACAATAGTAAAGATCTTTGATTAGATGGATTAACAATAGTAAAGACCCTTGATTAGATTGTATTAACAATAGTAAAGATCATTGATTAGAGGGTATTAACAATAGTAAAGATCTTGATTAGATGGTATTAACAGTAGTAAAGATCTTTGATTAGATGGTATTAACAATAGTAAAGATCTTTGATTAGATGGTATTAACAATAGTAAAGATATTTGATTAGAGGATATTGACAATAGTAAAGATCTTTGATTAGTTGGTATTAACAATAGTAAGGATCTTTGATTATATGGTACTTACAATAGTAAAATCTCTGATTAGACTGTACTAACAATAGTAAAGATCTCCGATTAGACGGTATTAACAATAGTAAAATATCTCTGATTAGATAGTATTAAACAATAGTAAAGATCTTTGATTAGATTTTATTAACAATAGTAAAGATCCTAGATCAGATTGTATTAACAATAGTAAAGATCTTTGATTAGAGGGTATTCACAATAGTAAAGATCTTTGAGTTGATGGTATTAACGATAGTAAAGATCTTTGATTAGATGGTATTAACAATAGTAAAGATCTTTGATTAGATGGTATTAACAATAGATAAGATCTTTGATTAGATGGTATTAACACTGGTAGAGATCTTTGATTAGATGGTATTAACAATAGTAAAGATCTTTGATTAGAGGGTATTAACAGTAGTAAAGATCTCTGATTAAATGGTATTAACAATAGTAAAGATCACCAATTAGATGGTATTGACAAGAGCAGTTGCAGAATTAATGTTATCAATAGAAGATACGGACTATTTTAATTAATGTTATTTACACTAAGTGCTAACCATTCTAGGTCATGGTATTTACAGAAGCTACTCACCGTTCTAATTCCTTATATTTACACTTAGAATTAGTGGCATTAATTACTAAGTACTGTCCATTCTTACTAATTTAATGACCGGAAGTAACGGCTGCCTTACTTGTTAGAATTTACACAGGTGCCTAGTGTTCTAATGAATGTTATTCAGATTAAGTTATAGCCACATTAATGAATATGTTTTATATTAAGTACTATCCATAGTAATTAATTAATTATAGTATGTACTGACCGCTGCAATTAGTATTATTAACAGCAAGTACAGACCATTTGAGTTAATGTTGTTTACAGAAGATGATGGCCGCATTAATTAATATTGTTTACACCAAGTGCTGACCATAATTAGTTACAGTACAATAATGGTGACATAAATGAATATCATTTACGCTAGGTACTGACCACTCTAACTGGTAAATATAGAAAATGGGATTTTATGGGTTTTATCAGCCTGCTTGAATGAAGACTTGGAATGGGTGGTCAAAATAGATTCACGACCGTAGATATTACGATTACCCCGACAAAAAGTAGATATTACCATTACTCACGACAACATGTAGATTATTACCATTACCCTCGACAAAATGTAGATATTACAATTACCACCACGAAATGTAGATATTACCATTACCCTTCACGAATTGCAGATATTAACATTACCCACCACAAAATGCAGATATTACCATGACCCACCACAAAATGTAGATATTAACATTACCCACCACGAATTGTAGATATTACCATTACCCATCTCAAAATGTAGATATTACCATTACCCACCACAAAATGTAGATATTACTATTACCCATCTCAAAATGTAGATATTACCATTACCCACCACAAAATGTAGATATTGCCATTACCCACCACAAAATGTAGATATTGCCATTACCCACCACAAAATGTAGATATTAACATTATCCACCACGAATTGTATATGTTACCATTATCCATCTCAAAATGTAGATATTACCATTACCCACCACAAAATGTAGATATTGCCATTACCCACACAAAATGTAGATATTACCATTACCCACCACAATGTAGATATTACCATTACCCATCTCAAAAATGTAGATATTACCATTACACACCACAAAATGTAGATATTACCATTACCTACCACAAAATGTAGATAATACCATTACCCACCACGAATTGTAGATATTACCATTATCCATCTCAGAATGTAGATATCACCATTACCCACCACAAAATGTAAATATTACCATTACCCACCACAAAATGTAGATATTACCATTACCCACCACGAATTGTAGATATTACCATTATCCATCTCAAAATGTAGATATTACCATTACCCACCACAAAATGTAGATATTGCCGTTACCCACAACAAATGTAGATATTACCATTACACACCACAAAATGTAGATATTACCATTACCCGTGACAAAATGTAGATATTACCATTACACATGTCAAATGTAGATATTACCATTACCCATGACAAAATGTAGATATTACCATTACCCATGACAAATGTAGATATTACCATTACCCACGACAAATGTAGATATTACCATTACCCACGACAAATGTCGATATTACCATTATCCACGACAAATGTCGATATTACCCTTACCCACGACAAATGTAGATATTACCATTACCCACGACAACATGTAGATATTACCCTTACCCACGACAAATGTGGATATTACCCTCACCCACGACAACATGTAGATATTACCCTTACCCTCGACAGATGTAGATATTACCATTACACTAGACAAAATGTAGATATTACCCTTACCCTCGACAGATGTAGATATTACCATTACACTAGACAAAATGTAGATATTACCATTACCCACGTCAAAGGTAGATATTACCATTACCCACGACAAATGTAGATATTACAATTACCCACCACAAAATGTAGATATTACCATTACCCACGTCAAAGGTAGATATTACCATTACTCACGACAAATGTAGATATTACCATTACCCACGGCGAATGTAGATATTACCATTACCCACGGCAAACGTAGATATTACCATTACCCACGACAAAATGTAGATATTACCATTACCCACGACGAAATGGAGATATTACCATTACCCACGACAAAATATAGATATTACAATTACCCACGACAAATGTAGATATTAGCATTATCCATCTCAAAATGTAGATATTACTAATACCCACCACAAAATGTAGATATTACCATTATCCATCTCAAAATGTAGATATTACCATTACCCACCACAAAATGTAGATATTACCATTACCCACCACAAAATGTAGATATTACCATTACCCACCACGAATTGTAGATATTACCATTACCCACAACAAATGTAGATATTACCATTACCCACGACAAATGTAGATATTACCATTACCCACGACGAAATGGAGATATTACCATTACCCACGACAAAATATAGATATTACAATTACCCACGACGAAATGGAGATATTACCATTACCCACGACAAAATATAGATATTACAATTACCCACGACGAAATGGAGATATTACCATTACCCACGACAAAATATAGATATTACAATTACTCACGACAAATGTAGATATTACCATTATCCATCTCAAAATGTAGATATTACTAATACCCAGCACAAAATGTAGATATTACCATTATCCATCTCAAAATGGATATTACCATTACCCACCACAAAATGTAGATATTACCATTAACCACCACAAAATGTAGATATTACCATTACCCACCACGAATTGTAGATATTACCATTACCCACAACAAATGTAGATATTACCATTACCCACAACAAAATGCAGATATTACCAGTACCCGTGACAAAATGTAGATATTACCATTACACATGTCAAATGTAGATATTACCATTACCCATGTCAAATGCAGATATTTCCATTACCAATGACAAAATGTAGATATTACCATTACCCGCGACAAAATGTAGATATTCCCATTACCCACGTGAAATGGAGATATTACCCTTACCAACGACAAAATGTAGAAATTACCATTACTCACGACAAATGCAGATATTATCATTACCCACGACAAAATGTAGATAATACCATTACCCATGACAAAATGTAGATATTACCATTACACACGACAGAATGTAGATATTACCATTACCCACCACAAAATGTAAATATTACCATTACCCACGACAACATGTAGATATTATCATTACCCTCGACAAAATGTACACATTACCATTACCCACGTCAAATGTAGATATTACAATTACCCACGACAAAGTAGATATTACCATTACCCTCAACAAAATGTAGATTTTACCATTACCCACGACAAAATGTAGATATTACCATTACCCACCACAAAATGTAGATATTACCATTTCCCACGACAACATGTAGATATTATCATTACCCTAGACAAAATGTAGATATTACCATTACCCACGTCAAATGTAGATATTACCATTACCAACGACAAAATGTAGCTATTACCATTACCCACAACAAAATGTAGATTTTACCATTACCCACGGCAAATGTAGATATTACCATTACCCACTACGAAATGTAGATATTACCATTACCCACGACAAGATGCAGATATTACCATTATTCACGACAAATGTAGATATTATCATTACCCACGTCAAATGTAGATATTACCATTACCCATGACAAAATGTAGATATTACAATTACCCACGACAAAAGTAGATATTACCATTACCCACCACAAAATGTAGATATCACCATTACCCACCACAAAATGTAGATATTACCATTACCCACAACAAACGTAGATATCAACATTACCCACAACAAAATGCAGATATTACCAGTACCCGTGACAAAATGTAGATATTACCATTACACATGTCAAATGTAGATATTAAGATTACCCATGTCAAATGCAGATATTTCCATTACCAATGACAAAATGTAGATATCACCATTACCCACCACAAAATGTAGATATTACCCTTACCCACGACAATATGTAGATATTACCATTACCCACCACAATATGTAGATATTATCCTTACCCACGACAAATGTAGACATTACCCTTACCCTCGTCAAAATGTAGATGTTACCGTTACTCACGTCATATGTAGATATTACCATTACCCTCGACAGAATGTAGATATTGCAATAACCCACGACAACACGTAGATATTACCATTACCCTAGACAAAATGTAGATATTACCATTACCCACCACGAAATGTAGATATTACCATTACCCAGAAGAACATGTAGGTATTACCATTACCCACGTCAAATGCAGATATTACCATTACCCTCGACAAATTGTAGATATTACCATTACCCACGACAAAATGTGGATAATACCATTACCCACAATAAATGTAGATATTACCATTACCCACGACAAATGTAGATATTACCATTACCCACGACAGAATGTAGATATTACAATAACCCACGACAACATGTAGATATTACCATTACTCTCGACAAAATGTAGATATTACCATTACCCACACGAAATGTAGATATTACCATTACCCACCACAAAATGTAGATATTACCATTACCCACGGCAAATGTGGATATTACCATTACCCCACGACAAATGTAGATATTACCATTTATTTATTTATTTATTTATTGATGTTTAAGGTCACAGATATTACCATTACTCAGGACAAATGTAGATGTTACCATTACCGACGACAAAATGTACATATTACCATTGCCCACGAGAAATGTAGATATTACCATTACCGACGACAAAATGTACATATTACCATTACCCACGACAAATGTAGATATTACCATTACCCACGACAAATGTAGATATTACCATTACTCACAACAAATGTAGATATTACCATTACTCACAACAAATGTAGACATTACTCTTACCCACGACAAAATGTAGATATTACCATTACCCAATGCCAAATGTAGATATTACCATTACCCACGACAAATGTAGATATTACCATTACCCACGACAAATGTAGATATTATCATTACCCACCACAAAAT
The DNA here is from genome assembly GCA_031216915.1 of Pictodentalium vernedei. NCBI lineage: Eukaryota > Metazoa > Mollusca > Scaphopoda > Dentaliida > Dentaliidae > Pictodentalium > Pictodentalium vernedei. The sequence continues at coordinate 493,294,879 of CM062292.1, read as the reverse complement.
GTAGATATTACCATTACTCACAACAAATGTAGATATTACCATTACCCACGACAAATGTAGATATTACCATTACTCAAGACAAATGTAGATATTACCATTTATTTATTTATTTATTTATTGATGTTTAAGGTCACAGATATTACCATTACTCAGGACAAATGTAGATGTTACCATTACCCACGACAAAATGTACATATTACCATTACCCACAACAAATGTAGATATTACCATTACCGACGACAAAATGTAGATATTACCATTACCCTCGACAAATGTAGATATTACCATTACCCACGACAAATGTAGATATTACCATTACCCACGACAAAATGTAGATATTACCATTACCCTCGGCAAAATGTAGCTATTACCATTACTCACGACAAATGTAGATATTACCATTACCCACGTCAAAGGTAGATATTACCATTACCCACGACAAATGTAGATATTACCATTACCCACCAAAAAATGTAGATATTACCATTACTCACAACAAATGTAGATATTACCATTACCCACGACAAATGTAGATATTACCAATACTCACGACAAATGTAGATATTACCATTACCCACCACAAAATGTAGATATTACCATTACCCACCACAAAATGTAGATATTACCATTACCCACCACAAAATGTAGATATTACCATTACCCACCACAAAATGTAGATATTACCATTACCCACGACAAATGTAGATATTACCATTACCCACGACAAATGTAGATATTACCATTACTCACGACAAATGTAGATATTACCATTACCCACGACAAATGTAGATATTACCATTACCCACGGCAAATGTAGATATTACCATTACCCACGTCAAAGGTAGATATTACCATTACCCACGACAAATGTAGATATTACCATTACTCACGACAAATGTAGATATTACCATTATCCACGACAAATGTAGATATTACCATTACCCACGACAAATGTAGATATTAGCATTACCCACGGCAAATGTTGATATTACCATTACTCACGACAAATGTAGATATTACCATTACCCACGTCAAAGGTAGATATTACCATTACCCACGACAAATGTAGATATTACCATTACTCACGACAAATGTAGATATTACCATTACCCACGACAAATGTAGATATTACCATTACTCACGGCAAATGTAGATATTACCATTACTCACGACAAATGTAGATATTACCATTACCCACGACAAATGTAGATTTTACCATTACCCACGGCAAATGGAGATATTACCATTACTCAGAACAAATGTAGATATTGCCATTACCCACGACAAATGTAGATATTACCATTACCCACGACAAATGTAGATATTACCATTACCCACGGCAAATGTAGATATTACCATTACTCACAACAAATGTAGATATTACCATTACCCACGACAAATGTAGATATTACCATTACCCATGGCAAATGTAAATATTACCATTACTCACAACAAATGTAGATATTACCATTACTCACAACAAATGTAGATATTACCATTACCCACGACAAATGTAGATATTACCATTACTCACGACAAATGTAGATATTACCATTACCCACCACAAAATGTAGATATTACCATTACCCACCACAAAATGTAGATATTACCATTACCCATCACAAAATGTAGATATTACCATTACCCACCACAAAATGTAGATATTACCATTACTCACAACAAATGTTGATATTACCATTACCCACGACAAATGTAGATGTTACCATTACCCACGACAAATGTAGATATTACCATTACCCACCACAAAATGTAGATATTACCATTACTCACAACAAATGTAGATATTACCATTACCCACGACAAATGTAGATATTACCATTACCCCCAACAAATGTAGATATTATCATTACCCACGACAAAATGTAGATATTACCATTACCCACGACAAATGTAGATATTACCATTACCCACGGCAAATGAAGATATTACCATTACTCACAACAAATGTAAATATTACCATTACCCACGACAAATGTAGATATTACCATTACCCACGACAAATGTAGATATTATCATTACCCACGACAAATGTAGATATTACCATTACCCACGACAAATGTAGATATTACCATTACCCACGACAAACGTAGATATTACCATTACCCACGAGAAATGTTGATATTACCATTACTCACGACAAATGTAGATATTACCATTACCCACGACAAATGTAGATATTACCATTACCCACAACAAATGTAGATATTACCATTACCCACGACAAATGTAGATATTACCATTACCCATGACAAATGTAGATATTACCATTACCCACGACAAATGTAGATATTACCATTACCCACGACGAAATGTAGATATTACCATTATCCACGACAAAATGTAGATATTACCATTACCCACGACAAATGTAGATATTACCATTACCCACGAGAAATGTAGATATTTACCATTACTCACGACAAATGTAGATATTACCATTACCCACGACAAATGTAGATATTACCATTACCCACAACAAATGTAGATATTACCATTACCCACGACAAATGTAGATATTACCATTACCCATGACAAATGTAGATGTTACCATTCCTTACCCACGACAAATGCAGATATTACCATTACCCACGACAAAATGTAGATATTACCATTACTCACGACAAATGAAGATATTACCATTACTCATGACGAATGTAGATATTACCATTACCCACGACAAATGTAGATATTACCATTACCCACAACAAATGTAGATATTACCATTACCCACCACAAAATGTAGATATTACCATTACCCACGACAAATGTAGATATTACCATTACTCATGACGAATGTAGATATTACCATTACCCACCACAAAATGTAGATATTACCATTACTCACGACAAATGTAGATATTACCATTACTCACGACAAATGTAGATATTACCATTACTCACGACAAATGTAGATATTACCATTACTCACGACAAATGTAGTTATTACCATTACTCACGACAAATGTAGATATTATCATTACCCACGTCAAAATGTAGCTATTACCATTAATCACGACAAATGTAGATATTAGCATTACTCACCACAAATGTAGATATTACCATTACCCATGTCAAAATGTAGATATTACCATTACTCACGAAAAATGTAGATATTACCATTACTCACGACAAATGTAGATATTACCATTACTCACGACAAATGTAGATATTACCATTACTCATGACGAATGTAGATATTACCATTACCCACCACAAAATGTAGATATTACCATTACTCACGACAAATGTAGATATTACCATTACTCACGACAAATGTAGATATTACCATTACTCACGACAAATGTAGATATTTCCATTACTCATGACGAATGTAGATATCACCATTACCCACCACAAAATGTAGATATTACCATTACCCACGACAAATGTAGATATTACCATTACTCATGACGAATGTAGATATTACCATTACCCACCACAGAATGTAGATATTACCATTACCCACGTCAAAATGTAGCTATTACCATTACCCACGACAATTGTAGATATTACCATTACTCATGACGAATGTAGATATTAGCATTACCCACCACAAAATGTAGATATTACAATTACCCACGTCAAAATGTAGCTATTACCATTACTCACGACAAATGTAGATATTACCATTACCCACCACAAAATGTAGATATTACCATTACCCACGACAAATGTAGATATTACCATTACCCACGACAAATGTAGATATTACCATTACCCACGTCAAAATGTAGCTATTACCATTACTCACGACAAATGTAGATATTACCATTGCCCACCACAAAATGTAGATATTACCATTACCCACGACAAATGTAGATATTACCATTACTCATGACGAATGTAGATATTACCATTACCCACGACAAAATGTAGATATTACCATTACAGACGACAAATGTGTATATTACCATTACCCACGACAAAATGTAGATATTACCATTACACACGACAAATGTAGATATTACCATTACTCATGACGAATGTAGATATTACCATTACCCACCACAAAATGTAGATATTACCATTACAGACGACAAATGTGTATATTACCATTACCCACGACAAAATGTAGATATTACCATTACTCACGGCAAATGTAGATATTACCATTACCCACGACAAATGTAGATATTACCATTACCCACCACAAAATGTAGATATTACCATTACACACGACAAATGTAGATACTACCATTACCCACGACAAAATGTAGATATTACCATAACTCACGACAAATGTAGATATTACCATTACTCATGACAAATGTAGATATTACTATTACCCACGACGAATGTAGATATTACCATTACTCACCACAAAATGTAGATATTACCCTTACCCACGACAAAATGTAGATATTACCATTACTCACGACAAATGTAGATATTACCATTACTCACAACAAATGTAGATATTACCATTACTCACGACAAATGTAGATATTACCATTACTCACAACAAATGTAGATATTACCATTACTCGCGACAAATGTAGATATTACCATTACCCACCACAAAATGTAGATATTACCATTACCCACGACAAAATGTAGATATTACCATTACTCACGACAAATGTAGATATTACCATTACTCGCAACAAATGTAGATATTACCATTACTCACGACAAATGTAGATATTACCATTACCCACCACAAAATGTAGATATTACCCGTACCCACGACAAAATGTAGATATTACCATTACTCACGACAAATGTAGATATTACCATTACAGACGACAAATGTAGATATTACCATTACTCATGACAAATGTAGATATTACCATTACCCACGACAAAATGTAGATATTACCATTACTCACGACAAATGTAGATATTACCATTACCCACGACAAAATGTAGATGTTATCATTACTCACGACAAATGTAGATATTACCATTACTCACGACAAAATGTAGATATTATCATTACCCACGACAAAATGTAGATATTACCATTACCCACGACAAATGTAGATATTACCATTACCCACTACAAAATGTAGATATTACCATTACTCATGGCAAATGTAGATATTACCATTAATCACGACAAATGTAGATATTACCATTACCCACGACAAATGTAGATATTACCATTAATCACGACAAATGTAGATATTACTATTACCCACGACGAATGTAGATATTACCATTACTCACCACAAAATGTAGATATTACTCTTACTCACGACAAATGTAGATATTACCATTACCCACGACAAAATGTAGATATTACCATTACTGACGACAAATGTAGATATTACCATTACCCACGACAAAATGTAGATATTGCCATTACCCACGACAAATATAGATATTATCATTACCCACGACAAACGTAGATATTACCATTACCCACCACAAAATGTAGATATTGCCATTACTTACGACAAATGCAGATATTACCATCACCCACGACAAATGTAGATATTACCATCACCCACGACAAATGTAGATATTACCATCACCCACGACAAATGTAGATATTACCATTACCCACGACAAATGTAGATATTACCATTACCCACCACAAATGTAGATATTACCATTACCCACCACAAAATGTAGATATTGCCATTACCCACGACAAATTTAGATATTACCATTATTCACCACAAAATGTAGATATTACCATCACCCACGTCAAAATGTAGCTATTACCATTACTCACGACAAATGTAGATATTACCATTACCCACGACAAAATGTAGATATTACCATTTCCCACGACAAAATGTAGATATTACCATTACCCACCACGAATTGTGGATATTACCATTACACACGACAAAATGTAGATACTACCATTACCCACGACAAATGTAGATATTACCATTACCCACGGCAAATGTAGATATTACCATTACCCACGACAAATGTAGATATTACCATTACCCATAAGAAAATGTAGACACTGCCATTACCCACGACAAATGTAGATATTACCATTACCCACAAGAAATGTAGATATTACCATTACCCACGGCATATGTAGATATTACCATTACCCACGACAAATGTAGATATTACCATTACCCATGACAAAATGTAGATACTACCATTACAACGACAAATGTAGATATTACCATTACCCACGACAAATTGTAGATATTACCCTTGCCCACGACAAATGTAGATATTGCCATTGCCCACGACAAAATGTAGATATTACCATTACTCACGACAAATGTAGTTACTACCATTACCCATGACAAAATGTAGATACTACCATTACCCACGACAAATGTAGATATTACCATTACCCACGACAAATTGTAGATATTACCCTTGCCCACGACAAATGTAGATATTACCATTACCCACGGCAAATGTAGATATTACCATTACCCACGACAAATGTAGATATTACCATTACCCATGACAAAATGTAGATACTACCATTACCCACGACAAAATGTAGATATTACCATTACCCAAGACAAAATGTAGATATTACAATTACCCACGACAAATGTAGATATTACCATTACCGTAAAACTGTCACGGTCACGATTAGCCATTGTGCATAAGTATATGACCTTAAACACCAATAAATAAATAATGTATAAGTACGGCGTACTGCACGTCGATGTAGATATTACCGTTACCCACGACAAAATGTAGATATTACCATTACCCTCTACAAAATGTCGATATTACCATTACCCACGACAAATATAGATGTTACCATTAACCACCACAAAATGTAGATATTACCATTACCCACCACAAAATGTAGATATTACCATTACCCTCGACAAAATGTATATATTACCATTACCCACGACAGATGAAGATATTACAATTACCCACGACAAATGTAGATATTACCATTACCCACGACAAAATGTAGATATTACCATTACCCACGACAAATGTAGATATTACCATTACCCACCACAAAATGTAGATATTGCCATTACCCACGACAAATTTAGATATTACCATTATCCACCACAAAATGTAGATATTGCCATTACCCACGACAAATTTAGATATTACCATTATCCACCACAAAATGTAGATATTACCATCACCCACGTCAAAATGTAGCTATTACCATTACTCACGACAAATGTAGATATTACCATTACCCACGACAAAATGTAGATATTACCATTTCCCACGACAAAATGTAGATATTACCATTACCCACCACGAATTGTGGATATTACCATTACACACGACAAAATGTAGATACTACCATTACCCACGACAAATGTAGATATTACCATTACCCACGGCAAATGTAGATATTACCATTACCCACGACAAATGTAGATATTACCATTACCCACGACAAATGTAGATATTACCATTACCCATAAGAAAATGTAGACACTGCCATTACCCACGACAAATGTAGATATTACCATTACCCACAAGAAATGTAGATATTACCATTACCCACGGCATATGTAGATATTACCATTACCCACGACAAATGTAGATATTACCATTACCCATGACAAAATGTAGATACTACCATTACAACGACAAATGTAGATATTACCATTACCCTCAACAAAATGTCGATATTACCATTACCCACGACCAATGTAGATATTACAATTACCCACGACAAAATGTGGATATTACCATTACCCACGTCAAAATGTAGATATTACCATTACCCTCAACAAAATGTAGATATTACCATTATCCTCGACAAAATGTAGATATTACCATTACCCACGAGAAATGTAGATATTACCATTACCCACGACGAAATGTAGATATTACCATTACCCACGACAAGATGTAGATATTACCATTACCCACGTCAAATGTAGATATTACCATTACCCTCGACAAAATGTAGATATTACCATTTCCCACGACAAAATGTAATTTAAGGTGGGTATTGCGTGAAAACTTTCGAGAAATTTCAAAAAGCCTGATTTTAGAAGAATTTTTACACCCCACCCATCGATATTGGTCCCTCGCACTGACAAAAATTAATGTATTCCCTACGTTTTCGTTCTAGGTGTTGGTGAGATGCCACTCTGCCATTATTCCATTTCAATTCCGGTGTAGATGTTCCAAATGTTCAAATATACAGCGGGAAATAGGGTATGGTAAATAAGAAAAATCGGAGTTTTCAATTTTCTCTGATTAAAAAGTGGAATGGGTGGTCAAAATTGACTGACGCCTGTAGTATATTTTGCAGTTACCCACCAGAAAATATAATTTAAGGAAGGTATTCAGTGAAAACATTCGCAAAACTGAAAAAAATGTGACTGTTGAAGATTTTTGACACCCCTCCATTGATATTGATCCCTGGTGTAGACAAAAATTTATGTATTCCACCAACCTTTCCATCTAGTTGTTACTGAGACGCCCATCTACCATTATTCCATTTCAGTTCCGGTGTAGATGATCCATATTTTCAGATATTTATTTATTTATTGGTGTTTAAGGTCACATACTTATGCACACTGGCTAATCATGACCGTGACAGTTTTACGGGTGGAGGAAGCCGGAGTACCCGGAGAGAACCACCGCGCAACGACGAGCAGCTGCCAGCTCCCCAACATCGAAACTCCGCACTGCAGCACAGGCAGGGTTAGATGGGTTGAAGACATGCGCATACGTCGTAATACACGGCATCATCGTGCCCCCATGCGGACAATCAGGGTTACGTGCACATTTTCAGATATATAACGGACCAAAAAGGGGATGGTGAATAAGAAACATCGGAGTTTTCAGTTTTTTCGCCTTGATCCGATAAAAAATTGTAATGGGTGGTCAAACTCATAACTGCATGTTTTGCCGTTACCCACCATAAAATGTAATTTGGTCAATGAAAACCTTCAATAAATCTCGAAAATATATGATTTTTTAAGAAATTTTACACCCCAACCGTTGGGGGAATTATGAAACAAACAGTTTTTGACTGAATGCTGGTATATTAGGAGAGAGAGAGAGAGAGAGAGAGAGAGAGGGAGAGAGAGAGAGAGAGAGAGAGAGAGAGAGAGAGAGAGAGAGAGAGAGAGAGAGAGAGAGAGATGGGGAATACCTCGTGGGTCACTGGGTTAACGTAGGCCTTCTTCCATCGATAGTAAAGTTAGTTTATTGATATATGGAAGAATCTATAGAAAAAATGCAGTCGTAGGGGTTAGGGAAATGCCTACAAAATTCAAAATTTAAAGATCGCGGCACCATACATCCACTGCTTACCCTTCTCTCTCCCCCCCCGCCCCCCCGCAACACTGCTAGATTTTCCAGGAGTGGCCAATCGAAGGGACCCGCCGTCATAGGCTAGACGAGCGTACTGAATCCCGATATGTTCACTATTGCAAACATTGCATCGTACCTGAAACAAGTGACATCGTCAACTGAAAAGAGCAAGTGACAAACGAATATTGCGAAGGATGTTCACCTTCGGCCGTCATTGGTATGCCGTTCATCAGCATTCGTGCAGTTGGTCCACGTAAACTTGATCGTCCATAAGATAGAATTACGTCTCTTGTGACAGCATGTTTTTCGGATTTCCAACACTTATGACCTCTGTTGCACCTGTCAATACATGCCATCGGATGTTAAATAGGGCAAATCCTGAATATCGTTATATAATATCCGATGCCCCTCAAAACATGTCATCGGATGGTAAATAGCGCAAATTCGGTATATCGTTATTTACCATCCGATGCCCCTCATAACATGTCATCGGACGGTAAATAACGCATATTTTGAATAGCGTTATTTACCATCCGATGGCGAATAACTCCTGCCCTCAAGCAGCGTTTGTGTCTGATAAAAGGGTGTGTATACTGCTTACCACTAATTGTTTTTTAACAATTGAGTATCTTGCTGACTCGACTCACAAAAATAAACACTGTTAATAAGGTGGTTTAGAGATTAGCCCCATATACGATCGCCGCGGACTTTAAATTTGTGAAGAAAACACCCTCAATATATATCATTTATTTATTGGTGTTTAAGGTCATATATTTCTGCACAATGGCTAATCATGACCATGACAGTTTTACGGGTGGAGGAAGCCGGAGTACCCGGAGAGAACCACCGAGCAACGGCGAGCAACTGTCAGCTCCAAAACCCTCAATCACTACAAAGATATTAAAGCTAAATCAGCGTTTTACATCATGCCGTTCGGCTTTTACGCCAATTTTGTCTTCAATTATGTTGATATTTTACAGAATCAGCGGAGGTCAGATTTCTGTAAAATGTGAAATGAGTAACATGCATTCATCATTCTCGCAAACTCCATCGAACGAACAGAGTGGCACACGTATAATTCTATAGACGTTCATAAACTATGAGGTATTTCTTAGTTTTCACCCTGCTGCTGTTAGTCCTACTTATTCTCTGCGAGGCACAAAGAAGAGGCAATTCTGGCAGACCAAGAAGGAGGAATCAGCAGAATAGACAATCAGGGGCGTTGTCCGGCAACCGACGTGGGGGTAATCAAAGAGGAAATCAACGCAGAGGTCAAGGATCCGGTGGACGCCCCCGTGGTCAGAGAGGACAAAGAGGTAGAGGACAAGGCGGTGCGCGACGTCGGGGATGTAAACGTCCCTTGGGAAGAAACTTTCTTCCATTGGAAAGTAATGGGACATGTCAGGAGATAAAAGTTCCAATGTGTAGAGGACTGATTGGCTATACGCATACTTATTTACCCAATGTTTTCGGACACACGACGCAGTTAGAGGTATACAGCTCGTTAGAACCAGTTTGGTCGTTCATGGATATGTCATGTTCGGAAAATTTCAGACTGTTGGCTTGTGGAATGCACCTTCCAAAATGCACGAATAATTCTACAATTCTAGAAATGCCATGTCGTGAAACATGTTTTAGAGCCAAGAAATTGTGTCGTCGACGAATGAAGCAATTACAGTCTGATTGGCCAGACACATATATTTGCGGCAAGAAAGGACGCCTAAAGAGAAAGTGTGACGGGGGATGTATTCCACCGAAACCAGAACGTCGTCAAACGGAACAATATGTGAATTGTCAAAGAAATACGAGGCCTTTATGTCACAATCCTCTATTTCCAAATGGCACTTTACCCAATATGTTCTTACAGTATAAGGAAAGCGAAATCATAGCGGAAATGGCTCAGTATGAGCCACTAATCAGGTCGAACTGCTCGCAACACGTCGCTTTCTTTATTTGTGGATTATTTATGCCATATTGTATTAGACAGGACCTGGACATCCCTTTTGCATTACCATGTAGAGAAATATGTCAAGCAGTAGAGACAGACTGCCAATCTACATACGATGATCTTTACGATTTCCCTTGGTCGAGTAAGTTTCAGTGTCACAGATACCCAGAAAGTACAAACACACAATTCAGGTGCCTTATGCCAAATGATTCTCAATTGTCACCAATAGTTCAGACGATTGAATAGCTCCGTGGGAGAGATAACACAGACAATTGAATAGCTTCGCGGAAGAGGAACCACAGACAATTTTTATTAATGTGCGACACAAGAGTAAAGAAAGTGAACTATGATTTCAGATTTTAACATCAGAAAATATTTTAACTATTGTCTTTTGTTAAATCACGATGACATGATTATTTAAGATATTTCAACCGTAAGTTGTAGTTCATAAATAACTTAATGACTGGACGTACCAATGAAATAAATAGAAGTCGGATAAATGTAAAATTACCTTCAAACAATTCATTTATTGTTTTTGAGATATATACTATTTCTAGAAACAATGATTTGGTTATGGGGGTAGCTACCTAAACACCATTAATAACACGAACATCAGCTTTACTCACACCGCTCAATGGAAAACCGGATACTCAGAGTAAATATGGTATTCTCAGACAATACTTTGAGATTCTCAGAGAAAAAAACGTGAAAAATCAATACGCGCAAATCAAGATTGGCATTTTTATCGAACGAAAGGTAGGTACCCAAACATTTATCTTTATCCATTTTATCGAATGAGAAGATATATGGAAACGTTAGAACCAATACTTTTATCTTTACCCAGTAATATTAACTATCCCCACAGAGTCTGTTACTGTACATTAACTCCCTTCACTCTGATGTCAAAATACCAAAATTTCAGGAAGCTGTTTTTTCCCATAATGCATCTAGAAATTTAACCAATTCAATCTCGTTTGACAGAGCTTAATGAGCTCTGTCAAACGAGATTGAATTGGTTAAATTTCTAGTTGCATTATGGGAATTTTTTTCTGCGTGAAATTTAGATATTTTGACATCAGTGTGAAGGGGGTTAAATGGGAAAAATTGAATGTTTGGCTTTGCTCCAGTACGAGTGGCCTTTTATCTATGTTTCGTGGTTTCCATATCGACTTACAGGCTTATAATCACGGCGGAACATCTTTCCAATTGAGACAGCCAGGTAACATGTCCTTCATGGCCCCGAAATATTGAACATTTTACGATTTCTTGGGGATGGTGTAAAACTAGAATCACAACGCGGAGTTTCAGAGAGTAACAACGGGGTTTCAGAGTGACAAGGGAAGTTTCATGTCAACCGAAGCCACTCCGGTGAGGTGGAATTCGAACCTTTTTACCCGATACGTCCACATAATGGGACTTATACATAAAAGTATGTGTTATAAATATACAGAGTGTATATGAAAGAAGACCCAATATCCGTGACAAATACGATGATGTCATCAATACGAATGTGACCGCGTTATTAATATGGAGGATATTAGATGAATAAGAAAACATTTCATATAAGCAATGAGAATGTAATATATAACGTTTTGGGTAAATATGTGCAAATAATGATTATAAATACGACAGGAAATGTGGCAAATAAATGAAGGAGTTAGTGATACACGTGATTCAGCAGACGAATTATGAGAAATCTGTCAAGTCTACATTGATCGGAATTTAGAAGGCAAATCATCCCAAGAAAATCACATGGGGTTACACAACTGTTATGCGTATACATGTAAGTTGGGAATATCATATACAATTACCTGATTGGGTGCTAGAAGCCACTATACTGGCTTTAAAAAGAACTGAGGGAACCAGATCAAAAGCCAGCATTTCCCCTGCTCAAGTTTCATATTCAGTCCAATGCAAATAATATTTTATATCAATTTGAGTGCCCGTGGGCGTGGTGGGCGTGGTGCCCGTGGGCACTCTCCAATAATTTGTAATAAAACAAATTTTGATGAACAAATTCAAACCACCAAAAATAATCTTGCCCTCAACCAGTTAAACAAGTAAACAAAAAAACCTACACATTATAAGTTATTGTGGTGAATTGACGGTAACATGGTCTGAGGTTTGCGGCTCGGAGCTTATGTTCAACCGAGACGCGTAGCGTCGACGTTGAACATACGCTCCGAGCCGCAAACCTCAGACAATGTTACTCTCAATTCTTTACAGTAACGTACATGTCCCAATAAGACACTACCCATAGCCCAATGCCTACATCGTGAAACACGATAGGCTTATTTACTGAACTTGTGATCGTTAAAAGTTGCCTTTTAACAATCACAGGTTTAGTAAAGAAAGCTCTCGTGTACCCCACGACGGTACTGGATAGGTATTCAATAAACCAGATAAACTTATTCCATCTCAGTTCAAATTAAACAACACTTCACCCGGCAGACCGTTTGCTGCACGTGTGAAAAATAAAAAAAAATGAAGGGGCTTGCTAGTCATTCCGTTCATGAAGCAATTACGAAAAGGGCGATTTCATTTCAAATATTTCGCCTTGTCACGTCAGACGGTAACATTTGCTACTGGAGCCGTAAACATAAAATAAACTACAAACTAATAAAATAAACAATTGCAAATTGGAATTTCATTCTTGTCCAGAAGCATCACTGAGAGATTGGCATTTGATAACTGAGTCTGCTTATAGAAAATTAATTCACAGCTGAATGAAATAGACATGGGTATTAAAGGACGTTCTTTTGTTAGAATGGTCGGTCACTCGTGTCATGATAGACGTCGGCAGTCTGCAGCCAAGTTGACGTTCTTCGGTTTTGCCCCGTGTTGAATCCGGGTAGCCTATAATAGGTCCATCAATCCCCCATTGAGGGATAAGAGACTCCATAATGTGGCTCCGGTAGCCAGACTGGCAAAGCTCCTAAATATCCAAATTTGCTATATTGCATTTTCCTGCTACATCAGGGTATACTGATTTATGCTTGTCCAGCTGTGGGATACCATTTCAAATCCGTTTTTATTTCTCAAATTTTGACATCCGACACAAATGAACTGTAAGAGTGATTATTTTGGTAGTAGACTGAACTTTTCTACGTCAGAATCACTGTGGATATCAATTTCTGATCTGATCACGCCATCATAACGGCTTTATGCATAACTGAGTATTGCCAGAACCTGACTGAAGAAAGCGAAGAAAGCGCGGAGATTTCATTTGGTTATTGTATATGTCTAAAATGTAATGTGGATGCCCCTCTAATATCAGGAACTGAACTATAACATTTAAATTTGTGGTATTAGGTAAAAAGGTTCGAATACCCCCTCACCGGAGTGGCTTCAACTGACGTGAAACTTCCCTTGTCTCCCTGCACCCCCACTGTCACTCTCTGAAACGCCACGTTGTCATTACTGTTTTACACCATCCCCAAGAAATCGTAAAATTTTCAATATTTTGGAGCAAGGAAGGCCATGTGACCTGGGCGTCTCAATTGTAAAGATATTCCGCCGTGATTTTTGGCCCATAAATCGATATGAAAAGCCCGAAATTTTGATAAAATGGCACTCATACTGGAGTAAAGCCAAACATTCAGCGACCCCTCCCATTTTGTGTGACCTATTTTTTTTAACAGATACTGTTTGCAAACGGGATTTGGGGGGGGGGGGGGGGGTATAGTTAAACTACTAGATAAAGGTAAATGTATTGGTAATTACCTCTCCATATATTTTCTTGTTCGATAAAAATGTCAAAATCCGGATTAACAGCTACCGATTTTTCACGATTTTTCGCTGAGAATCTCAAAGTATTCTCTGAGAATCCTATATTTACTCTGAGAATCCTATATTCACTCTGAGAATCCTATATTTACTCTGCGAATCCTATATTTACTCTGAGAATCCTATATTTACTCCGGGAATCCTATAAGAATCCTATATTTACTCTGAGAATCCTATATTTACTCTGCGAATCCTATATTTACTCTGAGAATCCTATATTTACTCCGGGAATCCTATAAGAATCCTATATTTACTCTGAGAATCCTATATTTACTCTGCGAATCCTATATTTACTCTGAGAATCCTATATTTACTCCGGGAATCCTATAAGAATCCTATATTTACTCTGAGAATACTATATTTACTCTGAGAATCCTATATTTACTCTGAGAATACTATATTTACTCTGAGAATACTATATTTACTCTGAGAATACTATATTTACTCTGAGAATCCTATATTTGCTCTGAGAATCCTATATTTACTCTGAGAATCCTATATTTACTCTGAGAATCCTATATTTACTCCGGGAATCCTATAAGAATCCTATTCTTACTCTGAGAATACTATATTTACTCTGAGAATCCTATATTTACTCTGAGAATACTATATTTACTCTGAGAATACTATATTTACTCTGAGAATACTATATTTACTCTGAGAATCCTATATTTACTCTGAGAATCCTATATTTACTCTGAGAATCCTATATTTACTCTGAGAATCCTATATTTACTCTGAGAATCCTATATTTACTCTGAGAATCCTATATTTACTCTGAGAATCCTATATTTACTCTGAGAATCCTATATTTACTCTGAGAATCCTATATTTACTCTGAGAATACTATATTTACTCTGAGAATACTATATTTACTCTGAGAATCCTATATTTACTCTGAGAATCCTATATTTACTCCGGGAATCCTATAAGAATCCTATTCTTACTCTGAGAATACTATATTTACTCTGAGAATCCTATATTTACTCTGAGAATCCTATATTTACTCTGAGAATCCTATATTTACTCCGGGAATCCTATAAGAATCCTATTCTTACTCTGAGAATACTATATTTACTCTGAGAATCCTATATTTACTCTGAGAATCCTATATTTACTCCGGGAATCCTATAAGAATCCTATTCTTACTCTGAGAATACTATATTTACTCTGAGAATCCTATATTTACTCTGAGAATACTATATTTACTCTGAGAATACTATATTTACTCTGAGAATCCTATATTTGCTCTGAGAATCCGCTTTTCGATTGAGCAGTTTGTCACTGTATGGGTTACGTTTTTACTTGACGGATCGAATGAATTCGTTCAGCCATTATGTTAAGGATAACTATGTATTTTTTTCCCAGTGAACACTAGGGTTTACTATTGAGCGGGTACGATAAACTAAATAATTTGCGATATAATGTTTTAGAGAATTCGCTTAAAGGAAGGTTCTCCCTTTCACGGTTTGGGGTGCATGAAGCCCACGGTTTTAATCCGTGATTGTCCGTGGTAAATCCGTACCGGGCCCATAGACATGATCGTGGTATTCCGGAATAAACATTCTCCCTTCCGCCGCCTTGTTTTTGCGTGGAGCGATTTTCAAACTGTTTGAAAATTTCATTTTTTCCGTCACTAGCCATAAGTGACCGAAGAAAACCGTAGACACCGAGACACAACCGTAGCATATCCATAGACGATCTGACATTAACCATGGTTAGAAATGGGGTCCTGGCTGAGCACGTAAACGCCAGATAAACTGCGGATATGCTACGGTTGTGTACCGGTGTCTACGGTTATGTTACCATGACATAACCGTGACATACCCGTAGAGACCGCACAAGAACCGTTGCGGGCCCGTACCAAATCCGTAACACCGCAGCATGACCGTGAATGAGCGGGACAAACCGTAGGACAACCGTGGCTTGTCCGTGGCGTTTTCGGCGGTGCCGTAGAATAAAAATAGGAAAACCGCCACATAACCATAATAATCGTTGGCAAATCCTGGTACTTCCTCAGCTCAACCTTAATACACCTTTATCGCTTCCTTAGATTCCCCTTTAAGCGCCGTAGACACACCCTAGTGCGACCGTAACAAATTCTTACCGTGGCAAAAACACGCCGGTTTTACCTATGTGTAAAGTGTATAAGATGGGGTAGTCCAAACGTGGAGCCATTTGCCTTAATATCAGTTTAGGTTTAGTAGATCCTGCGGACGTACCCCACCAAAGGTGATAAAACGGCCTTTGCATTCAAGTTTGGACCGGGGAGGGAGGGGGTGGTGGGGGTGTCTTCAATCCCTAAGCGAACGTTTGGAGATTCCTTCGGGATGAATTTTCAAAGTTTGAAGCTCTGAGAGCGTTCACAAGCCTCCTAGGTGCGTATTTTGAGAGTGACAGAGAGATGAGGGATGGATGGGGTGTTGGGGGAGCGGAATCGCGCCAATACTGGCGGAATGTGAAGCTCACAGATGATAATATCCAATACATTGACTGCTGCTTCTATCGAGACTCGGCTTTACAATTTGCAATACCATCAGTCTAACCTTCAAGATGATAAGATGGAATACAATGACTTCATCTTCTGTCGAGATCCGGCATTACAACCTAACCTACAAGGTTAACTAATTATATCACAGATTCTAATCGATTATTTCGTCTCGATAAGCAAACTCTGCCTACAGTGCCATTTAACTATTTAGGCCTACTCCCTATAAATTAGATGTCAGTAGTATAGGATTTACCTCGATAAGCAAGCTCTGCCTACAGTGCCATTTAACTATTTAGGCCTACTCCCTATAAATTAGATGTCAGTAGTATAGGATTTACCTCGATAAGCAAACTCGGCCTACAGTGCCATTTAACTATTTAGGCCTACTCCCTATAAATTAGATGTCAGTAGTATAGGATTTACCTAGATAGGCAAACTCTGCCTACAGTGCCGTTTAACTATTTAGGCCTACTCCCTGTAAATTAGATGTCAGTAGTATAGGATTTACCTCGATAAGCAAACTCTGCCTACAGTGCCATTCAACTATTTAGGCCTACTCCTTATAAATTAGATGTCAGTAGTATAGGATTTACCTCGATAAGCAAACTCTGCCTACAGTGCCGTTTAACTATTTAGGCCTACTCCCTGTAGTTTAGATGTCAGTAGTATAGCATTTACCTCGATAAGCAAACTCTGCCTACAGTGCCATTTAACTATTTAGGCCTACTCCCTATAAATTAGATGTCAGTAGTATAGGATTTACCTCGATAAGCAAACTCTGCCTACAGTGCCGTTTAACTATTTAGGCCTACTCCCTGTAGATTAGATGTCAGTAGTATAGCATTTACCTCAATAGGCAAACTCTGCCTACAGTGCCATTTAACTATTTAGGCCTACTCCCTATAGATTAGATGTCAGTAGTATAGGATTTACCTCGATAAGCAAACTCTGCCTACAGTGCCATTGAACTATTTAGGTCTACTCCCTATGGATTAGATGTCAGTAGTATAGCATTTACCTCGATAGGCAAACTCTGCCTACAGTGCCATTTAACTATTTAGGCCTACTCCCTATAGATTAGATGTCAGTAGTATAGCATTTACCTCGATAAGCAAACTCTGCCTACAGTGCCATTCAACTATTTAGGCCTACTCCCTATAAATTAGATGTCAGTAGTATAGGATTTACCTCGATAAGCAAACTCTGCCTACAGTGCCGTTTAACTATTTAGGCCTACTCCCTGTAGTTTAGATGTCAGTAGTATAGCATTTACCCCGATAAGCAAACTCTGCCTACAGTGCCATTTAACTATTTAGGCCTACTCCCTATAGATTAGATGGCAGTAGTATAGGATTTACATCGATAAGCAAACTCTGCCTACAGTGCCGTTTAACTATTTAGGCTTACTCCCTATAGATTAGATGTCAGTAGTATAGGATTTACCTCGATAAGCAAACTCTGCCTACAGTGCCATTTAACTATTTAGGCCTACTCCCTATAAATTAGATGTCAGTAGTATAGGATTTACCTTGATAAGCAAACTCTGCCGACAGTGCCATTTAACTACTTAGGCCTACTCCCTATAGATTAGATGTCAGTAGTATAGCATTTACCCGAACATCCCCGATTACCCGCATCTTTTCCGGAGCAGCTAGTGTTAAATTCCCCATAGAAGCCGGGGCTTTTTGCTGGAACAACTTTTTCTTCTGGAAAACATCAGCTAGATCCGACAAGTTGTGTACCCAGTGCTTTTGTTGTAAAGAATGGTATATATTGCTGTGTATATACATGGCGTTGAGTGTATAATATGGGTATGTGATGGATGACTGATGTGTATAGATGAGTTTTCTTGAAAGTTTCCCTCGCGAAACAGTTGATGTTGCTATTGACGTCGGGACGTCATTGTGCACATGCGACGTCATAGAGACGTTGACCGCTGATGATGTTCACTATACGGCCCAGCATGACGTTGTTCAGGTCAGGGTGCATCGGTCTTCTGGCACTAGACTGATTTGGTAGTATAGTATGGGCGGTATATATCCCTGTTGGTCTACTGATCATAGTTCTATAAATTCATCGAATGCTTTATCTCATCATGTTGGTGTTATAGGTAGTGCGCAATGCTACTGTCTTTTCCAAATCTGTTGCTCCTTTTGACTATTTTGCGTATGTCCTGTTCTGTTTGTTACTCAGTTATAAACAACCAATCAAATTAAGGAATAGTTTCTCAGTTATAAACAACCAAGCAAATTAAAGAATATGTGTCTGAGCACATTTTCGCGCTACAACCTTTTCGGTGGACTCACGGCTTCCGCAAATTTCACTCAGAAGCTCACGCTCGTCGTTACTTTATGTAAACAGTCGACATTTTCATTTCCCAGTGACGTAACGAGTAGTATAACCTATTTTCATATGGGGAAATCGGGGTTGTTGGTGACGTCATGCGAGGAGTTGTGTTTTATATGGAGGATATTAGATGAATAAGAAAACATTCCATACAAGCAATGAGAATGTAATATATAACGTTTTGGGTAAATATGTGCAAATAATGATTATAAATACGACAGGAAATCTGGCAAATAAATGAAGGAGTTAGTGATACACGTGACTCAGCAGACGAATTATGAGAAATCTGTCAAGTCTACATTGATCGTAATTTAGAAGGCAAATCTTCCCTAGAACATCACATAGGGTTACACAACTGTTATGCGTATACATGCAAGTTAGGAATATCAAATACAATTACCTGATTGGGTGCTAGAAGCCACTATCCTGGCTTTAAAAAAACTGAGGGTACCAGATCAAAAGCCAGCATTTCCCCTGCTCAGGTTTTATATTCAGTCCAATGCAAATAATATTTTATATCAATTTGAGTGCCCGTGGGCGTGGTGGTCGTGGTGCCCATGGGCACTCTCCAATAATTTGTAATAAAACAAATTTTGATGAACAAATTCAAACCACCAAAAATAATCTTGCCCTCAACCATTTAAACAAGTAAACAAACAAACCTACACATTATAAGTTATTGTGGTGAATTGACGGTAACATGGTCTGAGGTTTGCGGCTCGGAGCTTATGTTCAACCGAGACCCATAGCGTCGACGTTGAACATACGCTCCGAGCCGCAAACCTCAGACAATGTTACTCTCAATTCTTTACAGCCACGTACATGTCCCAATAAGACACTACCCATAGCCCAAAACCTACATCGTGAAACACGAGAGGCTTATTTACTGAACTTGTGATCGTTAAAAGTTGCCTTTTAACGTTCACAGGTTTAGTGAAGAAACCTCTCGTGTACCCCACGACGGTACTGGATAGGTATTCAATAAACCAGATAAACTTATTCCATCTCAGTTCAAATTAAACAACACTTCACCCGGCAGACATTTGCTGCACGTGTGAAAAATCCAGAAAATTGAAGGGGCTTGCTAGTCACTCCATTCATGAAAATTACGAAAAGGGCGATGTCATTTCAAATATTTCGCCTTGTCACGTCAGACGGTAACATTTGCTACTGGAGCCGTAAACATAAAATAAACTACACAAGCTCTCATCTAATGAGAGGGCGAGGATTTTACTTTTATTGTAAGATTGGCGGATGAATTAAACAGCT
Source organism: Pictodentalium vernedei (assembly GCA_031216915.1). Lineage (NCBI taxonomy): Eukaryota > Metazoa > Mollusca > Scaphopoda > Dentaliida > Dentaliidae > Pictodentalium > Pictodentalium vernedei. The sequence continues at coordinate 493,273,829 of CM062292.1, read as the reverse complement.
TGCTTGTCACGTGACGGATTAGTGTAAACAATTACAAATTGGAATTTCATTCTTGTCCAGAAGCATCACTGAGAGATTGGCATTTGATAACTGAGTCTGTTTATAACACCGAAAATTAATTCATCACAGCTGGATGAAATAGACATGGGTATTAAAGGACGTTCTTTTGTTAGAATGGTCGGTCACTCGGGTCATGATAGACGTCGGCAGTCTGCATCCAATTCTACGTCCTTCGGTTTTACCCCGTATTGAATCTGGGTAGCCTAATAATAGGCCCATCAATCCCCCATTAATGTGGGGGACTCCATAATGTGCCTCCGGTAGCCAGATTGGCAAAGCTCCCAAATATCCAAATTTTCTATATTGCATTTTCCTGCTATATCAGGGTATACTGATTTATGCTTGGCCAGCTGTGGGATACCATTGCAAATCCGTTTTTTTTCCTCAAATTTTGACATCCGACACAAATGAACTGTAAGAGTGATTACTTTGGTAGTAGACTGAACTTTTCTACGTCAGAATCACTGTGGATATCAATTTCTGATCTGATAACGCCATCATAACGGCTTTATGCATAACTGGGTATTGCCAGAACCTGATTGAAGAAAGCGAAGAAAGAGATTTCATTTGGTTATTGTTTATGTCTAATATGTTATGTGGATGTCCCTCTAATATCAGGAACTGAACTATAACATTTAGATTTGTTGTATTGGGTAAAAAGGTTCGAATTCCACCTCACCGGAGTGGCTTCAGCTGACGTGAAACTTCCCTTGTCTCCCTGCACCCCGACTGTCACTCTCTGAAACGCCACGTTGTCATTACTGTTTTACACCATCCCCAAGAAATCGTAAAATTTTCAATATTTTCGGGCATGTAACCTGGGCGTCTCAATTGTAAAGATGTTCGCCGTGATTTTTAGCCCATAAATCGATATGGAAAGCCCGACATTTTGATAAAATGGCACTCATACTGGAGTAAAGCCAAACATTCAGCTACCCCTCCCATTTTGTTTGACCTATTTTTTTTTAACAGATACTGTCTGCAAACAGGACTTCGAGGGGGGGGGGGGGGGCATAGTTAAACTACTAGATAAAGGTAAATGTATTGGTAATTACCTCTCCATATATCTTCTTATTCGATAAAAATGTCAAAATCCGGATTCACAGCTACCGATTTTTGACGATTTTTCACTGAGAATCTCAAAGTATTCTCTGAGAATCCTATATTTACTCTGAGATTTAGTCTGAGAATCCTATATTTACTCTGAGAATCCTATATTTACTCTGAGCATCCTATATTTACTCTGAGAATCCTATATTTGCTCTGAGAATACTATATTTACTCTGAGAATCCTATATTTACTCTGAGAATCCTATATTTGCTCTGAGAATCCGGTTTTCGATTGAGCAGTTTGTTACTGTATGGGTTGCGTTTTTACTTGAGGGATAGAATGAATTCATTCAGCCATATGTTAGAGATAACTATATATTTTTTTCCAGTGAACACTAGGGTTTACTATTGAGCGGGTACGATAAACTAAATAATTTTCGATATAATGTTTCAGAGAATTCGCGTAAAGGAAGGTTCTCCCTTTCACGGTTTGGGGTGCCTGAAGCCCATGGTTTCAATCCGTGATTGTCCGGGTAAATCCGTACCGGGCCCAGAGACATGGTCGTGGTATTCCGGAATAAACCTTCTCCCTTCCGACGCCTTGTTTTTGCGTAGAGCGATTTTCAAACTGTTTGAAAATTTCATTTTTCCGTCACTAAACACAAGTGACCGCAGAAAACCGTAGACATCGCGGCACAACCGTAGCATATCCATAGACGATCTGGCATTAACCATGGTCAGAAATGGGGTCCTGGTTGAGCACGTAAAACGCCAGAAAAATTGCGGATATGCTACGGTTGTGTACCGGTGTCTACGGTTATGTTACCACGACATAACCGTGATATAACCTCACAAGGACCGTTGCAGACCCGTAACATATCCGTAACACCGCAGCATGGCCGTGAATGACCGGGACAAACCGTAGGACAGCCGTGGCTTGTCCGTGGCGTTTTCGGCGGTGCCGTAGCATAACAGTAGGAAAACCGCCACATAACCGTAATAATCGTTGGCAAATCCTGGTACTTCCTCAGCTCAACCTTAGTACACCCATATCGGTTCCTTAGATTCTCCGTAAGCGCCGTAGACACACCCTAGTGCGACCGTAGAAAATTAAGATGGGGTAGTCCAAACTTGGAGCCATTTGCCTCAATATCAGTTCTGGTTTAGTAGGTCCGGCGGACGTATCCCACCAAAGGTGATAAAACGGCCTTTGCATTCAAGTTTGGACCGGAGAGGGAGGGGTGGTGGGGGTGTCTCCATTCCCTAAGCGAACGTTTGGAGATTCCTTCAGGATGAATTTTCAAAGTTTGAAGCTCTGAGAGCGTTCACCAGCCCCCTAGGCGCGTATTTTGAGAGTGACAGAGAGATGAGGGATAGATGGGCGTGTTGGGGCAGCGGAATCGCGCCTCTACCGGCGGGATGTGAAGCTCACAGATGATAATATCCAATACATTGACTGCTGCTTCTATCGAGACTCGGCTTTACAATACCATCGGTCTAACCTACAAGATGATAAGATGGAATACAATGACTTCAGCTTCTGTCGAGATCCGGCATTACAACCTAACCTACAAGGTTAACTAATTATATCACAGATTCTAATCGATTATTTCGTCTCGATAAGCAAACTCTGCCTACAGTGCCATTTAACTATTTAGGCCTACACCCTATAAATTAGATGTCAGTAGTATAGGATTTACCTCGATAAGCAAACTCTGCTTACAGTGCCATTTAACTATTTAGGCCTACACCCTATAAATTAGATGTCAGTAGTATAGGATTTACCTCGATAAGCAAACTCTGCCTACAGTGCCATTTAACTATTTAGGCCTACTCCCTATAAATTAGATGTCAGCAGTATAGGATTTACCTCGATAAGAAAACTCTGCCTACAGTGCCATTTAACTATTTAGGCCTACTCCCTATAAATTAGATGTCAGTAGTATAGGATTTACCTCGATAAGCAAACTCTGCCGACAGTGCCATTTAACTATTTAGGCCTACTCCTTATAAATTAGATGTCAGTAGTATAGGATTTACCTTGATAAGCAAACTCTGCCGACAGTGCCATTTAACTACTTAGGCCTACTCCCTATAGATTAGATGCCAGTAGCATAGGATTTACCCGAACATCCCGGATTAGTCGCATTTTTGCCGGAGCAGCTAGTGTTAAATTCCCCATAGAAGCCGGTACTTATTGCTAGAACTACTTTTTCTTCTGCAAAACATCAGCTAGATCCGACAAGTTGTATACCCAGTGCTTTTGTTGTAAAGAATGGTATGTATTGTTGTGTATATACATGGCGTTGAGTGTATAATATGGGTGTGTGATGGATGACTGACGTTATTATGCACATGCGACGTCATGGAGACGTTGACCGGTGATGATGTTCACTATACAGCCCAGCATGACGTTGTTCAGGTCAGGGTGTGTCTGGTTTCTGGCACTAGACTGATATGGTAGTATAGTATGGGCGGTATATATCCCTGTTGGTCTACTGAGCTTAGTTCTATAAATTCATCGAATGCTTTATCTCATCATGTTGGTGTTATAGGTAGTGCGCAATGCTCCTGTCTTTTCCAAATCTGTTGCGCCTTTTGACTATTTTGCGTATGCCCTGTTCTGTTTGTTACTCAGTTATAAACAACCAATCAAATTAAGGAATAGTTTCACAGTTATAAACAACCAAGCAAATTAAAGAATAGGTGTCTGAGCAAATTTTCGCCCTACAACCTTTTCGGTGGGCTCACGGTTTCCGCAAATTTCACTCAGAACCTGCAGAACGATACAGGCCGATGGATAACAGGCTCGAGTAATGCAGCAGCGCTAGAAGTAATCAGGGGTGAACTTGGGTGGATGAGGATCAAAGACAGGATAGACCTATTGAAACTGGGTTATCTTAATTATTTGGTAAATCTCGCCGATTGCCGATGGTGTAAAGTAATGTTCCTAAGAACTTTCAAATCAAATATCAAGACGGGGTGGATGGTCCAAGTGAGGGAGCTAGAAGAAAACTACTCATTGGAGATCTCGGACCTGGACGTTGGGGCAAACCAGGGCAAAAAGATCGTCAGAGAAAGGGTCATGGAGGATTGTAACCGTAATTGGCGAGAGGGGTCAAATCAAAGAGATCATTGGGTGGCCTGCGTGATAAAGATAAGCCTGGTTTTGAAGAGTACCTTGATGGCACCTTTGGAGGGTCACTGTTGTTCAAGCTGAGGTCGCAGTCCCTGGAGCTGAGGGTAAAAACTGGGAAAAACAGTGAAAAGAAGTGCCAGATGTGTAACTTGGGCGTGGTGGAGACCCTGGAACACTTTCTTATAGAATGACCAAAATACCAGTCTAAAAGAACAAGATTCACGGGGAGTATAATGGAGAAGTGGGGTGGGAGAATGAAGGACATGTGGTTAGGGGGCGACTCAAAGGAGAGGGTTAATATACTAATCGGAGAGATTGGGAAGAATGGGGCAAGGGATGTCATCAAGCAGTTCGTCTCCAAGTGTTGGGAGGAGAGAAGAAGCGCGGGAATAAGGAGGCAGTTGGTAGAACATGGGTAACCAACGCCTTCTCATACGAGAACCGCGACAAATCAGCGGCTGGCCGAAGTGTTATTATTATTAAGCTCACGCTCGTCGTTACTTTATGTGAACAGTCGACATTTGATTTCCCAGTGACGTAACTAGTAGTATAACCTATTTTCATATGAGGAATTCTTCTATGTGAAACACAAAAGCTATTGTTTTTGTGGATTCTTTTTCTTTTCTTTTTCATTGTGTGCGTTTTTCAGAATGGCTGGAAATCACATTTTTTTTGCTCCTTAATGCATTCCAGAAGACCATACATACATTTTTACACTCACAAAAGTGGGCGTGCCAAAATATTGAAAGTGGGTCACGCTAAAATATCCAGCATGATAAGACGTGTAGACCTGAAACCAACACCAAATAAGTCGAATCTCAATGGAGGTTCAAAATATTGGTCAAGGTCACTGAGGTCCCAGGGGGTCATTCAGTGCATTTTTAGCACACCTTGACAAAGTCAAACTGAGCTAATCTAATCTAATCGCTCTCCGTCCGTCGTCCGTCAACACGATGTTTTGGTCTTCTCCTCCAGAACCACTGGGCCAATTCATGTGAAAGTTTATGTGAGTGATGGTCCCGAAGGGGCATTGCACTTTTGTTCAACTCAGCATCCCCAGCCCCATGGGGGGGGGGGGGGGGGAGGGGGGTGGAGGAAAATGTTCCAAGATACTTTTAAAATCTTCTTCTCATGAACCAGTAGGTACAATGACTTAATAGTTGCAATGGAGCTTCCTTTCGGGTGTAGAATCAAGTTTATTCAAACGAAGTTCGTGAAACAATAGTTGGCTTTGTAATGGGAGGGGTAAGATCCATAATTTCTATTTTCTGAACCGATTGTCCGATTTGAACCAAATTTGGTATGTGGTATTATTGGGTCATAAGTACTTGACTCGTGGAAAAAAATTCCCATCTCCCCATGGGAACCCCAAGAAGCTAAAAATAGAAATATTTTCAAACGCCCATATTTCCCAAACCACACCGAACAGAGAGTTGTTATTTAGTACGCAGCATCCTTAAGACCAGTAGAATTGAATGGTAAAAAAAATTGCCATCGATTATGTTAGGCTGTTCTATAGAGGAAATCGAATAAATGCTGAGACAGCATATTTGCAAAAAATTTTAAAAATCTTTTCTCCAGAACTAATGGTCAGAGTCTTTTGATATTTGGTTTACAGCATCCATAGGGGGGGGGGGGGGGGCGTGCGGGGTGGGGCGGGGGTGGAGGGGGGCTGTCAGATACAATTTTGTTAAACTGAAGCTCATTGGTTCTTATATCAATACAGGAGTCCGAATTTTTAACTTAGGGCAGTATGGGGAATATTCTTTAAAATCTTCTTCTTTAGATCCATCAGTCAGAATGTTTTCATATTTAATATACAACATCTCTGGGGGCAGATTCAAGTTTGTTCAAATCGGGTCCCTAGGTATATATTTGGGCTGGTTATGGTATCTCAAATTTTAACTTAGTGCAATATGAGAACCAAGGGATCACTGAGTGCACTTTTCAACTTTTCTCTGAAATTCATATTTTATGACCCTAATGCATCCTAGGAGTTCATACATGTATTTTTACACTCAAAACGTGGGTGGGGACATAAGTTTTGAAAGTAGGTCAACGCTCATATCTCAAGCATGGTATGACCTAAGGAACTGGGACCAACACCAAACTTAATGAGAGTTCACAGTATGGACCAAGGTCACTGGCGTCAAACAGAAGGCATTGAGTGCATTTTTCAGACTTGCTGAAAATCACATTTTATGACCACCTATTGCATTCTGGAAGTTCATACAAGTATTTATACACTCAAAAAGTGGGTGAGGCCAAATATTTTTAAGGTTGACCACACTCATAGCTCAAATATGATGCGACATATGGATATGGGATCAACACCAATGAGTGGAACACCGTGGAAGTTAATAATTTCCGTCCAGTTCATTGGGTTTACACAATTCTCACTAAGGGCAGTTTTCGGAATTACTTGAAATTGCATTTTACAACCCCAATACATATATTTCTGCTTTCAAAAAGTGAGCAGAGTGCAAAGATTTCCATTGCTGATTGCCTGAAAGAAAAAAGCTTAAAGCTCTGAACAGAAGTTATTCCTGGCTTCTTAAAAAATGTTATCTGAGCCCTGAATGAAAATCTTTAAACAGTATTTACGAAAACCTATTTCCGATTTCTTCAAAGATATTTTCTTTCCGAAAATAAGTCCCCATAAATTCTCTTCCTATATAATTTAGTTCTGATGCGTTCAAAATTTTTACACAAACTCGAATTTACTGGTCGCAGTAAATTCTGTTTCTCTAGTTTATATTTGTGTTTTACAGATGCCTGGCTTTATGCTCGAAAATCTTTCAGTAAATACTGTTTTAACTCTATATTATCTATCTTCCACATTACAACGTCTCAACCGTGTAAACCGTTGAAGCCCACGCCTATCTTTCTCATCCTCCACCCTCCTTGGCAGCCAACTGTGTAAACCGTCGAGGCCCACGCCTATCTTTCTCATCATCCACCCACCTTGGCAGCCAACCGTGTAAACCGTGGAGACCCACGCCTATCTTTCTCATCCTCCACCTACCTTGGCAGCCAACCGTGTAAACCGTCGAAGCCCACTCCTATCTTTCTCATCCTCCACCCACCTTGGCAGCCAACCGTGTAAACCGGCGAGGCCCATGCCTATCTTTCTCATCCTCCACCACCTTGGCAGCCAACCGAGTAAACCGTTGAAGCCCACGCCTATCTTTCTCATCCTCCACCCACCTTGGCAGCCAACCGTGTAAACCGTCGAGACCCACGCCTATCTTACTCACCCTCCACCACCTTGGCAGCCAACCGTGTAAACCGTTGAAGCCCACGCCTATCTTTCTCATCCTCCACCCTCGTTGGCAGCCAACCGTGTAAACCGTAGAGGCCCGCGCCTATCTTTCTCATCCTCCACCCACCTTGGCAGCCAACCGTGTAAACCAACGAGACCCACGCCTATCTTTCTCAAACTCCACCCAACTTGGCAGCCAATCGTGTAAACCGTCGAGGCCCACGCCTATCGTTCTCATCCTCCACCCACCTTGGCAGCCAACCGTGTAAACCGTCGAGGCCCGCGCCTATCTTTCTCATCCTCCAACCACCTTAGCAGCCAACCGTGTAAACCGTCGAGGCCCACACCTATCCTTCTCACCGCCACCCACATTGGCAGCCAACCGTGCAAACCGTCTAGGCCCATGCTTATCTTTTTCATCCTCCACCCACCTTGGCAGCCATCCATGTAAACCGTCGAGGCCCGCGCCTATCTTTTTCATCCTCCACCTACCTCGGCAGCCAAAAATTAAGCTTTTCAAAAGTAAATGATTTTTATATTTAGGGAGGGGAATCCCCTCGTGTTGGTGGCGGTATGCAGGGAGAAAAATAAACAATTACACCGTAACCAATACACATCATTAAATAACGGAAGGTTATTTGAATTTGTTCTCGGAACCATAGACGTTTGAGACAAGGGGGTGGTTGCCGGCTCTCTGGGTCAAGGAATTTATCTGTAATCATAGTATGTGAATTAGATTAAGTATACTTACAACCTGTTACCTGGAATGTCGTAGAAAAATCATGTTTCTCAATGACGTGCAGGTTTGTTTTTTCTTCACCCAGGCAATGACGTGTCGATGGGGTGGGGAGGGAGACAGTGGTGGTGCCAGGTTCTCCTCGATGGGGGTGGGGGTGAATGTACTCGTCGATGGGGTGAGCAGGGTATTCAGCGACAAGACACAATAAAGGATAGAGTTGTCGCGACGAGAGTTGCGTGGAGGGGGCCTTTAGGGCCCCTGGAGCCACCACTGAAAAAAGAGGGACCCCCAACCCCCACCCCCACCCCCGAAAAAAGAAAAGACAAATTTCAGCGGTTAGAAATTTCAAGCTTCAACTTATCTACAGCTAGAACTTCGTACCCTTCACATCACTCTGGTAGATATTCGTGAGATATTTCTTGGAATGCAATGCAAACTGTGTCAAAATTATAGATTGTCCGGGGGAAGGGGAGGGGGAAATTCAGGATAGAAAAAAAATTGGAGCGTGCGTAGGTGTGGTGGGGGTTTGATATACTGCATTTGTTTCAGTTGCCGGCCCCCACCATCAGAATAAGTGGAATTGTAAAAACGAGTTATTGCAATGCGAGTGCCGGTGTGACAGGAATGGAAGTCCGTAGGAAAATTAGTCCCTCTGGACTATTATTCCGCGGAATTATAGTCCTAGGTCTAACATTTCTAGGAATAGTAGTCCGCCGGACTACTATTCCTAGAAATGTTAGACCTAGGACTATAATTCCGCGGAATAATAGTCCAGAGGGACTAACGTTCCTACGGACTATCATTCCTGTCACACCGGTCTTTCAGAAATTTAATTCGATCAGCGCCAAAATTTCGTTCACTGTGTGCGAGTGGATTATCAGGTAAATATTGTAATTTATTTTATTGGTCTTATCAATTTATCAATAACCGTTCCACAACATTGGAACCACTCGATCGTTTACCAGTATCGCTATACTGAGTTCTCACAAATACAACTTGTGTTTGTAATACATTGGGAGGCTTACACGTTGTCGCTCATTTATCTGCTGCCCAATAGATGGTAACGCAGGCATGCCTTGTTGGTGATGTTGGAATTTTGAACAGGCTGGTTGGTAATTCATAGCTCAATGTTACCAATAGAAGGTAACGCAGGCATGTCTTGTTGGTGTTGTTGGAATATTGGACAGACTGGTGGATAATTCAAAGCTCAGTCGAAGGTTGATAAACTGGTTGATCAGGTAACACAGGCATGCCTTGTTGGTGTTGATAGAATATTGGACAGACTGTTGACAATTCATAGCTCAGTGTTACCAAAAGAAGGTAACGCAGGCATGCCTTGTTAGTGTTGATTGAATATTGGACAGACTGTTGACAATTCATAGCTCAGTGTTACCAAAAGAAGGTAACGCAGGCATGCCTTGTTAGTGTTGATTGAATATTGGACAGACTGTTGACAATTCATAGCTCAGTGTTACCAAAAGAAGGTAACGCAGGCATGCCTTGTTAGTGTTGATTGAATATTGGACAGACTGGTTGACAATTCATAGCTCAATAGAAGGTAACACGGCCATGCTTTCTTGGTGTTGTTGGAACTGGACAGACTGTTTGATAATTCATAGCTCAATGTTACCAATAGAAGGTAACGTAGACATGTCCTTTTTGTGTTCTTGGAATATTGGACAGACTGTTTGATAAGTTAACGCAGGCATGCCTTGCTGGTGTTGTTGGAATACTGGAAAGACTGGTTGATAAGGTAACGCAGTCATGCCTTGTTGGTGTTGGGGGGATATTGGAAGACTGGTTGATTTGGTAACGCAGGCATGCTTTGTTGGTGTTGTTGGAATATTTGACAGACTGGTTGATAAGATAACGCAGGCATACCTTGTTGGTGTTGTAACTTGTTGGAATATCTGACAGACTGGTTGATAAGATAACGCAGGCATGCCTTGTTGGTGTTGTAACTTGTTGGAATATCTGACAGACTGGTTGATTTTCCAATGTCTATTCTCGAAGTAAAGCTAAGATTCACTCCCGTTCTGGAGCTTTTCAAAATGCAATGGGGGAGTTTGGGGGTGGTACCTCCTCTCAGTCTTCCCCATCTCGGGCCTTCAGCCTTCGAAATATACACGCTTCGGCCTGTCATAGCGGGGCTGCTAGTGCGAGTAACTGCCCTTTTCCCGTGGTCTGCACCCCAGCCTGTCCTGAAGTGCTTCCGGTGCCCCTGCTCGCGCCGACAGGTTTGTCTGTGTGCTAATGGACATTACCAACAGGCTATGTATCGTCGAAGCCAGCCACCCCATTTACTATAATTCCCCGCAGACGAAAGGCAAAGTAGGTGAACTTTGTAGTTACCATCGACAACGAACTATCGTTGGCGCCACTTATCAACAGCATTGTCGATAAGACTGGCAGCGCCACAGCCTTTCTGTGACGCATTGTGTCCAGCCTCCCTGAGCACAAAACTTCTATTAAACAGTTTGGGATCACTCGACCAGGTCGCATAACAGACTGTAGGGCTGTCAACTTAGCTGCAAGATTCATCGTAGTTAGCAAGGAGACCAATGTAACAGCTAAGCTAGAACTTCTCCATCTGGACACACTGCTATAGAACGACATATCAGGGCTCATATTATCTTCTCCATCTAGACACACTGATATAGAACGACATATCAGGGCTCGTATTATCTTCTCCATCTGGACACACTGCTATAGAACGACGTATCAGGGCTCGCATTATCTTCTCCATCTAGACACACTGCTATAGAACGACATATCAGGGCTCGTATTATCTTCTCCATCTAGACACACTGCTATAGAACGACATATCAGGGCTCGTATTATCTTCTCCATCTGGACACACTGCTATAGAACGACATATCAGGGCCCTTATTATCTTCTCCATCTAGACACACTGCTATAGAACGACATATCAGGGCTCGTATTATCTTCTCCATCTGGACACACTGCTATAGAACGACATATCAGGGCTCGTATTATCTTCTCCATCTGGACACACTGCTATAGAACGACATATCAGGGCTCGTATTATCTTCTCCATCTGGACACACTGCTATAGAACGACATATCAGGGCTCGTATTATCTTCTCCATCTAGACACACTGATACAGAACGACATATCAGGGCTCGTATTATCTTCTCCATCTAGACACACTGTTATAGAACGACATATCAGGGCTCGTATTATCTTCTCCATCTATACACACTGCTATAAAACGACATGTCAGGGCCCGTATTATCTTCTCCATCTAGACACACTGATATAGAACGACATATCAGGGCTCGTATTATCTTCTCCATCTAGACACACTGCTATAGCACGACATATCAGGGCTCGTATTATCTCTTCTCCATCTAGACACACTGATGTAGAACGACATATCAGGGCTCGTATTATCTTGATGTGTGGGGTGATGAATGATATCATTATATTCGGCCAACTTCACCCAATCGAAACGGACACCACAGTAAGCCCCACCACTTAAGATACCACCAAGACCTATTCCCTGCTCGTATTTCTACCTCGGACTTCCATCGTAACATGTAATTCACTTAGAAATGGCCTTAGCCTATGGTCCTAAGCTGGCTGAATCGGACTTTGATTGAAACGAACTCTATTTTTAGCAGTTTCGTACCTTTGATGTGGATTATTCGGACCCCACTCTGGCTAATTACTTAGCTTCATCGCTTGTACACAGTGATTTATGGACTACGCTGGTCCTACATGTTGATGGTTGTATATACATGCTAGTTATCCATTTATTTTTTGCAGATTAGGCTTAATCAGCTGAAACGTTCAGACTAAGTATCCGAATAAACAAGAATGAGGGCTCGAATCGGCCAAGATCCGAGTCAACAGATGTCTGAATCAAGCCGGGTATAAATCAGCAAAGGTCGATATGAGCCAAATATCCTCTTTCAAGCCTTTATTTGCTCAGCTTGCCACGGGTCCTTCATAACTTTAAATATCAAATGCAATGTCATGTCAAAAGAAAGTATGGATACTTACATCTATAAAGCGTATCAACGAATCGAATTCTGAAGCTCCATTCCAGACAATATACATCATTAATTAACGGAAGATTAAAGATAGTAAACAAAGTGGCAGGTGGTGGGTCTGTAGGGGGGGGGGGGGGGGGGGTTCACGCCATAGATTGGGGGAGCAGGAAAATGTTGAAAAATCTAGTGCCCTGAGATTGAATCTGGAGTAAAATTTGCTTGCTGCTGGAGGTAATTATCTGTGCCAGGAAGACAAGGGAATTGTGCTGTGGACAGACATGCTATAATGCCTGTATTGTTCTCACGAGGAACAGATTCTCAAACAGATTTTATACAGGCAAATTGATTGTGATTATTTGTAGTTTCATTAGAATTACAGCCACAAGTTACCCAGGCTCCAATGTCAGATATGGTGTCAGTGTCCGTACAGCCACAAGTTACCCATGCTCCAATGTCAGGTATGGTATCAGTGTCCGCCGTACAGCCACAAGTTACCCAGGCTCCAATGTCAGATATCGTGTCAGTGTCCGTACAGCCACAAGTTACCCAGGCTCCAACGTCAGATATCGTGTCAGTGTCCGGACAGCCAGAAGTTACCCAGGCTCCAAATGTCGGATATGGTGTCAGTGTCCGTACAGCCACAAGTTACCCAGGCTCCAAATGTCAGATATAGTGTCAGTGCCCGTACAGGCCACAAGTTACACAGGCTCCAATGTCAGTTATGGTGTCAGTGTCCGTACAACCACAAGTTACACAGGCTCCAATGTCAGTTATGGTGTCAATGTCCGTACAGCCACAAGTTACCCAGGCTCCAAATGTCGGATATGGTGTCAGTGTCCATACAGCCTCAAGTTACCCAGGCTCCAAATGTCGGATATGGTGTCAGTGTCTGTACAGCCACAAGTTACACAGGCCCCAGTGTCAGTTATGGTGTCAGTGTCCGTACAGTCACAAGTTACCCAGGCTCCAAATGTCGGATATGGTGTCAGTGCCCGTACAGCCACAAGTTACCCAGGCTCCAAATGTCGGATATGGTGTCAGTGTCCGTACAGCCACAAGTTACCCAGGCTCCAAATGTCGGATATGATGTCAGTGTCCGAACAGGCACAAGTTACCCAGGCTCCAAATGTCGGATATGGTGTCAGTGTCCGTACAGCCACAAGTTTCCCAGGCTCCAAATGTCGGATATGGTGTCAGTGTCCGTACAGCCACAAGATACCCAGGCTCCAAATGTCAGATATAGTGTCAGTGTCCGTACAGGCCACAAGTTACACAGGCTCCAATGTCAGTTATGGTGTCAGTGTCCGTACAGCCACAAGTTACCCAGGCTCCAAATGTCGGATATGGTGTCAGTGTCCATACAGCCACAAGTTACCCATGCTCCAACGTAAGATATGATGTCAGTGTCCGGACGGCCAGAAGTTACCCAGGCTCCAAATGTGGATATGGTGTTAGTGTCCGTACAGCCACAAGTTATCCAGGCTGCAAATGTCGGATATGGTATCAGTGTCTGTCTGTACAGTCACAAGTTACACAGGCTCCAATGTCAGTTATGGTGTCAGTGTCTGTGTCCCAAATACCTGAAAGCCAGTATTCTCTCTCAATTTTCCTGCATATCAAACGTAAAGAAGATCCGTTCATTACTCAAGTTATCATACGGAAACCAAAATAAGAAACGATGGAAGCTAGGACAGATGGACAAACCATTTACATATGAACGGTCTTCAAACCATGACAATAGCGCGTATTGACTTCGGAGTCGTGTTTGTGCTTTATTTCTGAACGAACTATAATGAACATCCCCCAACCCCAAACATCAAACACTGTATCTGTTTTTTGCCTCAATTTGGGTGTAACATGTGATAGATGTGTGAAAATAGTTGAAATGGGTGTTGAATTGAATTTGGGTGGGGGGAGGGACTTCGAGGGGGCCTCCTCCAATGTGCATTTTCACATAAGCATGTTTCGGCACATCCAACGTATGTCCATGTGTTGTGCTCACATTGTGCACTATCGCACATTCCATCAAACAACAGTAGAATCCATTCTGTAACCTGTCTTTGCCAGTATAAGAATACGTTTTACAATGTGCGTCCATCAAATGCGTCACATAGTCACATGGTGTATGTGCCGATAAGTGCTTATGCTTATGTGAAACTGCACATGGTGTTACAAAACACTATATAGCACTTAAGCACATACGACGAAAAAGGGGGATTCTACTAACATAGAACGAACAGTAAGTGGGTTTCCTGGCCTATTCCGTAAAATAGATTCCATTATTTGGTTGTAAACTCACTCACGCTTCGTGTACAATTCATACACCACCCCATAGCATCCGTAGTTCCTACTCACGCTTCGTGTACAATTCATACACCACCCCATAGCGTCCGTAGTTCCTACTCACGCTTCATGTACAATTCATACACCACCCCATAGCGTCCGTAGTTCCTACTCACGCTTCGTGTACAATTCATACACCACCCCATAGCGTCCGTAGTTTCTCCTCACGCTTCGTGTACAATTCATACACCACCCCATAGCGTCCGTAGTTTCTCCTCACGCTTCGTGTACAATCCATACACCACCCCATAGCGTCCGTAGTTCCTACTCACGCTTCGTGTACAATTCATACACCACCCCATAGCGTCCGTAGTTCCTACTCACGCTTCGTGTACAATTCATACTCCATCCCATAGCGTCCGTAGTTCCTGCTCACGCTTCGTGTACAATTCATATACCACCCCATAGCGTCCGTAGTTTCTCCTCGCGCTTCGTGTACAATTCATACACCACCCCATAGCGTCCGTAGTTCCTACTCACGCTTCGTGTACAATTCATACACCACCCCATAGCGTCCGTAGTTCCTGCTCACGCTTCGTGTACAATTCATACACCACCCCATAGCGTCCGTAGTTCCTACTCACGCTTCGTGTACAATTCATACACCACCCCATAGCGTCCGTAGTTTCTCCTCACGCTTCGTGTACAATTCATACACCACCCCATAGCGTCCGTAGTTCCTACTCACGCTTCGTGTGCAATTCATACACCACCCCATAGCGTCCGTAGTTCCTACTCACGCTTCGTGTACAATTCATACACCACCCCATGGCGTCCGTAGTTCCTACTCACGCTTCGTGTACAATTCATACACCACCCCATAGCGTCCGTAGTTCCTACTCACGCTTCGTGTGCAATTCATACACCACCCCATAGCATCCGTAGTTCGTACTGATGCTTCGTGTACAATTCATACACCACCCCATAGCGTCCGTAGGTCCTACTCACGCTTCGTGTACAATTCATACACCACCCCATAGCGTCCGCAGTTCCTACACACGCTTCATGTGCAATTCATGCACCAGCCCGTAGCGTCCGTAGTCCTACTCACGCTTCGTGTACAATTCATACACCACCCCATAGCGTCCGTAGTTCTTACTCACGCTTCGTGTACAATTCATACCCCACCCCATAGCGTCCGTAGTTCCTACTCACGCTTCGTGTACAATTCATACACCACCCCATAGCGTCCGTAGTTCCTACTCACGCTTCGTGTACAATTCGTACACCACCCCATAGCGTCCGTAGTTCCTACTCACGCTTCGTGTACAATTCATACACCATCCTATGGCGTCCGTAGTTCCTACTCACGCTTCGTGTACAATTCATACACCACCCCATAACGTCCATAGTTCCTAAACTACTACTGCAGGCCTATAGTTCTATTTCAAGGATCAACATTAAAAAAAATATATGGTCAAATTTTGGTCAAATAAACGACATTGTCGGGTGGCCGTTGGCGATTCATTAAGATTCGACCCACAAGCGGTGGACATTCAACCCCAAGCCATCGAATTTCACCCACAAAAATGTTGAGTTGAAAAAATGTCATTTATAGACCGATTTTGGTCAAATAAACGGCATTGTAGAGTGGCTGTTGACGATTCATTAAGATCCGTCCCATAATTGGAGGACCCCCAACTCCAACCCTCTAATTACGACTCAAAATAAGGTGAGCTGGAAAAAATGTCGTTTATGGACCGATTTGGGTCAAATAGACGGCATTGTAGGCTGCCGTTGACTATTCATTAAGATTCGATCCATAAGGGTGGGCCCTTTCAACCCTAGCCCTCGAATTTCGACGCCGAAAGGGAGTTGGAAAATGTCATTTATGAACCGATTTTGGTCAAATAAACGGTATTGTTGGGTGGCCATTGATGATTCATTAAGATTCAAATAATAAGGGGTGGACCCCCAAGTCTACAAATTTCGAGCCCAAATAGGTGAGCGGAAAAAAATGCCATTTATGGACTGATTTTGGTCAAATAAACGGCATTGTAGGGTGGCCATTGAGGATTCATTAACATTCGACCATAATTGGGTCAGCCCTCTAATTTCGACTCAAAATTGGGTGAGCTGGAAAAAATGTCATTTATGGACCGATTGTGGTCAAATAAACGGCATTTTAGGGTGGGCGTTGCCGATTCATTAAGAATTAACCCATAACGGGTGGACCCTCTCAACTACAGCCCCCGAATTTCGACCCTAAAAGTGAGTGCGGAAAATTGTTATTAAAAGGCCAATTTTGGTCAAATAAACGACATTATAGGGTGGTCGTTGACAATTCATTAAGATTCGCCCCATAAGGGGTGAACCCCCTCAACTCCCAGCCCTCAAATTTCGACGCCCAAAAAGGGTGTATTGGAAAAAAATGTCGTTTATGGCCCCATTTTGGTTCAAATAAACAGCACTGTAGGGTGTCCGTTGTCGATTCCTCAAGATTCGACCCATAAGGGGTGGACCATCTCAACCACAACCCTCCAATTTTGAATCCAAAAAGGGAGAGCTGGAAGAAATGCCATTTATTCACCAATTTTGGCGAAATAAACGGCATTGTAGGGTGATCGTTAACGATTCATAAGGGTGGACAGTCTTAATGCCCAGCTCTCGAATTTCGATCCCAAAAAGGGTGTGTTAGAAAAAAGTGTCATTTATGGACCGATTTTGTAAACAAACGGTATTGTAAGGTAGCCGTTGATGATTCATTAAGATACGACCCATTAGAGGTGAACATTCTCAACCCCCAGGTGGGATGGAAAAAAAGTATAATATTTTGGTCAATAAACGGCCT
Organism: Pictodentalium vernedei; assembly: GCA_031216915.1. Classification (NCBI taxonomy): domain Eukaryota; kingdom Metazoa; phylum Mollusca; class Scaphopoda; order Dentaliida; family Dentaliidae; genus Pictodentalium; species Pictodentalium vernedei. The sequence goes on along the minus strand of CM062292.1, from coordinate 493,256,428 downwards.
TATAGCGTGACAGTTAACGATTCGTTAACATTTGACCCATAAAGGGTCAATCCCTAGACTTCAAATTTCGAATGGTTGAGTTGCAAAAATGTCAGTTATGGACCAATTTGAGTAAAAAAACGGCATTGTAGCCTGACCGTTGATGATTCATTCACATTCGATCCATAAAAAAGTGGACACCTTCAACACCAGCCCACGAATTTCCGTTGACGATTCATCAAGATTCGATCCACAAGAGGTGGTGGACCACCTCAGCACTCAAATTTCTATCCCAAAAAGAGTTAGTTGGAAAAAATTACATTTATGGACAAATTTTAGTAAAATAAACGGCATTGTAGGGTGGCCGTTGACGATTCATTAAGATTCGTCCCATTAGGAATGGACCCCCTTAACCCCATCCCTCAGATTTTGACCCCAAAAGGGGTGAGTTGGGAAAAAATTGTAATTATGGACTCCTTTTGGTCAAGTAAATAGCATTGTAGGGTGACTGTTGACGATTTATAAAGATTCGGCCATAAGGGCTGCATACTCTCAACCCCCTGCCCTCGAATTTCATTTCGATCCCAAAGAGATTGAGTTTGAAAAAATGCAGTTTATGGGCCAATTTTAGTCAAATAAGCGGAATTGTAGGGTGATCGTTGACTATTCATCAAGATTCGACCCATAAGGGGTGGACACACTCAACGCCCGATTTAGGATCAAATAAAGGGCATTGAAGGGTGGCCGTTGTGGATTCGTTAAGATTCGAACCATAAGGGGTGGACCCACTCAACCCCAACCCTCCAATTTCGAACCCAAAATGGGTGAGCTGGAGAAAATAGCATTTATTGGCAAGTTTTGTGAAATAAACGGCATTGTAAGTGGCCGTTGACTATTCATTAAGATTCGACCATAAAGGGCGGGCACTCGACTCCCTTGAATTACAGCCCCAAAAATGTTGCGTTTGAGAACAAGTAATCTTTATCGACCGATTTTGGTTAAATGAACGGAATTGTAGGGTGGCTGTGGACGATTCATTGAGATTCGACACAAGCGGTAGATCTCCAACCGCAGCACACAAATTTAGACCTCAAAAAGGGCGAGATGATAAACATGTCAGTTATTGACAAATTTTGGTCAAATAAATGGCATTGTAGGGTGGCCGTTGACGATTCACTAAGCTCTTGGTCAAATAAATGGCATTGTAGGGTGGCCGTTGACGATTCACAAAGTTCTTGGTCAAATAAACGGTATTGTAGGTGGGGAGGTCTTGGGCGTTGACGATTCCTTAAGTTTCGCCCTAAAAGGGGTGGACCCCTCAACTTCCAGCCCTCGAATTTCGACCCAAAAAGGGTTAGTTGGAAAAATGCAATTTATGAGCCAATTTTGGTCAAATAAACGGTATTGAGGGTGGCTGTTGACAATTCATTAAGATTCGAACCAAAAGGGGAGGACACTCTCAACCCCCCAGCCCTCAAATTTCTACCCCAAAAAGGGTGAGTTGGAAAAATGTTATTTATGGACCGATTTTGTTCAAATAAACGTAATTGTAGGGTGGCCATTGACGATTCATTAGGATTCGACCCATATGGTGTGGAATCCCTCAACCCCCAGCCGTCGAATTTCGACCCCCAACAGGTGAGATAGAAAAAATGTCATTTATGGATCAACTTTGGTCAAATAAAAGGCATTGTAGCGTGACCGTTGACAATTCATTAACATTCGACCTTTAAAGTGTGGACCCTCTCAATCTCAAGCCTTCGAATTTCCACCCCAAAAAGGCTGTGTTGGGAAAATGTCATTTATGGACCAATTTTGTTAAAAAATCGGCATTGTAGCCTGACCGTTGACGATCCATAAGAGGTAGACATCCTCAACTCCAGCCTTCGAATTTCGACCCCAAAAAGGGTGAGTTGGAAGAAATGTCATTTGTGGACGGATTTTGGTATAATAACCGACATTTTAGGGAACCCGTTGACGATTCATTAAGATTCGACCCATATGGGATGGACCTTCTCAACCCCCCCCCCCTCCCCCCAGTCCTCAAATTTCGACCCCAAGAAGAATGAGTTGAAAAAAATGTCATTTATGGACGGATTTTGTGAAATAAACGACATTGTAGGGTGGTCATTGGTGAGTCATTAAGTTTCGACCTATAAGAGGTTCACCCTTTCAATCCCAGCCCTCTAATTTCGTCCCCAAAAAGGGAGAGCTGGAGAAAATGTAATTTATTGACCAATTTTGGACAAATAAACGGCAGTGTATCGTGTCCGTTGACGATTCATTGAGATTCAAAGATATGGGGTGGACACTGTCAAACCCAGTCCTAGAATTTCAAACCCGAAAAGGGTGAGTTGGAAAATGCAATTTCTGGCCCAATTTTTGGTCAAATAAACGACTTTGTAGGGTGATCGTTGACGATTCATGAAGATTCGACCCATAAGGGATGAACTCTCTCAACGGCGAGTCCTCGGATTTCGACCCCAAAAAGGGTGCATTAGGAAGTGTCATTTATGGACCGATTTAGGTTCAACTAAATGACATTATAGGGCGGTTGCCGATTCATTAAGATGTGACCCATAAGGGACAGACCCTCTCAGTTTCGACCCTAAAAACAGAGAGAGTTGGAAAAATATATTTATTGAATAAATTTGGCCAAATAAACGGCATTGCAGGGTGGAGGTTGACTATTCATTCGACCTGAAGGGATGGACAGTCTCAACCCCCAGCTCTCGCATTTTGACCCCCAAAAGGTGATTTAGAAAACGTGTGGTATATGGACCGATTTGGGTCAAATAAACGGCGTTGTTGAGTGGTCGATGACGATTCATTTAGATACATCAATAGGGGATGGACCCTCAACTCACAGCACTTGAATTACAAACCAAAATGGTGCGTTGAGAAAATGCCATTTATGGACCGATTGTGGTCAAATAAACGGCAATGTAGGGTGGCTGTAGACGATTCATTAAGATTCGACCCATACGGTGTGGATTCCCAACGCCACTCCGCGAATTTCCACCCCCAAAATTTGCGATGAAAAAAACTGTCATTAATGGAGCGATTTGGTTCAAATAAACGGCATTGTACCGTGATCGCTGCCGATTCACTACGATTAAACCCATATGGGGTGGACCTTCTCAACGGCATTGTACCGTGATCGCTGCCGATTCACTATGATTCAACCCGTATGGGGTGGACCCTCTCAACGGCATTGTACCGTGATCGCTGCCGATTCACTATGATTCAACCCATATGGGGTGGATCCTCTCAACACCACACCTCTGATTTCGACCACAAAAAGGAGAGTTGGGAAAATTCCCTTAATGGACCTATTTTGATAAAATAAACGACATTGTAGATTGTAAGGGGGGGGGGGGGGCGGGGGGGGGGGGGCATGTTGACACGACTCATTATGATTTGACCATAAGGGTGGACCCCCCTTAACCCCAAGGCTTTGAATTAAGACCCAAAATGGTAAGTTGAAAAAAATATTATTTATGGACCAATTTTCGTCCAGTAAATGTCACTGTAGGGTGGCCCTTGATGATTCATTAATAGTCGACCCATAAGGGGTAACCCTCCAGCCCCCCAACCCTCGAAGTTTTACCCCGAAAGGTTGAGTTGGATAAAAATGTCATTTATGGACCAATTTTCGTCCAGTAAATGTCATTGTAGGGTGGCCCTTGATGATTCCTTAATATTCGACCCATAAGGGGTAACCCTCCAGGCCCCCCCCCCCCCCCAGCCCTCGAAGTTCGACCCAAAAAGGTTGAGTTGGATAAAAATATCATTTATGGACCGATTTAAATGGCATTGTATTTTGGCCGTTGATGATTCGTTAAGATTCGACCCATAAGGTGTGAACCCTCTCATCCCCCAGCCCTCGAATTTCAACCCCAAAAAGGGTGAGTTGCAGAGAATGTCTTTTATGGATAGATGTTGGTAAAATAAACGGCATCTTCCGGAATATGAATTTATCTTATGCTAAAATATCAATTCTACAGGTTTTCTATGACATTCCCGAAATGAATCTACCTTCCAGTAAAAGACTTTATACATGTTTTATATCACATTTCGGAAAATGAATTTATCTTCCATTAAAGATCTAGTCTACATGTTTTCCATCACCTTTCGGGATATGAAAATCTATTCTAGAGGTTTTCTGTCACATTTCCGAATATGAATTTATTTTCCAGTAAAATCTCTACAGTAGAGGGTTTCCATCACATGCTGGAATATGAATTTACCTTCCGGTAAAAGATCTATTCCGCAGGTTTTCTATCACATTCCGCAATATGAATTTATCTTCCAATAAAAGATATTCTACAGGTTTTCTATCACATTCAGGAAAATAAATTTATCTTCCCACAAAAGATCTATTCTACAAGTTTTCTATCATATTCGGGAATATGAAGGTATATTCGAGTAAAAGCTTTACTGTACAGGTTTCTATCACATTCCAGAATATGAATTTATCTTAGAGTAAAAGACTTGTTCTACAGGTTTTCTATCATGTTTCGGAATATGAATTTCTCTTCAGGTAAAGATCTTTTCAACAGGTTTTGTTCATCACATTCTGGAATATTAACTACATTTTTCCATCACCTTCCGGAATATGAAATTATATTTCAGTACCCGACCTGCTCTACAGGTTTTCCATCACATTCCGGAATATGAGTGTATCTTACGGTTAAAGATTTATTCTACAAGTTTTCAATCACATTCCGGAATATGAATTTATCTTTCGGTAGAAGATGTACTCGATCGGTTTTCCCTCACATCCAGGAATATGAATTTATCTTAGAGTAAAAGATGTACTCTCCAGGTTTTCTACCACATTCCGGAATATAAATTTATCTTGCGGTAAAAGATGTACGCTCCAGGTTTTCCATCACATTCCGGAATATGAATTTATCTTAGAGTAAAAGATGTACTCTACCGGTTTACTAGCACATTCCGGAATATGAGTTTACCTTGCGGTAGAAGATGTACTCGATCGTTTTTCCCTCACATCCAGGAATATGAATTTATCTTAGGGTAAAAGATGTACTCTACCGGTTTTCCATCACATTCCGGAATATGAATTTATCTTACGGTAAAAGATGTACTCTCCAGGTTTTCTATCACATTCCGGAATATGAATTTATCTTACGGTAAAAGATGTACTCTCCAGGTTTTCCATCACATTCCGGAATATGAATTTATCTTACGGTAAAAGATGTACTCTCCAGGTTTTCCATCACATTCCGGAATATGAATTTATCTTACGGTAAAAGATGTACTCTACCGGTTTTCTAGCACATTCCAGAATATGAATTTATCTTACAGTAAAAATGTACTCTCGAGGTTTTATATCACATTCCGGAATATGGATTTATCTTACGGTAAAAGATGTACTCTACCGGTTTTCCATCACATTCCGGAATATGGATTTATCTTACGGTAAAAGCTCTACTCTACAGATTTTCCATCATATTCCACTCTCCATGAATCGCAAGTCCCTTCTCTCTGAAGTGCTCAATAATGAGCTAAGCTGAAGTCTCCTCTCTGTGGAAAACCCGACCCGACCCCATGTTTCCATTGCCAATATTATTTTGTGTATTTTAACAGTAGATTGGAGAACAATTGTACATACCATATTTGCACTCTTTATCCAACGAATCCCAGTGATACAAACGAAGTGGAATTTTGCGCGGTGAGCATTTTTTTATCGCGCCGTCAGAATCTTGGATGCTCTGCACACCATCTTGACGTTTCAATAGCCGCCCAGATCTATCTGTTTGCGCATTCTGTCTTGAGACTTCAACCAACACATTGACATTTCCAATACTTTCCGGATTTTCTTTTCTTTCCGTAGATGCTTCTCTGCTTAGTTTTATTTGTTTAATGATTTCAGAAACTTCTTTACTGTCAAAAGGAAGTTGCTGACTGTTTGTTTGTGTAGACATGGTTCCACTACGATAAATCTATTTCTCTGCTTTTATTCTATTATTCGACTAAATGGCAGCCATTTACACTTGGGACTATTGTGTATGACGCGAATACAATAAATTGTTTCAACATTTAACCTATCATCTTCCATATAATACTCTCATATCCAATTAAACGTATGTTTGTGTTTTCTAAGCATGACGTGTAAATGTGCGAGTTTTACAATTGCAATAATAATATAATTCAGTTACGAATCATAAAATATAAAATGTATATCTCAAATCAAGTCGATATAGTATCGAAAATAGACCTTCTGTGTTTATTGTCTATTGATAATGAACGAAACAGTTTGGCCGACAAGAAAGTGTTTCAGTCGAGAGAAGAAGGTCGAATTCTTACTACCAGATTAATATCTCCAAGAAAATCTTATCTGTAATGATTAGAAAAATAAAATTCGGTTGAATTGCAGTCAGTGAATCGTGGCAATGAAAAAAATATTTTGTTGAAACTGTGATGAGAAAACAATTTATTTGGTCAAGAACGGTAGTGGATAAATTTTTGATAAATACCAATTCTCTGTAGATCTGTACTATTAACATTTATATTAGATTGTACAGACAAATGCCGTCCACAAGGAATTATCAATCTAATACATCTCTTCAATTTTCTCTCAGTGTTCTTCAAATAACAAAAATAATACAATATACTAATATAAAAATAACATCCCTCAGCGAAATAAAAAGGCCTTAAAAGGCCCATCGTCGACGGTATATCATCTAATTATGTGATTCCTGTCTTGTGATTGACGCAACCATTAGATTACAATGAATGGGTGAAGACAAAATAGTAATGCTAGGTTGTAATCAAATCAGAATGTCAGTTTTAATCAATGGCAATAAAAAGAGGAATGCAAGGTTTAAATAAGTAGTCAGAGTCAAACAAAGGACCATGGTGGACCTAATATGCTCACCTGCATAAGTAGTCAGAGTCAAACAAAGGACCATGGTGGACCTAATACGCTCACCTGTAAAAGTAGTCAGAGTCAAACAAAGGACCATGGTGGACCTAATATATACGCTCACCTGTAAAAGCAGTCCGAGTCAAACAAAGGACCATGGTGTACCCAATACGCTCACCTGTAAAAGTAGTCAGAGTCAAACAAAGGACCATGGTGGACCAAATACGCTCACCTGAAAAAGTAGTCCGAGTCAAATAAAGGACCATGGTGGACCTAATATGCTCACCTGCATAAGTAGTTAGAGACAAGCAAAGGACCATGGTGGACCTAATACGCTCACCTGTAAAAGTAGTCCGAGTCAAACAAAGGACCATGGTGGACCTAATATGCTCACCTATATAAGTAATTAGAGACAAACAAAGGACCATGGTGGACCTAATACGCTCACCTGTAAAAGTAGTCCGAATCAAACAAAGGACCGTGTAGACCTAATATGCTCACCTGTATAAGTAGTTTTAGTCAAACAAAGGACCATGGTGGACCTATTACGCCCACCTGTAAAAGTAGTTAGAGACAAACAAAGGACCATGGTGGACCTAATACGCTCACCTGTAAAAGAAGTCCGAGTCAAACAAAGGACCATGGTGGACCTAATATGCTCACCTATATAAGTAATTAGAGACAAACAAAGGACCATGGTGGACCTAATACGCTCACCTGTAAAAGTAGTCCGAATCAAGCAAAGGACCGTGGTGGACCTAATATGCTCACCTGTATAAGTAGTTTGAGTCAAACAAAGGACCATGGTGGACCTATTACGCCCACCTGTAAAAGTAGTTAGAGACAAACAAAGAACCATGGTGGACCTAATACGCTCACCTGTAAAAGTAGTCCGAATCAAGCAAAGGACCGTGGTGGACCTAATATGCTCACCTGTATAAGTAGTTTGAGTCAAACAAAGGACCATGGTGGACCTATTACGCCCACCTGTAAAAGTAGTTAGAGACAAACAAAGAACCATGGTGGACCTAATACGCTCACCTGTAAAAGTAGTCTGAGTCAAACAAAATACCATGGTGGACCTAATATGCTCACCTGTATAAGTAGTTAGAGACAAACAAAGGACCATGGTGGACTCAATACGCTCATCTGTATAAGTGGTACTCTGAAAATGTGTGAGTAAAGTCCGAGTACTAGCACTGTGGGAAATGTATGAGTACGAGAATTGAGTACTTTGAAAGTACTCGATTACGAGTACGAGTACACACGCTTACAGTACGTGGAGAGTGGATTATAACTAAATCACCCGCGGAGTGGAGTAATCACCCAAGCTATAACTTTCAGATTTTGTATATATCGACAAAAAACACAAGCAACGGTTCAGCCAATGGACCTCCGGGTTTAACCCGGAGGTCCATTGGCTGAAACTTTGCTTGTGCTTGTTATGCTTTGCAACAAATTTGCAATTATTGCTCGGGTGGAATCTCCACTCTGCGGGTGATTTAGTGACAATACACTCTCCACGTACTGTACATGTAAAATGAATAACACTTAATTTACCATATATCTTTCATTGTCACGAAATACTTAATATGACCAGTACATTGTAGTATATTATATAGGTATAAACAAAATTCAATTTTCGGACTGACGGCTTCACTAGATACCCCCAAATCTTCCTTCGGAGGTTGGGGGCATAATAAGTTACTCTGTCGCTGATAACACATAAAAGGTTTCAAACGATAAATCACAACTGAGATAAGTTAATGTACAGTCCCAATCGAATAATTGTGACACATTTTGGGAATAAGCTCAATATATTTTGAAAAAAGGGTTCTTTTTTAAACCATAACTGAGAGAATTCAGTATTGATGACATCTTGGCACAATTATAACTGACACTTTCAAGTCACCTAATCATTAGCTCAATGTATTTGGAGTGACAGCTGGCAAGTAATATATTAGGGCTTGAGTTGATTTCATATTAATGTTGTTATAATTACAAGCATTTACATGAAATAACAATTTTGTTGCCTGCTAAATACTACCAACACAATCTCTTTATGTCTTACTTGGCTTCTACAAACTCTGTTTACAAACTTATTTAGTAAACTTTCTCATCATCACATACAAGTTATCAACCAGATTGCTGGTCAGTTCATTGTTGACTGATCAGAATTAACCCTTTACCCAACGTAACGGCCAAAACCGGCCAGCGCTATTCTCAAAAATCGCCGATTCATTTTCATTATATTTTCATTTTTTGTCTCAAAAAAATAGGTTATGACCCCTCTTTGGAACGAGCTCGTCGAGCTCGTTCCAATGAGGGGTCATAACCTATGTTTTTGAGACAAAAAATGAAAAAAACTAAATATTCAAGAATTTTATTTGCAAGTGTCGTCTGCTTTTCATGTTAGGTAAAGGGTTAACTTTATAATACTGCTATTATCTACTTAGCTTACTAATAATAATAACACTTTGGCCGGCCGCTGATTTGTCGTGGTTCTCGGATGAGAAGGTCTTGGTTACCTCTGAACTCCCAACTGCCTCCCCATTCCCACGCTTCCTTCTCTCCTCCCAACATTCGGAGACGAACTGCTCGATGACATCCCTTGCCCCATTCTTCCCAATCTCTCCGATTAGCATATTAATCCTCTCCTTTGAGTCTCCCACTAACCACATGTCCTTCATTCTCCCATCCCACTTCCCCATTATACTCCTAGTGAATCTTATTTTTTCAGACTGTTATTTTGGACATTCTAGAAGAAAGTGGTCCAGGGTCTCCACCACGCCCAAATTACACATCTGGCATTCCTTTTCACTATTTTTCCCAATTTTCCCCCTCAGCTCCAGGGACCGCGACCTCAGCTTGAACAACAGTGACCACCCCAAAGTGCCATCAATGTACTATTCAAAACCAGGCTTCTCTTTATCACGCAGATCACCAAAAAATCTCTGTTATTTGACCCCCTCTCGCGAATTAAGGTTACCATCCTCCGTGATCTTTCTCTGACAATTTTTTTAACCTGGTTTGCCCCAACGTCTAGGTCCGAGATCTCCAATGATTAGTTCTCTAATAGTTGCCTCACTTGGACTAATCAGTCCTCACCATGATAAATCAAATCAAGATCTTAGATTAACAGCTCACAGTTCATTGAACTATTATATTCATAAACAATGCTGTTCTGTGTCAGTGCAGGAATTAGTATTTTGGACCCAGCCCTGGTAAGAGTAAAACAAGGGATCGAGGACCTAATACGCTGACCTGTATAAGTAGTTAGAGACAAACAAAGGACCATGGTGGACTTAATACGCTCACCCGTATAAGTAGTTAGAGGCAAACAAAGTACCCACCATGGTGTGCCTAATACGCTCTCCTGTATAAGTTGTTAGCGATGAACAAAGGACCATGTTAGAACTACTACCCTCACCTGTGCTCAAGATAACATAAGTGGTTGGAGACAATCAAAGTACCATCATGGACATAAAATAAGTGGTTGGAGACAATCAAAGACCATGGTGGGCCTATGTCCCTCACCCGCATAAGTAGGTGGAGCAAAGAAAGAACCATGGGGCCCTGATACGCTCACCTGTATAAGCAGTTAGAGACAAACAAAGGACCATGGTGGGCTTAATACGCTCACCTGTAAAAGTAGTTAGAGACAAATAAAGGACCATGGCGGGCTTAATACGTTCAACAAAGGACTATTGTGGCCTTAATACGCTCACCGGTATAAATAGTTAGAACAAACAAAGGACAATTGTGGCCTTAATACGCTCACCTGTATAAATAGTTAGAACAAACAAAGGACCATTGTCGCCTTAATACGCTGACCTGTATAAATAGTTGGAACAAACAAAGGACCATTGTGGCCTTAATACGCTCACCTGTATAAATAGTTAGAACAAACAAAGGACCATTTTGGCCTTAATACGCTCACCTCTATAAACAGTTGGAACAAACAAAGGACCATTGTCGCCTTAATACGCTCACCTGTATAAATAGTTAGAACAAACAAAGGACCATTGTGGCTTTAATACGCTCACCTGTATAAATAGTTAGAACAAACAAAGGACAATTGTGGACCTAATACGCTCACCTGTTTTAACAGGTAGAGCCAAACAAAGGACCATTGTGGCCTTAATACGCTCACCTGTATAAATAGTAGGAACAACAAAGGACCATTGTCGCCTTAATACGCTCACCTGTAAAAATAGTTAGAACAAACAAAGGACCATTGTGGCTTTAATACGCTCACCTGTATAAATAGTTGAAACAAACAAAGGACCATTGTGGCCTTAATACGCTCACCTGTATAAATAGTTGAAACAAACAAAGGACCATTGTGGCCTTAATACGCTCACCTGTATAAATAGCTGAAACAAACAAAGGACCATTGTGGCCTTAATACGCTCACCTGTATAAATAGTTGGAACAAACAAAGGACCATTGTGGCCTTAATACGCTCGCCTGTATAAATAGTTAGAACAAACAAAGGACCATTGTGGCCTTAATACGCTCACCGGTAGAACAAACAAAGGACCATTGTGGCTTTAATACGCTCACCTGTATAAATAGTTGAAACAAACAAAGGACCATTGTGGCCTTAATACGCTCACCTGTATAAATAGTTGGAACAAACAAAGGACCATTGTGGCCTTAATACGCTCACCTGTATAAATAGTTAGAACAAACAAAGGACCATTGTCGCCTTAATACGCTCACCTGTATAAATAGCTGGAGCAAACAAAGGGCCATTGTCGCCTTAATACGCTCACCTGTATAAATAGTTGGAACAAACAAAGGACCATTGTGGCCTTAATACGCTCGCCTGTATAAATAGTTAGAACAAACAAAGGACCATTGTCGCCTTAATACGCTCACCTGTATAAATAGTTGGAACAAACAAAGGACCATTGTGGCCTTAATACGCTCACCTGTATAAATAGAACAAACAAAGGACCATTGTGGCCTTAATACGCTCACCTCTATAAACAGTTAGAACAAACAAAGGACCATTGTGGCCTTAATACGCTCACCTGTATAAATAGTTAGAACAAACAAAGGACAATTGTGGACCTAATACGCTCACCTGTATAAAAAGTTAGAACAAACAAAGGACCATTGTCGCCTTAATACGCTCACCTGTATAAATAGTTGGAACAAACAAAGGACCATTGTGGCCTTAATACGCTCACCTGCATAAATAGTTAGAACAAACAAAGGACCAATGTGGCCTTAATACGCTCACCTCTATAAACAGTTAGAACAAACAAAGGACCATTGTGGCCTTAATACGCTCACCTGTATAAATAGTTAGAACAAACAAAGGACCATTGTGGCCTTAATACGCTCACCTGTATAAATAGTTGGAACAAACAAAGGACCATTGTCGCCTTAATACGCTCACCTGTATAAATAGGTGGAACAAACAAAGGACCATTGTCGCCTTAATACGCTCACCTGTATAAATAGGTGGAACAAACAAAGGACCATTGGGGCCTTAATACGCTCACCTGTATAAATAGGTGGAACAAACAAAGGACCATTTTGGCCTTAATACGCTCACCTGTATAAATAGCTGGAGCAAACAAAGGGCCATTGTCGCCTTAATGCGCGCACCTGTATAAATAGTTGGAACAAACAAAGGACCATTGTGGCCTTAATACGCTCACCTGTATAAATAGGTGGAACAAACAAAGGACCATTGTGGCCTTAATACGCTCACCTGTATAAATAGTTGAAACAAACAAAGGACCATTGTGGCCTTAATACGCTCACCTGTATAAATAGTTAGAACAAACAAAGGACCATTGTGGCCTTAATACGCTGACCTGTATAAATAGTTGGAACAAACAAAGGACCATTGTGGCCTTAATACGCTCACCTGTATAAATAGTTGAAACAAACAAAGGATCATTGTGGCCTTAATACGCTCACCTGTATAAATAGTTGAAACAAACAAAGGACCATTGTGGCCTTAATACGCTCACCTGTATAAATAGTTGGAACAAACAAAGGACCATTGTCGCCTTAATACGCTCGCCTGTATAAATAGTTAGAACAAACAAAGGACCACTGTGGCCTTAATACGCTCACCTGCAGAACAAACAAAGGACCATTGTGGCTTTAATACGCTCACCTGTATAAATAGTTGAAACAAACAAAGGACCATTGTGGCCTTAATACGCTCACCTGTATAAATAGTTGGAACAAACAAAGGACCATTGTGGCCTTAATACGCTCGCCTGTATAAATAGTTAGAACAAACAAAGGACCATTGTCGCCTTAATACGCTCACCTGTATAAATAGTTGGAACAAACAAAGGACCATTGTGGCCTTAATACGCTCACCTGTATAAATAGTTAGAACAAACAAAGGACCATTGTGGCCTTATTACGCTCACCTCTATAAACAGTTAGAACAAACAAAGGACCATTGTGGCCTTAATACGCTCACCTGTATAAATAGTTAGAACAAACAAAGGACAATTGTGGACCTAATACGCTCACCTGTATAAATAGTTAGAACAAACAAAGGACCATTGTCGCCTTAATACGCTCACCTGTATAAATAGTTGGAACAAACAAAGGACCATTGTGGCCTTGATATGCTCACCTGTATAAATAGTTAGAACAAACAAAGGACCATTGTGGCCTTAATACGCTCACCTCTATAAACAGTTAGAACAAACAAAGGACCATTGTGGCCTTAATACGCTCACCTGTATAAATAGTTAGAACAAACAAATGACCATTGTGGCCTTAATACGCTCACCTGTATAAATAGTTGGAACAAACAAAGGACCATTGTCGCCTTAATACGCTCACCTGTATAAATAGGTGGAACAAACAAAGGACCATTGTCGCCTTAATACGCTCACCTGTATAAATAGGTGGAACAAACAAAGGACCATTGGGGCCTTAATACGCTCACCTGTATAAATAGGTGGAACAAACAAAGGACCATTTTGGCCTTAATACGCTCACCTGTATAAATAGCTGGAGCAAACAAAGGGCCATTGTCGCCTTAATGCGCGCACCTGTATAAATAGTTGGAACAAACAAAGGACCATTGTGGCCTTAATACGCTCACCTGTATAAATAGGTGGAACAAACAAAGGACCATTGTGGCCTTAATACGCTCACCTGTATAAATAGTTGAAACAAACAAAGGACCATTGTGGCCTTAATACGCTCACCTGTATAAATAGCTAGAACAAACAAAGGACCATTGTGGCCTTAATACGCTGACCTGTATAAATAGTTGGAACAAACAAAGGACCATTGTGGCCTTAATACGCTCACCTGTATAAATAGTTGAAACAAACAAAGGACCATTGTGGCCTTAATACGCTCACCTGTATAAATAGTTGAAACAAACAAAGGACCATTGTGGCCTTAATACGCTCACCTGTATAAATAGTTGAAACAAACAAAGGACCATTGTGGCCTTAATACGCTCACCTGTATAAATAGTTGGAACAAACAAAGGACCATTGTCGCCTTAATACGCTCGCCTGTATAAATAGTTAGAACAAACAAAGGACCACTGTGGCCTTAATACGCTCACCTGTAGAACAAACAAAGGACCATTGTGGCTTTAATACGCTCACCTGTATAAATAGTTGAAACAAACAAAGGACCATTGTGGCCTTAATACGCTCACCTGTATAAATAGTTGGAACAAACAAAGGACCATTGTGGCCTTAATACGCTCGCCTGTATAAATAGTTAGAACAAACAAAGGACCATTGTCGCCTTAATACGCTCACCTGTATAAATAGTTGGAACAAACAAAGGACCATTGTGGCCTTAATACGCTCACCTGTATAAATAGAACAAACAAAGGACCATTGTGGCCTTAATACGCTCACCTCTATAAACAGTTAGAACAAACAAAGGACCATTGTGGCCTTAATACGCTCACCTGTATAAATAGTTAGAACAAACAAAGGACAATTGTGGACCTAATACGCTCACCTGTATAAATAGTTAGAACAAACAAAGGACCATTGTCGCCTTAATACGCTCACCTGTATAAATAGTTGGAACAAACAAAGGACCATTGTGGCCTTAATATGCTCACCTGTATAAATAGTTAGAACAAACAAAGGACCATTGTGGCCTTAATACGCTCACCTCTATAAACAGTTAGAACAAACAAAGGACCATTGTGGCCTTAATACGCTCACCTGTATAAATAGTTAGAACAAACAAAGGACCATTGTGGCCTTAATACGCTCACCTGTATAAATAGTTGGAACAAACAAAGGACCATTGTCGCCTTAATACGCTCACCTGTATAAATAGGTGGAACAAACAAAGGACCATTGTGGCCTTAATACGCTCACCTGTATAAATAGTTAGAACAAACAAAGGACCATTTTGGCCTTAATACGCTCACCTCTATAAATAGTTAGAACAAACAAAGGACCATTGTCGCCTTAATACGCTCACCTGTATAAATAGTAAGAACAAACAAAGAACCATTGTGGCTTTAATGCGCTCACCTGTATAAATAGTTGAAACAAACAAAGGACCATTGTGGCCTTAATACGCTCACCTGTATAAATAGTTGAAACAAACAAAGGACCATTGTGGCCTTAATACGCTCGCCTGTATAAATAGTTAGAACAAACAAAGGACCATTGTGGCCTTAATACGCTCACCTGTATAAATAGTTAGAACAAACAAAGGACCATTGTCGCCTTAATACGCTCACCTGTATAAATAGCTGGAGCAAACAAAGGGCCATTGTCGCCTTAATACGCGCACCTGTATAAATAGTTGGAACAAACAAAGGACCATTGTGGCCTTAATACGCTCACCTGTATAAATAGTTAGAACAAACAAAGGACCATTGTGGCCTTAATACGCTCACCTGTATAAATAGTTAGAACAAACAAAGGACCATTGTGGCCTTAATACGCTCACCTGTGTTCAAGTTAAAATAAGTAGTAAGATATAAAGAACTGATCACTGGAGACCTAATACGCCATTTGTATAAGCAGTTAGAGACAAACAAAAGACCATGGTGGGCTTAATACGCTCACCTGTATAAGTAGTTAGAAACAAACAAAGGACCTGGGTGGACCTAATACGCTCACCTGTATAAGTAATTAGCGGCAAACACAGGACCAGTTGGGCTTAATAAGCTCACCTGTGTTCAAGTCAAAATGAATAGTTAGAGGCAAAGAAAGGACCACGGAGGACCTAAGACGCTCACCTGCATAAGTAGTTAGAAGACAAACAAATTACCGTGGTGGGCCTAATACGCTCACCTGTATAAGTAGTGGGAGGCAAGCAAAAGACCATGATGGGTCCGATATGATCACCTGTATAAGTAGTTAGAGGCAAACAAAGGACTATGGTGTGCAGAATAACAAGAGATCGATGACCAAATGCGCTCACCTATATAAGTAGTTAGAGACAAACAAAGGACCATGGTGGACCCAATGCGCCCACCTGTATAAGTAGTTAGAGGCAAGCAAGTGATCGAGGATCTAATACGCTGACCTGTACAAGTAGTTAGAGACAAACAAAGGACCGTGGTGGACCTAACACACTCACCTGTATAAATAGTTGGATACAAACAAAGGTCCACAGAGGGCATAATACGCTCACTTGTTCAAGTTAAAATAAGTAGTAAGAGGCAAAGTAAGGACCATGGTGGGCCTTATACGCTCACCTGTATAAACAGTTAGAGTCAAACAAAGGAGTATGGTGGGCCTAATACTCTCAACAGTATAAGCAGTTAGAGACAAACAGAGGACCACGGTGGGCCCAATACACTCACCCGTATAAGTAGTTAGAGACAAAGGACCATGGTGGATCTAATACACTCACCTGTATAAGTAGTTACGGGCAAACAAAGGACCATGTTGGATCTAATACGCTCAACTGTATAAGCAGTTAGAGACAAATACAGGACCATGGTGGGCGTAATACGCTCATCTGCATAAGTAGTTAGAGGCAAACAAAGGACTATGGTGGACCTAATAATCTCACCTGTGTAGGTAGTTAGAGACAAACAAAGGACCATGGTGGGTTTAATACGCTCATTTGAGCTCAAGTTAAAATAAGTAGTTTGAGACAACTAAAAGCCCACGGTGGACCTAATACGCCAAACTGTATAAATAATTCGAGACAAACAAAGGACCATGGTGTGCCTAATACGCTCTCCTGTATAAGTAGATGAACAAAGGCCCATGGTGGACCAGATACGCTCACCTGTGTTCAAGTTAAGTCCTTGGAGACAATCAAAGGACCATCGTGTGCATAATTACGCTCACCTGTATAAGAAGTTAGAGACAAACAAAGGACCATGGTGGTCCTAATACGCTCACGTGTATAAGTCTTTAGAGACAAACACAGGACCATGATGGAATGGACCTACGCTCACCTGTATAAATAGACAAGACACAAACAAAAGACCAGTTGGGCTTAATACGCTCACCCGTGATAAAGTAAAAATAAGTAGTTAGAGGCAAAAAAGGACCACGGTGGACCTAATACACTCTCCTGTATAAGTAGTTAGGAGACAAACAAATAAGCATGGTGGGTCTAATACGATCACATGTATAAGCAGATAGAGGCAAACAAAGGTCTATGGTAGGCATAGTACGCTCACCCGTTTGGGTAACTACAGAAAAACAAGGGAAAGATGACCTAATGAACACACCTGTATAAGTAGTTAGAGAGAAACAAAGGGTCGTGGTTGATCTAACATGCTAACCTGTATAAGTAGTTGGAGACAAACAAAGGACCCTGGTGGACAAATACGCTCACTTGTATAAATAGTTAGAGTCAAACAAAGGGCCATGGTGGGCCTAATACGCTCATCAGTATAAACAGTTAGAGTCAAACAAAGGACCATGGTGGGCCTAATACGCTCATCAGTATAAATAAAGTCAAACAAAGGGCCATGGTGGGCCTAATACGCTCATCAGTATAAATAGTTAGAGTCAAACAAAGGGCCATGGTGGGCCTAATACGCTCATCAGTATAAACAGTTAGAGTCAAACAAAGGGCCACGGTGGGCCGAATACGCTCATCAGTATAAATAGTTAGAGTCAAACAAAGGGCCATGGTGGGCCTAATACGCTCATCAGTATAAATAAAGTCAAACAAAGGGCCATGGTGGGCCTAATACGCTCATCAGTATAAATAAAGTCAAACAAAGGGCCATGGTGGGCCTAATACGCTCATCAGTATAAATAAAGTCAAACAAAGGGCCATGGTGGGCCTAATACGCTCATCAGTATAAATAAAGTCAAACAAAGGGCCATGGTGGGCCTAATACGCTCATCAGTATAAATAGTTAGAGTCAAACAAAGGGCCATGGTAGGCCTAATACGCTCATCAGTATAAATAGTTAGAGTCAAACAAAGGGCCATGGTGGGCCTAATACGCTCATCAGTATAAACAGTTAGAGTCAAACAAAGGGCCATGGTGGGCCTAATATGCTCATCAGTGTAAATAGTTAGAGTCAGACAAAGGGTCAGGGTGGGCCTAATACGCTCATCAGTATAAATAGTTAGAGTCAAACAAAGGGCCATGGTGGGCCTAATACTCTCATCAGTATAAACAGTTAGAGTCAAACAAAGGGCCATGGTGGGCCTAATACGCTCATCAGTATAAATAGTTAGAGTCAAACAAAGGGCCATGGTAGGCCTAATACGCTCATCAGTATAAATAGTTAGAGTCAAACAAAGGGCCATGGTGGGCCTAATACGCTCATCAGTTTAAACAGTTAGAGTCAAACAAAGGGCCATGGTGGGCCTAACATGCTCATCAGTGTAAATAGTTAGAGTCAAACAAAGGGCCACGGTGGGCCTAATACGCTCATCAGTGTAAATAGAGTCAAACAAAGGGCCATGGTGGGCCTAATACGCTCATCAGTATAAATAGTTAAAGTCAAACAAAGGGCCATGGTGGGACTAATACGCTCATCAGTATAAATAGTTAGAGTCAAACAAAGGGCCATGGTGGGCCTAATACGCTCATCAGTATAAATAGAGTCAAACAAAGGACCATGGTGAGCCTAATACGCTCATCAGTATAAATAGTTAGAGTCAAACAAAGGGCCATGGTGGGCCTAATACGCTCATCAGTATAAATAGTTAGAGTCAAACAAAGGGCCAGGGAGGGCCTAATATGCTGATCAGTATAAATAGTTAGAGTCAAACAAAGGGCCATGGTGGGCCTAATACGCTCATCAGTATAAATAGAGTCAAACAAAGGACAATGGTGGGCCAAATACGCTCATCAGTATACATAGTCAGAGTCAAACAAAGGGCCATGGTGGGCCTAATACGCTCATCAGTATAAATAGTTAGAGTCAAACAAAGGGCCATGGTGGGCCTAATACGCTCATCAGTATAAATAGTTAGAGTCAAACAAAGGGCCAGGGTGGGCCTAATACGCTCATCAGTATAAATAGTTAGAGTCAACCAAAGGGCAATGGTGGGCCTAATACGCTCATCAGTATAAATAGTTAGAGTCAAACAAAGGGCCAGGGTGGGCCTAATACGCTCATCAGTATAAATAAAGTCAAACAAAGGGCCAGGGTGGGCCTAATACGCTCATCAGTATAAATAAAGTCAAACAAAGGGCCAGGGTGGGCCTAATACGCTCATCAGTATAAATAAAGTCAAACAAAGGGCCATGGTGGGCCTAATACGCTCATCAGGATAAACAGTTAGAGTCAAACAAAGGGCCATGGTGGGCCTAATACGCTCATCACTATAAATAGTTAGAGTCAAACAAAGGGCCATGGTGGGCCTAATACGCTCATCAGTATAAATAGTTAGAGTCAAACAAAGGGCCATGGTGGGCCTAATACGCTCATCAGTATAAATAGTTAGAGTCAAACAAAGGGCCATGGTGGGCCTAATACGCTCATCAGTATAAATAGAGCCAAACAAAGGGCCATGGTGGGCCTAATACGCTCATCAGTATAAATAAAGTCAAACAAAGGGCCACGGTGGGCCTAATACGCTCATCAGTATAAATAGTTAGAGTCAAACAAAGGGCCATGGTGGGCCTAATACGCTCATCAGTATAAATAAAGTCAAACAAAGGGCCATGGTGGGCCTAATACGCTCATCAGTATAAATAAAGTCAAACAAAGGGCCATGGTGGGCCTAATACGCTCATCAGTATAAATAGTTAGAGTCGAACAAAGGGCCAGGGTGGGCCTAATACGCTCATCAGTATAAATAAAGTCAAACAAAGGGCCAGGGTGGGCCTAATACGCTCATCAGTATAAATAGTTAGAGTCAAACAAAGGGCCATGGTGGGCCTAATACGCTCATCAGTATAAATAGTTAGAGTCAAACAAAGGGCCATGGTGGGCCTAATACGCTCATCAGTATAAATAGTTAGAGTCAAACAAAGGGCCATGGTGGGCCTAATACGCTCATCAGTATAAACACTTAGAGTCAAACAAAGGGCCATGGTGGGCCTAATACGCTCATCAGTATAAATAAAGTCAAACAAAGTGCCATGGTGGGCCTAATATATGCTCATCAGTATAAATAGTTAAAGTCAAACAAAGGACCACAGTGGGCCTAATACGCTCATCAGAATAAATAAAGTCAAACAAAGGGCCATGGTGGGCCTAATACGCTCATCAGTATAAATAGTTAGAGTCAAACAAAGGGCCATGGTGGGCCTAATACGCTCATCAGTATAAACAGTTAGAGTCAAACAAAGGACCATGGTGGGCCTAATACACTCTCCTGTATAAGTAGTTAGGAGACAAACAAATAAGCATGGTGGGTCTAATACGATCACATGTATAAGCAGATAGAGGCAAACAAAGGTCTATGGTAGGCATAGTACGCTCACCCGTTTGGGTAACTACAGAAAAACAAGGGAAAGATGACCTAATGAACACACCTGTATAAGTAGTTAGAGAGAAACAAAGGGTCGTGGTTGATCTAACATGCTAACCTGTATAAGTAGTTGGAGACAAACAAAGGACCCTGGTGGACAAATACGCTCACTTGTATAAATAGTTAGAGTCAAACAAAGGGCCATGGTGGGCCTAATACGCTCATCAGTATAAACAGTTAGAGTCAAACAAAGGACCATGGTGGGCCTAATACGCTCATCAGTATAAATAAAGTCAAACAAAGGGCCATGGTGGGCCTAATACGCTCATCAGTATAAATAGTTAGAGTCAAACAAAGGGCCATGGTGGGCCTAACATGCTCATCAGTGTAAATAGTTAGAGTCAAACAAAGGGCCACGGTGGGCCTAATACGCTCATCAGTGTAAATAGAGTCAAACAAAGGGCCATGGTGGGCCTAATACGCTCATCAGTATAAATAGTTAAAGTCAAACAAAGGGCCATGGTGGGACTAATACGCTCATCAGTATAAATAGTTAGAGTCAAACAAAGGGCCATGGTGGGCCTAATACGCTCATCAGTATAAATAGAGTCAAACAAAGGACCATGGTGAGCCTAATACGCTCATCAGTATAAATAGTTAGAGTCAAACAAAGGGCCATGGTGGGCCTAATACGCTCATCAGTATAAATAGTTAGAGTCAAACAAAGGGCCAGGGAGGGCCTAATATGCTGATCAGTATAAATAGTTAGAGTCAAACAAAGGGCCATGGTGGGCCTAATACGCTCATCAGTATAAATAGAGTCAAACAAAGGACCATGGTGGGCCAAATACGCTCATCAGTATACATAGTCAGAGTCAAACAAAGGGCCATGGTGGGCCTAATACGCTCATCAGTATAAATAGTTAGAGTCAAACAAAGGGCCATGGTGGGCCTAATACGCTCATCAGTATAAATAGTTAGAGTCAAACAAAGGGCCAGGGTGGGCCTAATACGCTCATCAGTATAAATAGTTAGAGTCAACCAAAGGGCAATGGTGGGCCTAATACGCTCATCAGTATAAATAGTTAGAGTCAAACAAAGGGCCAGGGTGGGCCTAATACGCTCATCAGTATAATTAAAGTCAAACAAAGGGCCAGGGTGGGCCTAATACGCTCATCAGTATAAATAAAGTCAAACAAAGGGCCAGGGTGGGCCTAATACGCTCATCAGTATAAATAAAGTCAAACAAAGGGCCATGGTGGGCCTAATACGCTCATCAGGATAAACAGTTAGAGTCAAACAAAGGGCCATGGTGGGCCTAATACGCTCATCACTATAAATAGTTAGAGTCAAACAAAGGGCCATGGTGGGCCTAATACGCTCATCAGTATAAATAGTTAGAGTCAAACAAAGGGCCATGGTGGGCCTAATACGCTCATCAGTATAAATAGTTAGAGTCAAACAAAGGGCCATGGTGGGCCTAATACGCTCATCAGTATAAATAGAGCCAAACAAAGGGCCATGGTGGGCCTAATACGCTCATCAGTATAAATAAAGTCAAACAAAGGGCCATGGTGGGCCTAATACGCTCATCAGTATAAATAGTTAGAGTCAATCAAAGGGCCAGGGTGGGCCTAATACGCTCATCAGTATAAAAAGTTAGAGTCAAACAAAGGGCCATGGTGGGCCTAATACGCTCATCAGTATAAATAGTTAGAGTCAAACAAAGGGCCATGGTGGGCCTAATACGCTCATCAGTATAAATAGTTAGAGTCAAACAAAGGGCCAGGGTGGGCCTAATACGCTCATCAGTATAAATAAAGTCAAACAAAGGGCCAGGGTGGGCCTAATACGCTCATCAGTATAAATAGTTAGAGTCAAACAAAGGGCCATGGTGGGCCTAATACGCTCATCAGTATAAATAGTTAGAGTCAAACAAAGTGCCATGGTGGGCCTAATATATGCTCATCAGTATAAATAGTTAAAGTCAAACAAAGGACCACAGTGGGCCTAATACGCTCATCAGAATAAATAAAGTCAAACAAAGGGCCATGGTGGGCCTAATACGCTCATCAGTATAAATAGTTAGAGTCAAACAAAGGGCCATGGTGGGCCTAATACGCTCATCAGTATAAACAGTTAGAGTCAAACAAAGGGCCATGGTGGGCCTAATACGCTCATCAGTATAAATAGTTAGAGTCAAACAAAGGGCCATGGTGGGCCTAATACGCTCATCAGTATAAATAGTTAGAGTCAAACAAAGGGCCAAGGTGGGGCTAATACGCTCATCAGTATAAATAGTTAGAGTCAACCAAAGGGCCATGGTGGGCCTAATACGCTCATCAGTATAAATAGTTAGAGTCAAACAAAGGGCCATGGTGGGCCTAATACGCTCATCAGTATAAATAGTTAGAGTCAAACAAAGGGCCAAGGTGGGGCTAATACGCTCATCAGTATAAATAGTTAGAGTCAACCAAAGGGCCATGGTGGGCCTAATACGCTCATCAGTATAAATAGTTAGAGTCAAACAAAGGGCCATGGTGGGCCTAATACGCTCATCAGTATAAATAGTTAGAGTCAAACAAAGGGCCATGGTGGGCCTAATACGCTCATCAGTATAAATAGAGCCAAACAAAGGGCCATGGTGGGCCTAATACGCTCATCAGTATAAATAAAGTCAAACAAAGGGCCATGGTGGGCCTAATACGCTCATCAGTATAAATAGTTAGAGTCAATCAAAGGGCCAGGGTGGGCCTAATACGCTCATCAGTATAAAAAGTTAGAGTCAAACAAAGGGCCATGGTGGGCCTAATACGCTCATCAGTATAAATAGTTAGAGTCAAACAAAGGGCCATGGTGGGCCTAATACGCTCATCAGTATAAATAGTTAGAGTCAAACAAAGGGCCAGGGTGGGCCTAATACGCTCATCAGTATAAATAAAGTCAAACAAAGGGCCAGGGTGGGCCTAATACGCTCATCAGTATAAATAGTTAGAGTCAAACAAAGGGCCATGGTGGGCCTAATACGCTCATCAGTATAAATAGTTAGAGTCAAACAAAGTGCCATGGTGGGCCTAATATATGCTCATCAGTATAAATAGTTAAAGTCAAACAAAGGACCACAGTGGGCCTAATACGCTCATCAGAATAAATAAAGTCAAACAAAGGGCCATGGTGGGCCTAATACGCTCATCAGTATAAATAGTTAGAGTCAAACAAAGGGCCATGGTGGGCCTAATACGCTCATCAGTATAAACAGTTAGAGTCAAACAAAGGGCCATGGTGGGCCTAATACGCTCATCAGTATAAATAGTTAGAGTCAAACAAAGGGCCATGGTGGGCCTAATACGCTCATCAGTATAAATAGTTAGAGTCAAACAAAGGGCCAAGGTGGGGCTAATACGCTCATCAGTATAAATAGTTAGAGTCAACCAAAGGGCCATGGTGGGCCTAATACGCTCATCAGTATAAATAGTTAGAGTCAAACAAAGGGCCATGGTGGGCCTAATACGCTCATCAGTATAAATAGTTAGAGTCAAACAAAGGGCCATGGTGGGCCTAATACGCTCATCAGTATAAATAGAGCCAAACAAAGGGCCATGGTGGGCCTAATACGCTCATCAGTATAAATAAAGTCAAACAAAGGGCCATGGTGGGCCTAATACGCTCATCAGTATAAATAGTTAGAGTCAATCAAAGGGCCAGGGTGGGCCTAATACGCTCATCAGTATAAAAAGTTAGAGTCAAACAAAGGGCCATGGTGGGCCTAATACGCTCATCAGTATAAATAGTTAGAGTCAAACAAAGGGCCATGGTGGGCCTAATACGCTCATCAGTATAAATAGTTAGAGTCAAACAAAGGGCCAGGGTGGGCCTAATACGCTCATCAGTATAAATAAAGTCAAACAAAGGGCCAGGGTGGGCCTAATACGCTCATCAGTATAAATAGTTAGAGTCAAACAAAGGGCCATGGTGGGCCTAATACGCTCATCAGTATAAATAGTTAGAGTCAAACAAAGTGCCATGGTGGGCCTAATATATGCTCATCAGTATAAATAGTTAAAGTCAAACAAAGGACCACAGTGGGCCTAATACGCTCATCAGAATAAATAAAGTCAAACAAAGGGCCATGGTGGGCCTAATACGCTCATCAGTATAAATAGTTAGAGTCAAACAAAGGGCCATGGTGGGCCTAATACGCTCATCAGTATAAACAGTTAGAGTCAAACAAAGGGCCATGGTGGGCCTAATACGCTCATCAGTATAAATAGTTAGAGTCAAACAAAGGGCCATGGTGGGCCTAATACGCTCATCAGTATAAATAGTTAGAGTCAAACAAAGGGCCAAGGTGGGGCTAATACGCTCATCAGTATAAATAGTTAGAGTCAACCAAAGGGCCATGGTGGGCCTAATACGCTCATCAGTATAAATAGTTAGAGTCAAACAAAGGGCCATGGTGGGCCTAATATGCTCATCAGTATAAATAGTTAGAGTCAAACAAAGGGCCATGTTGGGCCAAATACGCTCATCAGTATAAATAGTTAGAGTCAAACAAAGGGCCATGGTGGGCCTAATACGCTCATCAGTATAAACACTTAGAGTCAAACAAAGGGCCATGGTGGGCCTAATACGCTCATCAGTATAAATAAAGTCAAACAAAGGGCCATGGTAGGCCTAATACGCTCATCAGTATAAATCAAGTCAAACAAAGGGCCATGGTGGGCCTAATACGCTCATCGGTATAAATAAAGTCAAACAAAGGGCCATGGTGGGCCTAATACGCTCATCAGTATAAATAGTTAGAGTCAAACAAAGGGCCATGGTAGGCCTAATACTCTCATCAGTATAAATAGTTAGAGTCAAACAAAGGGCCATGGTGGGCCTAATACGCTCATCAGTATAAACAGTTAGAGTCAAACAAAGGGCCATGGTGGGCCTAATATGTTCATCAGTGTAAATAGTTATAGTCAAACAAAGGGTCAGGGTGGGCCTAATACGCTCATCAGTATAAATAGTTAGAGTCAAACAAAGGGCCATGGTGGGCCTAATACGCTCATCTGTATAAACAGTTAGAGTCAAACAAAGGACCATGGTGGGCCTAATACGCTCATCAGTATAAATAAAGTAAAACAAAGGGCCATGGTGGGCCTAATACGCTCATCAGTATAAATAGTTAGAGTCAAACAAAGGGCCATGGTGGGCCTAATACGCTCATCAGTATAAACAGTTAGAGTCAAACAAAGGGTCACGGTGGGCCTAATACGCTGATCAGGATAAATAGTTAGAGTCAAACAAAGGGCCATGGTGGGCCTAATACGCTCATCAGTATAAATAAAGTCAAGCAAAGGGCCATGGTGGGCCTAATACGCTCATCAGTATAAATAAAGTCAAACAAAGGGCCATGGTGGGCCTAATACGCTCATCAGTATAAATAAAGTCAAACAAAGGGCCATGGTGGGCCTAATATGCTCATCAGTGTAAATAGTTAGAGTCAAACAAAGGGTCAGGGTGGGCCTAATACGCTCATCAGTATAAATAGTTAGAGTCAAACAAAGGGCCATGGTGGGCCTAATACGCTAATCAGTATAAACAGTTAGAGTCAAACAAAGGACCATGGTGGGCCTAATACGCTCATCAGTATAAATAGTTAGAGTCAAACAAAGGGCCATGGTAGGCCTAATACGCTCATCAGTATAAATAGTTAGAGTCAAACAAAGGGCCATGGTGGGCCTAATACGCTCATCAGTATAAACAGTTAGAGTCAAACAAAGGGCCATGGTGGGCCTAATATGCTCATCAGTGTAAATAGTTAGAGTCAAACAAAGGGCCATGGTGGGCCTAATATGCTCATCAGTGTAAATAGTTAGAGTCAAACAAAGGGCCATGGTGGGCCTAATACGCTCATCAGCATAAATAGTTAAAGTCAAACAAAGGGCCATGGTGGGCCTAATACGCTCATCAGTATAAATAGTTAGAGTCAAACAAAGGGCCATGGTGGGCCTAATACGCTCATCAGTATAAATAGAGTCAAACAAAGGACCATGGTGGGCCTAATACGCTCATCAGTATAAATAGTTAGAGTCAAACAAAGGGCCATGGTGGGCCTAATACGCTCATCAGTATAAATAGTTAGAGTCAAACAAAGGGTCATGGTGGGCCTAATACGCTCATCAGTATAAATAGTTAGAGTCAAACAAAGGGCCAGGGTGGGCCTAATACGCTCATCAGTATAAATAGTTAGAGTCAAACAAAGGGCCATGGTGGGCCTAATACGCTCATCAGTATAAATAGTTAGAATCAAACAAAGGGCCAGGGTGGGCCTAATACGCTCATCAGTTTAAATAAAGTCAAACAAAGGGCCAGGGTGGTCCTAATACGCTCATCAGTATAAATAAAGTCACACAAAGGGCCAGGGTGGGCCTAATGCGCTCGTCAGTATAAATAAAGTCAAACAAAGGGCCATGGTGGGCCTAATACGCTCATCAGTATAAATAGGTAGAGTCAAACAAAGGGCCATGGTGGGCCTAATACGCTCATCAGCATAAATAGTTAGAGTCAAACAAAGGGCCATGGTGGGCCTAATGCGCTCATCAGTATAAATAGTTAGAGTCAAACAAAGGGCCATGGTGGGCCTAATACGCTCATCAGTATAAATAGTTAGAGTCAAAGGGCCATGGTGGGCCTAATACCCTCATCAGTATAAATAGAGTCAAACAAAGGGCCATGGTGGGCCTAATACGCTCATCAGTATAAATAAAGTCAAACAAAGGGCCATGGTGGGCCTAATACGCTCATCAGCATAAATAGTTAGAGTCAAACAAAGGGACAGGGTGGGCCTAATACGCTCATCAGTATAAATAGTTGGAGTCAAACAAAGGGCCATGGTGGGCCTAATACGCTCATCAGTATAAATAGTTAGAGTCAAACAAAGGGCCATGGTGGGCCTAATACGCTCATCAGTATAAATAGTTAGAGTCAAACAAAGGGCCATGGTGGGCCTAATACGCTCATCAGTATAAATAGAGCCAAACAAAGGGCCATGGTGGGCCTAATACGCTCATCAGCATAAATAAAGTCAAACAAAGGGCCATCGTGGGCCTAATACGCTCATCAGTATAAATAATTAGAGTCAAACAAAGGGCCATGGTGGGCCTAATACGCTCATCAGTATAAAAAGTTAGAGTCAAACAAAGGGCCATGGTGGGCCTAATACGCTCATCAGTATAAATAGTTAGAGTCAAACAAAGGGCCATGGTGGGCCTTATACGCTCATCAGTATAAATAGTTAGAGTCAAACAAAGGGCCATGGTGGGCCTAATACGCTCATCAGTATAAATAGAGCCAAACAAAGGGCCATGCTGGGCCTAATACGCTCATCAGTAGAAATAGTTAGAGTCAAACAAAGGGCCAGGGTGGGCCTAATACGCTCATCAGTAGAAATAGTTAGAGTCAAACAAAGTGCCAGGGTGGGCCTAATACGCTCATCAGTATAAAAAGTTAGAGTCAAACAAAGGGCCATGGTGGGCCTAATACGCTCATCAGTATAAATAGTTAGAGTCAAACAAAGGGCCAGGGTGGGCCTAATACGCTCATCAGTATAAATAAAGTCAAACAAAGGGCCAGGGTGGGCCTAATACGCTCATCAGTATAAATAGTTAGAGTCAAACAAAGGGCCATGGTGGGCCTAATACGCTCATCAGTATAAATAGTTAGAGTCAAACAAAGGGCCTCGATGGGCCTAATACGCTCATCAGTATAAATAGTTAGAGTCAAACAAAGGGCCATGGTGGGCCTAATACGCTCATCTGTATAAACAGTTAGAGTCAAACAAAGGACCATGGTGGGCCTAATACGCTCATCAGTATAAATAAAGTAAAACAAAGGGCCATGGTGGGCCTAATACGCTCATCAGTATAAATAGTTAGAGTCAAACAAAGGGCCATGGTGGGCCTAATACGCTCATCAGTATAAACAGTTAGAGTCAAACAAAGGGTCACGGTGGGCCTAATACGCTGATCAGGATAAATAGTTAGAGTCAAACAAAGGGCCATGGTGGGCCTAATACGCTCATCAGTATAAATAAAGTCAAGCAAAGGGCCATGGTGGGCCTAATACGCTCATCAGTATAAATAAAGTCAAACAAAGGGCCATGGTGGGCCTAATACGCTCATCAGTATAAATAAAGTCAAACAAAGGGCCATGGTGGGCCTAATATGCTCATCAGTGTAAATAGTTAGAGTCAAACAAAGGGTCAGGGTGGGCCTAATACGCTCATCAGTATAAATAGTTAGAGTCAAACAAAGGGCCATGGTGGGCCTAATACGCTAATCAGTATAAACAGTTAGAGTCAAACAAAGGACCATGGTGGGCCTAATACGCTCATCAGTATAAATAGTTAGAGTCAAACAAAGGGCCATGGTAGGCCTAATACGCTCATCAGTATAAATAGTTAGAGTCAAACACAGGGCCATGGTGGGCCTAATACGCTCATCAGTATAAACAGTTAGAGTCAAACAAAGGGCCATGGTGGGCCTAATATGCTCATCAGTGTAAATAGTTAGAGTCAAACAAAGGGCCATGGTGGGCCTAATATGCTCATCAGTGTAAATAGTTAGAGTCAAACAAAGGGCCATGGTGGGCCTAATACGCTCATCAGCATAAATAGTTAAAGTCAAACAAAGGGCCATGGTGGGCCTAATACGCTCATCAGTATAAATAGTTAGAGTCAAACAAAGGGCCATGGTGGGCCTAATACGCTCATCAGTATAAATAGAGTCAAACAAAGGACCATGGTGGGCCTAATACGCTCATCAGTATAAATAGTTAGAGTCAAACAAAGGGCCATGGTGGGCCTAATACGCTCATCAGTATAAATAGTTAGAGTCAAACAAAGGGTCATGGTGGGCCTAATACGCTCATCAGTATAAATAGTTAGAGTCAAACAAAGGGCCAGGGTGGGCCTAATACGCTCATCAGTATAAATAGTTAGAGTCAAACAAAGGGCCATGGTGGGCCTAATACGCTCATCAGTATAAATAGTTAGAATCAAACAAAGGGCCAGGGTGGGCCTAATACGCTCATCAGTTTAAATAAAGTCAAACAAAGGGCCAGGGTGGTCCTAATACGCTCATCAGTATAAATAAAGTCACACAAAGGGCCAGGGTGGGCCTAATGCGCTCGTCAGTATAAATAAAGTCAAACAAAGGGCCATGGTGGGCCTAATACGCTCATCAGTATAAATAGGTAGAGTCAAACAAAGGGCCATGGTGGGCCTAATACGCTCATCAGCATAAATAGTTAGAGTCAAACAAAGGGCCATGGTGGGCCTAATGCGCTCATCAGTATAAATAGTTAGAGTCAAACAAAGGGCCATGGTGGGCCTAATACGCTCATCAGTATAAATAGTTAGAGTCAAAGGGCCATGGTGGGCCTAATACCCTCATCAGTATAAATAGAGTCAAACAAAGGGCCATGGTGGGCCTAATACGCTCATCAGTATAAATAAAGTCAAACAAAGGGCCATGGTGGGCCTAATACGCTCATCAGCATAAATAGTTAGAGTCAAACAAAGGGACAGGGTGGGCCTAATACGCTCATCAGTATAAATAGTTGGAGTCAAACAAAGGGCCATGGTGGGCCTAATACGCTCATCAGTATAAATAGTTAGAGTCAAACAAAGGGCCATGGTGGGCCTAATACGCTCATCAGTATAAATAGTTAGAGTCAAACAAAGGGCCATGGTGGGCCTAATACGCTCATCAGTATAAATAGAGCCAAACAAAGGGCCATGGTGGGCCTAATACGCTCATCAGCATAAATAAAGTCAAACAAAGGGCCATCGTGGGCCTAATACGCTCATCAGTATAAATAATTAGAGTCAAACAAAGGGCCATGGTGGGCCTAATACGCTCATCAGTATAAAAAGTTAGAGTCAAACAAAGGGCCATGGTGGGCCTAATACGCTCATCAGTATAAATAGTTAGAGTCAAACAAAGGGCCATGGTGGGCCTTATACGCTCATCAGTATAAATAGTTAGAGTCAAACAAAGGGCCATGGTGGGCCTAATACGCTCATCAGTATAAATAGAGCCAAACAAAGGGCCATGCTGGGCCTAATACGCTCATCAGTAGAAATAGTTAGAGTCAAACAAAGGGCCAGGGTGGGCCTAATACGCTCATCAGTAGAAATAGTTAGAGTCAAACAAAGGGCCAGGGTGGGCCTAATACGCTCATCAGTATAAAAAGTTAGAGTCAAACAAAGGGCCATGGTGGGCCTAATACGCTCATCAGTATAAATAGTTAGAGTCAAACAAAGGGCCAGGGTGGGCCTAATACGCTCATCAGTATAAATAAAGTCAAACAAAGGGCCAGGGTGGGCCTAATACGCTCATCAGTATAAATAGTTAGAGTCAAACAAAGGGCCATGGTGGGCCTAATACGCTCATCAGTATAAATAGTTAGAGTCAAACAAAGGGCCTCGATGGGCCTAATACGCTCATCAGTATAAATAGTTAGAGTCAAACAAAGGGCCATGGTGGGCCTAATACGCTCATCAGTATAAACACTTAGAGTCAAACAAAGGGCCATGGTGGGCCTAATACGCTCATCAGTATAAATAAAGTCAAACAAAGGGCCATGGTGGGCCTAATATTTGCTCATCAGTATAAAAAGTTAAAGTCAAACAAAGGACCACGGTGGGCCTAATACGCTCATCAGAATAAATAAAGTCAAACAAAGGGCCATGGTAGGCCTAATACGCTCATCAGTATAAATAGCTACAGTCAACCAAAGGGCCATGGTGGGCCTAATACGCTCATCAGTATAAACAGTTAGAGTCAAACAAAGGGCCATGGTGGGCCTAATACGCTCATCAGTATAAATAGTTAGAGTCAAACAAAGGGCCATGGTGGGCCTAATACGCTCATCAGTATAAATAATTAGAGTCAAACAAAGGGCAAAGGTGGGCCTAATACGCTCATCAGTATAAATAGTTAGAGTCAAACAAAGGGCCAAGGTGGGCCTAATACGCTCATCAGTATAAATAGTTAGAGTCAAACAAAGGGCCATGGTGGGCCTAATACGCTCATCAGTATAAATAGTTAGAGTCAAACAAAGGGCCATGGTGGGCCTAATACGCTCATCAGTATAAATATTTAGAGTCAAACAAAGGGCCATGGTGGGCCTAATACGCTCATCAGTATAAACACTTAGAGTCAAACAAAGGGCCATGGTGGGCCTAATACGCTCATCAGTATAAATAAAGTCAAACAAAGGGCCATGGTGGGCCTAATACGCTCATCAGTATAAACACTTAGAGTCAAACAAAGGGCCATGGTGGGCCTAATACGCTCATCAGTATAAATAAAGTCAAACAAAGGGCCATGGTGGGCCTAAAATATGCTTATCAGTATAAATAGTTAAAGTCAAACAAAGGACCACGGTGGGCCTAATACGCTCATCAGTATAAATAGTTAGAGTCAAACAAAGGGCCAAGGTGGGCCTAATACGCTCATCAGTATAAATAGTTAGAGTCAAACAAAGGGCCATGGTGGGCCCAATACGCTCATTAGTATAAATAGTTAGAGTCAAACAAAGGGCCATGGTGGGCCTAATACGCTCATCAGTATAAATAGTTAGAGTCAACCAAAGGGCCATGGTGGGCCTAATACGCTCATCAGTATAAACAGTTAGAGTCAAACAAAGGGCCATGGTGGGCCTAATACGCTCATCAGTATAAATAAAGTCAAACAAACGGCCATGGTGGGCCTAATATGCTCATCAGTGTAAATAGTTAGAGTCAAACAAAGGGCCACGATGGGCCTAATACGCTCATCAGTATAAATAGAGTCAAACAAAGGACCATGGTGAGCCTAATACGCTCATCAGTATAAATAGTTAGAGTCAAACAAAGGGCCATGGTGGGCCTAATACGCTCATCAGTATAAATAGTTAGAGTCAAACAAAGGGCCAGGGAGGGCCTAATATGCTGATCAGTATAAATAGTTAGAGTCAAACAAAGGGCCATGGTGGGCCTAATACGCTCATCAGTATAAATAGAGTCAAACAAAGGACCATGGTGGGCCAAATACGCTCATCAGTATACATAGTCAGAGTCAAACAAAGGGCCATGGTGGGCCTAATACGCTCATCAGTATAAATATTTAGAGTCAAACAAAGGGCCATGGTGGGCCTAATACGCTCATCAGTATAAATAGTTAGAGTCAAACAAAGGGCCAGGGTGGGCCTAATACGCTCATCAGTATAAATAGTTAGAGTCAACCAAAGGGCAATGGTGGGCCTAATACGCTCATCAGTATAAATAGTTAGAGTCAAACAAAGGGCCAGGGTGGGCCTAATACGCTCATCAGTATAAATAAAGTCAAACAAAGGGCCAGGGTGGGCCTAATACGCTCATCAGTATAAATAAAGTCAAACAAAGGGCCAGGGTGGGCCTAATACGCTCATCAGTATAAATAAAGTCAAACAAAGGGCCATGGTGGGCCTAATACGCTCATCAGTATAAACAGTTAGAGTCAAACAAAGGGCCATGGTGGGCCTAATACGCTCATCACTATAAATAGTTAGAGTCAAACAAAGGGCCATGGTGGGCCTAATACGCTCATCAGTATAAATAGTTAGAGTCAAACAAAGGGCCATGGTGGGCCTAATACGCTCATCAGTATAAATAGTTAGAGTCAAACAAAGGGCCATGGTGGGCCTAATACGCTCATCAGTATAAATAGAGCCAAACAAAGGGCCATGGTGGGCCTAATACGCTCATCAGTATAAATAAAGTCAAACAAAGGGCCATGGTGGGCCTAATACGCTCATCAGTATAAATAGTTAGAGTCAATCAAAGGGCCAGGGTGGGCCTAATACGCTCATCAGTATAAAAAGTTAGAGTCAAACAAAGGGCCATGGTGGGCCTAATACGCTCATCAGTATAAATAGTTAGAGTCAAACAAAGGGCCATGGTGGGCCTAATACGCTCATCAGTATAAATAGTTAGAGTCAAACAAAGGGCCAGGGTGGGCCTAATACGCTCATCAGTATAAATAAAGTCAAACAAAGGGCCAGGGTGGGCCTAATACGCTCATCAGTATAAATAGTTAGAGTCAAACAAAGGGCCATGGTGGGCCTAATACGCTCATCAGTATAAATAGTTAGAGTCAAACAAAGGGCCATGGTGGGCCTAATACGCTCATCAGTATAAATAGTTAGAGTCAAACAAAGGGCCATGGTGGGCCTAATACGCTCATCAGTATAAACACTTAGAGTCAAACAAAGGGCCATGGTGGGCCTAATACGCTCATCAGTATAAATAAAGTCAAACAAAGTGCCATGGTGGGCCTAATATATGCTCATCAGTATAAATAGTTAAAGTCAAACAAAGGACCACAGTGGGCCTAATACGCTCATCAGAATAAATAAAGTCAAACAAAGGGCCATGGTGGGCCTAATACGCTCATCAGTATAAATAGTTAGAGTCAAACAAAGGGCCATGGTGGGCCTAATACGCTCATCAGTATAAACAGTTAGAGTCAAACAAAGGGCCATGGTGGGCCTAATACGCTCATCAGTATAAATAGTTAGAGTCAAACAAAGGGCCATGGTGGGCCTAATACGCTCATCAGTATAAATAGTTAGAGTCAAACAAAGGGCCAAGGTGGGGCTAATACGCTCATCAGTATAAATAGTTAGAGTCAACCAAAGGGCCATGGTGGGCCTAATACGCTCATCAGTATAAATAGTTAGAGTCAAACAAAGGGCCATGGTGGGCCTAATATGCTCATCAGTATAAATAGTTAGAGTCAAACAAAGGGCCATGTTGGGCCAAATACGCTCATCAGTATAAATAGTTAGAGTCAAACAAAGGGCCATGGTGGGCCTAATGCGCTCATCAGTATAAACACTTAGAGTCAAACAAAGGGCCATGGTGGGCCTAATACGCTCATCAGTATAAATAAAGTCAAACAAAGGGCCATGGTAGGCCTAATACGCTCATCAGTATAAATCAAGTCAAACAAAGGGCCATGGTGGGCCTAATACGCTCATCGGTATAAATAAAGTCAAACAAAGGGCCATGGTGGGCCTAATACGCTCATCAGTATAAATAGTTAGAGTCAAACAAAGGGCCATGGTAGGCCTAATACTCTCATCAGTATAAATAGTTAGAGTCAAACAAAGGGCCATGGTGGGCCTAATACGCTCATCAGTATAAACAGTTAGAGTCAAACAAAGGGCCATGGTGGGCCTAATATGTTCATCAGTGTAAATAGTTATAGTCAAACAAAGGGTCAGGGTGGGCCTAATACGCTCATCAGTATAAATAGTTAGAGTCAAACAAAGGGCCATGGTGGGCCTAATACGCTCATCTGTATAAACAGTTAGAGTCAAACAAAGGACCATGGTGGGCCTAATACGCTCATCAGTATAAATAAAGTAAAACAAAGGGCCATGGTGGGCCTAATACGCTCATCAGTATAAATAGTTAGAGTCAAACAAAGGGCCATGGTGGGCCTAATACGCTCATCAGTATAAACAGTTAGAGTCAAACAAAGGGTCACGGTGGGCCTAATACGCTGATCAGGATAAATAGTTAGAGTCAAACAAAGGGCCATGGTGGGCCTAATACGCTCATCAGTATAAATAAAGTCAAGCAAAGGGCCATGGTGGGCCTAATACGCTCATCAGTATAAATAAAGTCAAACAAAGGGCCATGGTGGGCCTAATACGCTCATCAGTATAAATAAAGTCAAACAAAGGGCCATGGTGGGCCTAATATGCTCATCAGTGTAAATAGTTAGAGTCAAACAAAGGGTCAGGGTGGGCCTAATACGCTCATCAGTATAAATAGTTAGAGTCAAACAAAGGGCCATGGTGGGCCTAATACGCTAATCAGTATAAACAGTTAGAGTCAAACAAAGGACCATGGTGGGCCTAATACGCTCATCAGTATAAATAGTTAGAGTCAAACAAAGGGCCATGGTAGGCCTAATACGCTCATCAGTATAAATAGTTAGAGTCAAACAAAGGGCCATGGTGGGCCTAATACGCTCATCAGTATAAACAGTTAGAGTCAAACAAAGGGCCATGGTGGGCCTAATATGCTCATCAGTGTAAATAGTTAGAGTCAAACAAAGGGCCATGGTGGGCCTAATATGCTCATCAGTGTAAATAGTTAGAGTCAAACAAAGGGCCATGGTGGGCCTAATACGCTCATCAGCATAAATAGTTAAAGTCAAACAAAGGGCCATGGTGGGCCTAATACGCTCATCAGTATAAATAGTTAGAGTCAAACAAAGGGCCATGGTGGGCCTAATACGCTCATCAGTATAAATAGAGTCAAACAAAGGACCATGGTGGGCCTAATACGCTCATCAGTATAAATAGTTAGAGTCAAACAAAGGGCCATGGTGGGCCTAATACGCTCATCAGTATAAATAGTTAGAGTCAAACAAAGGGTCATGGTGGGCCTAATACGCTCATCAGTATAAATAGTTAGAGTCAAACAAAGGGCCAGGGTGGGCCTAATACGCTCATCAGTATAAATAGTTAGAGTCAAACAAAGGGCCATGGTGGGCCTAATACGCTCATCAGTATAAATAGTTAGAATCAAACAAAGGGCCAGGGTGGGCCTAATACGCTCATCAGTTTAAATAAAGTCAAACAAAGGGCCAGGGTGGTCCTAATACGCTCATCAGTATAAATAAAGTCACACAAAGGGCCAGGGTGGGCCTAATGCGCTCGTCAGTATAAATAAAGTCAAACAAAGGGCCATGGTGGGCCTAATACGCTCATCAGTATAAATAGGTAGAGTCAAACAAAGGGCCATGGTGGGCCTAATACGCTCATCAGCATAAATAGTTAGAGTCAAACAAAGGGCCATGGTGGGCCTAATGCGCTCATCAGTATAAATAGTTAGAGTCAAACAAAGGGCCATGGTGGGCCTAATACGCTCATCAGTATAAATAGTTAGAGTCAAAGGGCCATGGTGGGCCTAATACCCTCATCAGTATAAATAGAGTCAAACAAAGGGCCATGGTGGGCCTAATACGCTCATCAGTATAAATCAAGTCAAACAAAGGGCCATGGTGGGCCTAATACGCTCATCAGCATAAATAGTTAGAGTCAAACAAAGGGACAGGGTGGGCCTAATACGCTCATCAGTATAAATAGTTGGAGTCAAACAAAGGGCCATGGTGGGCCTAATACGCTCATCAGTATAAATAGTTAGAGTCAAACAAAGGGCCATGGTGGGCCTAATACGCTCATCAGTATAAATAGTTAGAGTCAAACAAAGGGCCATGGTGGGCCTAATACGCTCATCAGTATAAATAGAGCCAAACAAAGGGCCATGGTGGGCCTAATACGCTCATCAGCATAAATAAAGTCAAACAAAGGGCCATCGTGGGCCTAATACGCTCATCAGTATAAATAATTAGAGTCAAACAAAGGGCCATGGTGGGCCTAATACGCTCATCAGTATAAAAAGTTAGAGTCAAACAAAGGGCCATGGTGGGCCTAATACGCTCATCAGTATAAATAGTTAGAGTCAAACAAAGGGCCATGGTGGGCCTTATACGCTCATCAGTATAAATAGTTAGAGTCAAACAAAGGGCCATGGTGGGCCTAATACGCTCATCAGTATAAATAGAGCCAAACAAAGGGCCATGCTGGGCCTAATACGCTCATCAGTAGAAATAGTTAGAGTCAAACAAAGGGCCAGGGTGGGCCTAATACGCTCATCAGTAGAAATAGTTAGAGTCAAACAAAGGGCCAGGGTGGGCCTAATACGCTCATCAGTATAAAAAGTTAGAGTCAAACAAAGGGCCATGGTGGGCCTAATACGCTCATCAGTATAAATAGTTAGAGTCAAACAAAGGGCCAGGGTGGGCCTAATACGCTCATCAGTATAAATAAAGTCAAACAAAGGGCCAGGGTGGGCCTAATACGCTCATCAGTATAAATAGTTAGAGTCAAACAAAGGGCCATGGTGGGCCTAATACGCTCATCAGTATAAATAGTTAGAGTCAAACAAAGGGCCTCGATGGGCCTAATACGCTCATCAGTATAAATAGTTAGAGTCAAACAAAGGGCCATGGTGGGCCTAATACGCTCATCAGTATAAACACTTAGAGTCAAACAAAGGGCCATGGTGGGCCTAATACGCTCATCAGTATAAATAAAGTCAAACAAAGGGCCATGGTGGGCCTAGTATATGCTCATCAGTATAAAAAGTTAAAGTCAAACAAAGGACCACGGTGGGCCTAATACGCTCATCAGAATAAATAAAGTCAAACAAAGGGCCATGGTAGGCCTAATACGCTCATCAGTATAAATAGCTACAGTCAACCAAAGGGCCATGGTGGGCCTAATACGCTCATCAGTATAAACAGTTAGAGTCAAACAAAGGGCCATGGTGGGCCTAATACGCTCATCAGTATAAATAGTTAGAGTCAAACAAAGGGCCATGGTGGGCCTAATACGCTCATCAGTATAAATAATTAGAGTCAAACAAAGGGCCAAGGTGGGCCTAATACGCTCATCAGTATAAATAGTTAGAGTCAAACAAAGGGCCAAGGTGGGCCTAATACGCTCATCAGTATAAATAGTTAGAGTCAAACAAAGGGCCATGGTGGGCCTAATACGCTCATCAGTATAAATAGTTAGAGTCAAACAAAGGGCCATGGTGGGCCTAATACGCTCATCAGTATAAATATTTAGAGTCAAACAAAGGGCCATGGTGGGCCTAATACGCTCATCAGTATAAACACTTAGAGTCAAACAAAGGGCCATGGTGGGCCTAATACGCTCATCAGTATAAATAAAGTCAAACAAAGGGCCATGGTGGGCCTAATACGCTCATCAGTATAAACACTTAGAGTCAAACAAAGGGCCATGGTGGGCCTAATACGCTCATCAGTATAAATAAAGTCAAACAAAGGGCCATGGTGGGCCTAAAATATGCTTATCAGTATAAATAGTTAAAGTCAAACAAAGGACCACGGTGGGCCTAATACGCTCATCAGTATAAATAGTTAGAGTCAAACAAAGGGCCAAGGTGGGCCTAATACGCTCATCAGTATAAATAGTTAGAGTCAAACAAAGGGCCATGGTGGGCCCAATACGCTCATTAGTATAAATAGTTAGAGTCAAACAAAGGGCCATGGTGGGCCTAATACGCTCATCAGTATAAATAGTTAGAGTCAACCAAAGGGCCATGGTGGGCCTAATACGCTCATCAGTATAAACAGTTAGAGTCAAACAAAGGGCCATGGTGGGCCTAATACGCTCATCAGTATAAATAAAGTCAAACAAACGGCCATGGTGGGCCTAATATGCTCATCAGTGTAAATAGTTAGAGTCAAACAAAGGGCCACGATGGGCCTAATACGCTCATCAGTATAAATAGTTAAAGTCAAACAAAGGGCCATGGTGGGCCTAATACGCTCATCAGTATAAATAGTTAGAGTCAAACAAAGGGCCATGGTGGGCCTAATACGCTCATCAGTATAAATAGAGTCAAACAAAGGACCATGGTGGGCCTAATACGCTCATCAGTATAAATAGTTAGAGTCAAACAAAGGGCCATGGTGGGCCTAATACGCTCATCAGTATAAATAGTTAGAGTCAAACAAAGGGCCATGGTGGGCTTAATACGCTCATCAGTATAAATAGTTAGAGTCAAACAAAGGGCCATGGTGGGCCTAATACGCTCATCAGTATAAATAGTTAGAGTCAAACAAAGGGCCATGGTGGGCCTAATACGCTCATCAGTATAAATAGTTAGAGTCAAACAAAGGGCCAGGGTGGGCCTAATACGCTCATCAGTATAAATAAAGTCAAACAAAGGGCCAGGGTGGGCCTAATACGCTCATCAGTATAAATAAAGTAAAACAAAGGGCCAGGGTGGGCCTAATGCGCTCGTCAGAATAAATAAAGTCAAACAAAGGGCCATGGTGGGCCTAATACGCTCATCAGGATAAATAGTTAGAGTCAAACAAAGGGCCATGGTGGGCCTAATACGCTCATCAGTATAAATAGTTAGAGTCAAACAAAGGGCCATGGTGGGCCTAATACGCTCATCAGTATAAACAGTTACAGTCAAACAAAGGGCCATGGTGGGCCTAATACGCTCATCAGTATAAATAGTTAGAGTCAAACAAAGGGCCATGGTGGGCCTAATACGCTCATCAGTATAAATAGAGTCAAACAAAGGGCCATGGTGGGCCTAATACGCTCATCAGTATAAATAAAGTCAAACAAAGGGCCAGGGTGGGCCTAATACGCTCATCAGTATAAATAGTTAGAGTCAACCAAAGGGCAATGGTGGGCCTAATACGCTCATCAGTATAAATAGTTAGAGTCAAACAAAGGGCCAGGGTGGGCCTAATACGCTCATCAGTATAAATAAAGTCAAACAAAGGGCCAGGGTGGGCCTAATACGCTCATCAGTATAAATAAAGTCAAACAAAGGGCCAGGGTGGGCCTAATACGCTCATCAGTATAAATAAAGTCAAACAAAGGGCCATGGTGGGCCTAATACGCTCATCAGTATAAACAGTTAGAGTCAAACAAAGGGCCATGGTGGGCCTAATACGCTCATCACTATAAATAGTTAGAGTCAAACAAAGGGCCATGGTGGGCCTAATACGCTCATCAGTATAAATAGTTAGAGTCAAACAAAGGGCCATGGTGGGCCTAATACGCTCATCAGTATAAATAGTTAGAGTCAAACAAAGGGCCATGGGGGGCCTAATACGCTCATCAGTATAAATAGAGCCAAACAAAGGGCCATGGTGGGCCTAATACGCTCATCAGTATAAATAAAGTCCAACAAAGGGCCATGGTGGGCCTAATACGCTCATCAGTATAAATAGTTAGAGTCAAACAAAGGGCCAGGGTGGGCCTAATACGCTCATCAGTATAAAAAGTTAGAGTCAAACAAAGGGCCATGGTGTGCCTAATACGCTCATCAGTATAAATAGTTAGAGTCAAACAAAGGGCCATGGTGGGCCTAATACGCTCATCAGTATAAATAGTTAGAGTCAAACAAAGGGCCAGGGTGGGCCTAATACGCTCATCAGTATAAATAAAGTCAAACAAAGGGCCAGGGTGGGCCTAATACGCTCATCAGTATAAATAGAGTCAAACAAAGGGCCATGGTGGGCCTAATACGCTCATCAGTATAAATAAAGTCAAACAAAGGGCCAGGGTGGGCCTAATACGCTCATCAGTATAAATAGTTAGAGTCAACCAAAGGGCAATGGTGGGCCTAATACGCTCATCAGTATAAATAGTTAGAGTCAAACAAAGGGCCAGGGTGGGCCTAATACGCTCATCAGTATAAATAAAGTCAAACAAAGGGCCAGGGTGGGCCTAATACGCTCATCAGTATAAATAAAGTCAAACAAAGGGCCAGGGTGGGCCTAATACGCTCATCAGTATAAATAAAGTCAAACAAAGGGCCATGGTGGGCCTAATACGCTCATCAGTATAAACAGTTAGAGTCAAACAAAGGGCCATGGTGGGCCTAATACGCTCATCACTATAAATAGTTAGAGTCAAACAAAGGGCCATGGTGGGCCTAATACGCTCATCAGTATAAATAGTTAGAGTCAAACAAAGGGCCATGGTGGGCCTAATACGCTCATCAGTATAAATAGTTAGAGTCAAACAAAGGGCCATGGGGGGCCTAATACGCTCATCAGTATAAATAGAGCCAAACAAAGGGCCATGGTGGGCCTAATACGCTCATCAGTATAAATAAAGTCCAACAAAGGGCCATGGTGGGCCTAATACGCTCATCAGTATAAATAGTTAGAGTCAAACAAAGGGCCAGGGTGGGCCTAATACGCTCATCAGTATAAAAAGTTAGAGTCAAACAAAGGGCCATGGTGTGCCTAATACGCTCATCAGTATAAATAGTTAGAGTCAAACAAAGGGCCATGGTGGGCCTAATACGCTCATCAGTATAAATAGTTAGAGTCAAACAAAGGGCCAGGGTGGGCCTAATACGCTCATCAGTATAAATAAAGTCAAACAAAGGGCCAGGGTGGGCCTAATACGCTCATCAGTATAAATAGTTAGAGTCAAACAAAGGGCCATGGTGGGCCTAATACGCTCATCAGTATAAATAGTTAGAGTCAAACAAAGGGCCAGGGTGGGCCTAATACGCTCATCAGTATAAATAAAGTCAAACAAAGGGCCAGGGTGGGCCTAATACGCTCATCAGTATAAATAGTTAGAGTCAAACAAAGGGCCATGGTGGGCCTAATACGCTCATCAGTATAAATAGTTAGAGTCAAACAAAGGGCCTCGATGGGCCTAATACGCTCATCAGTATAAATAGTTAGAGTCAAACAAAGGGCCATGGTGGGCCTAATACGCTCATCAGTATAAACACTTAGAGTCAAACAAAGGGCCATGGTGGGCCTAATACGCTCATCAGTATAAATAAAGTCAAACAAAGGGCCATGGTGGGCCTAGTATATGCTCATCAGTATAAAAAGTTAAAGTCAAACAAAGGACCACGGTGGGCCTAATACGCTCATCAGAATAAATAAAGTCAAACAAAGGGCCATGGTAGGCCTAATACGCTCATCAGTATAAATAGCTACAGTCAACCAAAGGGCCATGGTGGGCCTAATACGCTCATCAGTATAAACAGTTAGAGTCAAACAAAGGGCCATGGTGGGCCTAATACGCTCATCAGTATAAATAGTTAGAGTCAAACAAAGGGCCATGGTGGGCCTAATACGCTCATCAGTATAAATAATTAGAGTCAAACAAAGGGCCAAGGTGGGCCTAATACGCTCATCAGTATAAATAGTTAGAGTCAAACAAAGGGCCAAGGTGGGCCTAATACGCTCATCAGTATAAATAGTTAGAGTCAAACAAAGGGCCATGGTGGGCCTAATACGCTCATCAG
This sequence comes from Pictodentalium vernedei, assembly GCA_031216915.1. Classification (NCBI taxonomy): domain Eukaryota; kingdom Metazoa; phylum Mollusca; class Scaphopoda; order Dentaliida; family Dentaliidae; genus Pictodentalium; species Pictodentalium vernedei. The sequence goes on along the minus strand of CM062292.1, from coordinate 493,213,782 downwards.
TATAAATAGTTAGAGTCAAACAAAGGGCCATGGTGGGCCTAATACGCTCATCAGTATAAATATTTAGAGTCAAACAAAGGGCCATGGTGGGCCTAATACGCTCATCAGTATAAACACTTAGAGTCAAACAAAGGGCCATGGTGGGCCTAATACGCTCATCAGTATAAATAAAGTCAAACAAAGGGCCATGGTGGGCCTAATACGCTCATCAGTATAAACACTTAGAGTCAAACAAAGGGCCATGGTGGGCCTAATACGCTCATCAGTATAAATAAAGTCAAACAAAGGGCCATGGTGGGCCTAAAATATGCTTATCAGTATAAATAGTTAAAGTCAAACAAAGGACCACGGTGGGCCTAATACGCTCATCAGTATAAATAGTTAGAGTCAAACAAAGGGCCAAGGTGGGCCTAATACGCTCATCAGTATAAATAGTTAGAGTCAAACAAAGGGCCATGGTGGGCCCAATACGCTCATTAGTATAAATAGTTAGAGTCAAACAAAGGGCCATGGTGGGCCTAATACGCTCATCAGTATAAATAGTTAGAGTCAACCAAAGGGCCATGGTGGGCCTAATACGCTCATCAGTATAAACAGTTAGAGTCAAACAAAGGGCCATGGTGGGCCTAATACGCTCATCAGTATAAATAAAGTCAAACAAACGGCCATGGTGGGCCTAATATGCTCATCAGTGTAAATAGTTAGAGTCAAACAAAGGGCCACGATGGGCCTAATACGCTCATCAGTATAAATAGTTAAAGTCAAACAAAGGGCCATGGTGGGCCTAATACGCTCATCAGTATAAATAGTTAGAGTCAAACAAAGGGCCATGGTGGGCCTAATACGCTCATCAGTATAAATAGAGTCAAACAAAGGACCATGGTGGGCCTAATACGCTCATCAGTATAAATAGTTAGAGTCAAACAAAGGGCCATGGTGGGCCTAATACGCTCATCAGTATAAATAGTTAGAGTCAAACAAAGGGCCATGGTGGGCTTAATACGCTCATCAGTATAAATAGTTAGAGTCAAACAAAGGGCCATGGTGGGCCTAATACGCTCATCAGTATAAATAGTTAGAGTCAAACAAAGGGCCATGGTGGGCCTAATACGCTCATCAGTATAAATAGTTAGAGTCAAACAAAGGGCCAGGGTGGGCCTAATACGCTCATCAGTATAAATAAAGTCAAACAAAGGGCCAGGGTGGGCCTAATACGCTCATCAGTATAAATAAAGTAAAACAAAGGGCCAGGGTGGGCCTAATGCGCTCGTCAGAATAAATAAAGTCAAACAAAGGGCCATGGTGGGCCTAATACGCTCATCAGGATAAATAGTTAGAGTCAAACAAAGGGCCATGGTGGGCCTAATACGCTCATCAGTATAAATAGTTAGAGTCAAACAAAGGGCCATGGTGGGCCTAATACGCTCATCAGTATAAACAGTTACAGTCAAACAAAGGGCCATGGTGGGCCTAATACGCTCATCAGTATAAATAGTTAGAGTCAAACAAAGGGCCATGGTGGGCCTAATACGCTCATCAGTATAAATAGAGTCAAACAAAGGGCCATGGTGGGCCTAATACGCTCATCAGTATAAATAAAGTCAAACAAAGGGCCAGGGTGGGCCTAATACGCTCATCAGTATAAATAGTTAGAGTCAACCAAAGGGCAATGGTGGGCCTAATACGCTCATCAGTATAAATAGTTAGAGTCAAACAAAGGGCCAGGGTGGGCCTAATACGCTCATCAGTATAAATAAAGTCAAACAAAGGGCCAGGGTGGGCCTAATACGCTCATCAGTATAAATAAAGTCAAACAAAGGGCCAGGGTGGGCCTAATACGCTCATCAGTATAAATAAAGTCAAACAAAGGGCCATGGTGGGCCTAATACGCTCATCAGTATAAACAGTTAGAGTCAAACAAAGGGCCATGGTGGGCCTAATACGCTCATCACTATAAATAGTTAGAGTCAAACAAAGGGCCATGGTGGGCCTAATACGCTCATCAGTATAAATAGTTAGAGTCAAACAAAGGGCCATGGTGGGCCTAATACGCTCATCAGTATAAATAGTTAGAGTCAAACAAAGGGCCATGGGGGGCCTAATACGCTCATCAGTATAAATAGAGCCAAACAAAGGGCCATGGTGGGCCTAATACGCTCATCAGTATAAATAAAGTCCAACAAAGGGCCATGGTGGGCCTAATACGCTCATCAGTATAAATAGTTAGAGTCAAACAAAGGGCCAGGGTGGGCCTAATACGCTCATCAGTATAAAAAGTTAGAGTCAAACAAAGGGCCATGGTGTGCCTAATACGCTCATCAGTATAAATAGTTAGAGTCAAACAAAGGGCCATGGTGGGCCTAATACGCTCATCAGTATAAATAGTTAGAGTCAAACAAAGGGCCAGGGTGGGCCTAATACGCTCATCAGTATAAATAAAGTCAAACAAAGGGCCAGGGTGGGCCTAATACGCTCATCAGTATAAATAGTTAGAGTCAAACAAAGGGCCATGGTGGGCCTAATACGCTCATCAGTATAAATAGTTAGAGTCAAACAAAGGGCCATGGTGGGCCTAATACGCTCATCAGTATAAATAGTTAGAGTCAAACAAAGGGCCATGGTGGGCCTAATACGCTCATCAGTATAAACACTTAGAGTCAAACAAAGGGCCATGGTGGGCCTAATACGCTCATCAGTATAAATAAAGTCAAACAAAGTGCCATGGTGGGCCTAATATATGCTCATCAGTATAAATAGTTAAAGTCAAACAAAGGACCACAGTGGGCCTAATACGCTCATCAGAATAAATAAAGTCAAACAAAGGGCCATGGTGGGCCTAATACGCTCATCAGTATAAATAGTTAGAGTCAAACAAAGGGCCATGGTGGGCCTAATACGCTCATCAGTATAAATAGTTAGAGTCAAACAAAGGGCCAAGGTGGGCCTAATACGCTCATCAGTATAAATAGTTAGAGTCAACCAAAGGGCCATGGTGGGCCTAATACGCTCATCAGTATAAATAGTTAGAGTCAAACAAAGGGCCATGGTGGGCCTAATATGCTCATCAGTATAAATAGTTAGAGTCAAACAAAGGGCCATGTTGGGCCAAATACGCTCATCAGTATAAATAGTTAGAGTCAAACAAAGGGCCATGGTGGGCCTAATACGCTCATCAGTATAAACACTTAGAGTCAAACAAAGAGCCATGGTGGGCCTAATACGCTCATCAGTATAAATAAAGTCAAACAAAGGGCCATGGTAGGCCTAATACGCTCATCAGTATAAATCAAGTCAAACAAAGGGCCATGGTGGGCCTAATACGCTCATCGGTATAAATAAAGTCAAACAAAGGGCCATGGTGGGCCTAATACGCTCATCAGTATAAATAGTTAGAGTCAAACAAAGGGCCATGGTAGGCGTAATACTCTCATCAGTATAAATAGTTAGAGTCAAACAAAGGGCCATGGTGGGCCTAATACGCTCATCAGTATAAACAGTTAGAGTCAAACAAAGGGCCATGGTGGGCCTAATATGTTCATCAGTGTAAATAGTTATAGTCAAACAAAGGGTCAGGGTGGGCCTAATACGCTCATCAGTATAAATAGTCAGAGTCAAACAAAGGGCCATGGTGGGCCTATTACGCTTATCTGTATAAACAGTTAGAGTCAAACAAAGGACCATGGTGGGCCTAATACGCTCATCAGTATAAATAAAGTAAAACAAAGGGCCATGGTGGGCCTAATACGCTCATCAGTATAAATAGTTAGAGTCAAACAAAGGGCCATGGTGGGCCTAATACGCTCATCAGTATAAACAGGTAGAGTCAAACAAAGGGTCACGGTGGGCCTAATACGCTGATCAGGATAAATAGTTAGAGTCAAACAAAGGGCCATGGTGGGCCTAATACGCTCATCAGAATAAATAAAGTCAAGCAAAGGGCCATGGTGGGCCTAATACGCTCATCAGTATAAATAAAGTCAAACAAAGGGCCATGGTGGGCCTAATACGCTCATCAGTATAAATAAAGTCAAACAAAGGGCCATGGTGGGCCTAATATGCTCATCAGTGTAAATAGTTAGAGTCAAACAAAGGGTCAGGGTGGGCCTAATACGCTCATCAGTATAAATAGTTAGAGTCAAACAAAGGGCCATGGTGGGCCTAATACGCTAATCAGTATAAACAGTTAGAGTCAAACAAAGGACCATGGTGGGCCTAATACGCTCATCAGTATAAATAGTTAGAGTCAAACAAAGGGCCATGGTAGGCCTAATACGCTCATCAGTATAAATAGTTAGAGTCAAACAAAGGGCCATGGTGGGCCTAATACGCTTATCAGTATAAACAGTTAGAGTCAAACAAAGGGCCATGGTGGGCCTAATATGCTCATCAGTGTAAATAGTTAGAGTCAAACAAAGGGCCATGGTGGGCCTAATATGCTCATCAGTGTAAATAGTTAGAGTCAAACAAAGGGCCATGGTGGGCCTAATACGCTCATCAGCATAAATAGTTAAAGTCAAACAAAGGGCCATGGTGGGCCTAATACGCTCATCAGTATAAATAGTTAGAGTCAAACAAAGGGCCATGGTGGGCCTAATACGCTCATCAGTATAAATAGAGTCAAACAAAGGACCATGGTGGGCCTAATACGCTCATCAGTATAAATAGTTAGAGTCAAACAAAGGGCCATGGTGGGCCTAATACGCTCATCAGTATAAATAGTTAGAGTCAAACAAAGGGCCATGGTGGGCCTAATACGCTCATCAGTATAAATAGTTAGAGTCAAACAAAGGGCCAGGGTGGGCCCAATACGCTCATCAGTATAAATAGTTAGAGTCAAACAAAGGGCCATGGTGGGCCTAATACGCTCATCAGTATAAATAGTTAGAGTCAAACAAAGGGCCAGGGTGGGCCTAATACGCTCATCAGTATAAATAAAGTCAAACAAAGGGCCAGGGTGGGCCTAATACGCTCATCAGTATAAATAGTTAGAGTCAAACAAAGGGCCATGGTGGGCCTAATACGCTCATCAGTATAAATAGTTAGAGTCAAACAAAGGGCCTCGATGGGCCTAATACGCTCATCAGTATAAATAGTTAGAGTCAAACAAAGGGCCATGGTGGGCCTAATACGCTCATCAGTATAAACACTTAGAGTCAAACAAAGGGCCATGGTGGGCCTAATACGCTCATCAGTATAAATAAAGTCAAACAAAGGGCCATGGTGGGCCTAGTATATGCTCATCAGTATAAAAAGTTAAAGTCAAACAAAGGACCACGGTGGGCCTAATACGCTCATCAGAATAAATAAAGTCAAACAAAGGGCCATGGTAGG